>OU975440.1:600000-1011285 GCA_918857605.2 Philereme vetulata | reverse complement strand
AACTTAACATGGATATGCCTTCTAAATCCCGGGAAATATATTTTTATTTTATTTAACAGGTTTTTTTAGGAATTCGTTTGTTACATAGTAACTGTTCAGCTTTATGCAATTACATGTTGTATTGGTCACTACAGTCATCCCTTTCCCTCAAGCTTTTGTAGCTTATCGCGGGTAAGGTGAGGGCTCGGTTTCACAATACGCACACATTTACATCGACATTAACATTTTATCGACATTTTAACTTCATTTACATCGACATTCAGAAAAATAGTCCTGGGAATCGGGGAATAAATCCCGGGGCATATCCTTATTAAATCCTTAATAAACTGTTTATAACTCAAGAACGGCTCAACCGATTTGGCTGAAAATTGGTGGGGAGGTAGCTTAGAACCAGGAGACGGACATAGGATACGTACTTTTTATCCCGTTCGATCGCGTTCTCGTGTGACGTGACATAAAACGTCAAAGAGAATACAAGTCACTATAAAATGTGGTATAATAAAAACGCATCTGACATGTATTATCAAAACGCAAATGACAGCTAAACTTAATTTAGTCTATGGTTATGTATAGTTGTAAATATATATATGTAAATATACGAAGATACGTTGAATATACGTTGAATATACGAAGATTCGATCGTCGTTAGTGGTCGAGGCAACATCGCCTATAAAAGGCTCCTCAGATCGCGCGGCACGCATTCGATCGTCGTTAGTGGTCGCCGCTATAGCATGCAGCGGCCACACCTTAGGAACCTAGGCTGGTAGAGGGGGGCTCGAGTGCCGAAACACTTTGTTGTAGCAACGGCGTGTTTCGGCCCTCGAGTCGGCACGGTCACTCCCCGTGCTAGTGCTCGTTGCTTCGGCGTCAACGCAATCCACCTCAAGTGGCGAGGCAACCAGGCAACTGTAGAAGGCCTGAAGGTAGCGATAGGAGTTTTTATCGTTGCCAGATACTGCGTCCTGTTCCCTTCCAGTCGTAGCGGTTCTCCGTTCCACTGGGTCAAGGGGAGTAAGGAGGAGAGGGTGCATCTGTGTACGGCGCGCACACTTATGCAACTTAATATATCCTGCGCATCTGACTTGGCTTTGTCATTCCGAGTTTAAAAAAGTCCTGGGCTTGGTCTAATACCTGGACACGGGTGGCCTAAGGAGAGGAGAGTGGTCGCTCTAGCACTGCATCGGGGTGACAGTGTGGTTCGGCAGCACTCTTTGAGACAAAGCAGCTTTATTTAGAGAGGCACTGCTTTCCTCGCTCAGCCGGGGAGGGGGCTAGAAAAGGTGCCCCAAACAAACGCTCATTCCTCGCAATAAGAATAAATCTAAAAACATGCAGATGAATATGACTTTTGGTGCGTGGAATGTACGTACTCTTTTAGACCGACCCAACAACCTCTGCCCAGAACGTAAAACCGCCATTGTGGCTCGCGAGCTCAAACGCTATGACGTCGACATAGCCGCTCTCAGCGAAACACATCTAGCTGACGAAGGTGAGCTTGTTGAACGTGGTGGTGGGTACACTTTCTTCTGGAAAGGCACACCAGCTTCTGAGCCTAGACGGTCAGGAGTAGGCTTTGCTATTAAAACTACTTTAGCCTCTAAGTTGGAAGAACATCCAGTTGCTATCTCTGATCGTGTCATGTCCTTACGTTTCCATCTTCGAAACAATAAATACTTAAATGTTATCAGCGTATATTCGCCAACACTCGACAAAAGTGATGACGTCAAGGACAAATTTTATGAGGAAGTGTCAGAAGTGCTGACTAAAATCCGGCGCTGTGAGAAAGTTTTGCTTCTTGGCGACTTTAATGCTCGCGTCGGACGTGATTTTGAAGCTTGGCCTCGGGTGATAGGGCGACATGGCATTGGTAACATGAACAGTAATGGGCAACTGTTACTAAGCCTCTGTTCCCAATTTCATCTGGGTATTACCAATACCATGTTTAGACTCCCAAATAAATACAAAACTACCTGGATGCACCCAAGGTCCAAGCATTGGCATCTTATTGATTATGCTATAGTCCGTCAACGGGATATAGCGGATGTCAAAGTAACGAGAGTAATGAGGGGCGCAAACTGTTGGTCGGATCACCGACTTGTTGTTACAAAACTATTTTTGCGTCTTAGCCCTTGCCGTAGACCTCGCAGGGCTAAGCCTAACTGTCTTCATCTGAAAAAGCTAGAGTCTGCTGAAATATTGGCAAATTACAGGGAAGCTGTCAATACCTTTACAGCAGGCATACACCCCGAAGATGAACAGTTAGACGAGGGCTGGAAACTGTTAACTACAAATACCATCAATGCGGCTACTGAGATCTTAGGCCAAAAACCTCGTGTCTGTGAAGACTGGTTTGACGAAAATGATAATACATTGACAGTCGCCCTAGAAAAACACCGCCAGCTCCTTCGAAAGGGAAATCAGACAACTGCTTCTGAAAAAATAAAGGAGAGTACGAGCCAAATAAGGAGACTAACTCGAAACGCAAAAGATCAGTGGTGGCTGAACAAGGTTCGCTATATTCAGTGGCTTGCTGATTCGAATAGACTCGGCGATTTCTTTAACGAGATTAAAAAGTTAGTAGGAAGTCCACATCGAGTAAACGTACCACTGAAATCACTTTCAGGTACCCTCCTGGTAAGCAAAGGAGAAGTTCTTACTCGCTGGGCAGAACACTATAACAGCTTACTCAATGTGGATCGTTCTGCTGACATAAACTATTTAGCATCACTTCCTGCCTTACCACAAGCCGTAGATCTGGATCAGCCTCCTTCTCTTGAGGAAGTTATCATCGCCATCAAAGCGCAGAAAAACAATAAGGCTGTCGGCATCGATAACATACCAGGAGAACTATTAAAATATGGCGGAGATGAGTTGCACTACAAGATTTGGCAATTTTTCCAGCGCATGTGGGAAATGGAGTTCGTTCCTCCTAGTTTTGGCGTATCACTAATTTGCTCTTTGTATAAAAATAAAGGTGATCGATCTGTTTGCAACTCTTATAGGGGTATATCACTTCTGTCTACTCCAGGAAAAACTTTTGCCAGAGTACTCTTAAATCGTCTTATGGAGCTCTCTGAAAGTATATTGCCTGAAACGCAATTTGGGTTTAGACCCAATCGCGGCACATGCGAGGCCATATTCTCTCTTAGACAACTGCAAGAGAAAAGCAGGGAACAGTGTCAACCTCTGTTTCTCTGTTTTGTTGATCTGGAGAAAGCTTTTGACAGTGTACCTCGCGAAGCTTTGTGGATTGTGCTTTCGAAACTTGGTTGCACCGACAAATTTATACGCTTGATAAGACTTCTTCACGACAACATGACTTGTTGCGTAGCCGTCAATGGTGAGCAGACAGAGCAATTCCCTGTCACTTGTGGTGTAAAACAAGGCTGTGTATTAGCACCCACTCTTTTTGCTCTGTATTTTTCCGTTGTCGTGAGGGAGACTTTACAAGCCAACACCGAAGGGATCCGCATACGTTTTCGCACAGATGGCAGTATCTTTAACCTGGCTAGGTTAAAAGCGCACACAAAGGTATCGTATGACCTCATTACCGAATTGATGTATGCTGATGACCTATGTTTCGTTGCGGAATCTTCTGAGGGACTCCAGGACTTGATGACTCGGCTTGACGCTGCGTGCTGTAGATTTGGCCTCAAAATTAATATTACAAAGACAGAGGTGATGGCCATGGACACTGTTAACCAAGCTCCACTGAATCTGCAAATCGATGGAAAGCCCATAAAACAGGTCGATACATTCAGATATCTGGGAAGCAGCATAACAACAAAATGCGACCTTGACTCGGAGATCAACAGCAGACTTGGCTCCGCTATGGCTGCTTTTGGTAAACTACGAGTCCAGGTATTTCGCTCCCATAACATCAAATTGAGTACCAAGATTAAGGTGTATATGGCTATTGTACTTCCTAACATCTTGTACTCGTCAGAGACATGGTGCCTGTCGCAGACACATACGCACGTTAGACAGATTCCATCTGAAATGCCTCCGCGACATTCTTAACATCAAGTGGTCGGATCGGGTCCGTAATACCGATGTTCTACGACGGGCTAATGTCTGTGGCATAGAGGCATATTTGATGCGGCGTCAGCTGCGTTGGTGCGGGCACCTGTCTCGGATGTCTGATGAGCGAAGGGCGAAACGCATTTTCTTCTGTGAACTAGAACATGGTAAGCGGAAACGCGGAGGTCAGTTCCTACGTTTCAAAGACGTACAGAAGAGGCACATGAAGAGGTGTTGTATCGATCCGTCGCGCTGGGAGGCTCTCGCTGAAAAACGACCTGAATGGAGGCGTCATGTTCAGGACAAAGTGTACGAGTTTGAAGAAGAAAGGAGGCAAGAACTAGACTTAAAACGAGATCAGCTTAAAAGTCGACCGCCGGCTAATATCAATTACAACTACATTAATGGCGCCTTAACTTGTGTTCATTGTAACCGGACTTTTAGCGCAAAAATAGGGTACATCAGCCACATACAGGCTAAACACCTAGGCCAATAATCACAAAGTCAAGTCTCTGTAGCCGAAATCGGCTAGGAGGATTATTATTATTATTATTATTATGTAAATAAAAAAATCGGATTAGTAATGATGGCCGGAAACAACAATTGATAATTCTACCAGGATGACGCGAAATTGACGACCGCTTTACATGCATGTCAAGGCGGTACGAAGTTCGGCGGGTCAACTAGTATGTAATAAACTATATGATTTGTGTTCCTACATCTTTTCCATGCTACAAAAGATTAGAAGTTCTATAGAATAACTAGTATTATAAGAACGTTTTCTTGTAGCTATAATGGCTACTCTTTGTGTCCCATCTAAACTTTTCACCCTGATATAAATGCAGCTGGAAAATTCATGGTAAATTTTAGACATTTAGGTTGGGGAAAAAGTTTCTTCGCATTTTTTAAGAAAATTCAAAACATTTTTAATATAGTTTATTTACATTTAACTAAAGTATGTAGATACCATTTTGTTCGATAACTTTTTGCCATCTTGAAGGTAGGGACATGATCCCATTGCAATTTTTGCAGTCCTCTCGTGATGTTAACCTGACACTGCCTAAAGAATTCTGAAGAGACCTAAACAGGTGGAAATCTGAAGGTGCAAGGTCAGGACTATATGGCGGATGCATTAACACTTCCCAGCCAAACTCTTTTATTTTTTGCTGAGTGGCTAAAGATGTGTGAGGTCTAGCGTTATCATGATGAAAAACCACACCCCTTCTGTTGATTAATTCCGGCCGCTTTCTCTCAACTTCTTGCTTTAAACTCATCAGTTGTTCGCAGTAGAGTTCAGAATCGATGGTCCTGCCTGGTGGTAACAGCTCATAATGAATAATACCCTTCCAATCCCACCACGCACACAGCATCACCTTGTTGCGAGTTAACCCGGGTTTCGCCACAGTCTGTGAAGCCTGACCGGCCTTTGACCACGACCTTTTTCGCACGTTCTTGTCGTACGTGAACCACTTTTCATCACCAGAAAATGGTTCAGTTTCATTACGTCGTAATAAAGAATCACAAATGAGTACACGGTTCATTAGGTTTCTTTCAGTGAGCTCGTGGGGTACCCAAATATCGAGCTTTTTTGTGTACCCAGTTTTTTTCAAATGCGCCAAAACTATTTTGTGGTCAATTCCCAGTTCTTCAGCTACGTCGTAATTACTGATATGCCGACATTGCTCCACTTTTTTTAAAAATGGCATCAATTTTATCCGTAATAGGGCGACCAGAGCGACGTGCATCTTTGACATCAAAATTTCCGGATTGAAAACGCTTAAACCAAATTTGTGCTACTCTCACAGACACTGCACTAGGTCCATAAACATCGCAAATTTTTTTCGCGGCTTGCGTTGCATTTTTACCTTTTTTGTAGTAAAATTTTAAAATATATCGAATTTCTTCATTAGATTCACTCATCTTTACAGTACGAAAAACAAATAAAAATCACACTTTTCCTAACTTGAATTTGGAATTATCTTCTTTAAAATTTAAACTATGAATGATACCAAAACCAGCCAGATACAAATAGTATAGCCAAAGTGATTTTATTACAAGTTCATACATACTATAATGCGAAAAGACTTTTTCCCCAACCTATTACAATCTACAACGGACAAGAGCAAGGTAAGGGTATCTATGTTTTTATTTTAATTACTAAATGGGCAGTAAGTTAATAAATACCAACTGCCGAAAACAGACTAGCAAATCAATTAAGTTAATGAGCACCTACTAATCTAATACATATATTATTCTTAATACGCCTCTACAATAAATCTTAATTATCATTTAATTAAATGAGCGAGTCATTTTAAACTCATTTAACTTAATGATACCTCCGCCATTAGCTTTTACCTGTTAATTTCCTCATAAATGAAGGATTTTAAAATTTCTCAATTATTTCACGGCGAGGTTCGTTACTGTATCAAGTTAGCAAGCTTTACTCCGTAAACTGTTTTTAGAAGAATCAGTTTTTAAAAAGCAAGTTATGTCTTGTTTTAACCAAAGTTCTATCGTAAACAAACTAGAGAACTTGAGCAAAATTAAAATTTGTAATAGTTCGCTTGTAAAGCCCGTCGGATTGAGCTTAACTTGTGGTCGCTGCGCCATGTCATACAGCGACTATAAACATTTGCTGGAGCATCTCTACTGGCGGCATGGCACTGAGAGTTCGTGGTGCGCGCGCTGTGGCCTGAAGCGTTGGCGGTATGCCGCCCACGTGTGTCACGTTTTGCCGATAAATGATGCAGATTTCGTCGAGGAGGACGGCTCAAACTCCAGTTTCCAATATTATGTTGAAAGGGAAAGTGACTATTGTATCTGCGGGAAGTACATCGAAAATTCACCCATGATTGGGTGCGATGGGCCCCGCTGTGAATTACAGTGGTACCACTTCGAGTGCGTCGGCGTTGTCTCACCGCCTGACGGAAAATGGCTTTGCCCAAAATGTATTGTGCGACAGAAATCAACGAAAAAATTAGGTATTAGAGCTTTAAAACGGAATATTCAGTCTTTTTCTTGGATATAAATTATAGAGTGACCCCTCTCCCGGGCTATTTTCTGCTCTGATTATTTTATACTTCGTGTCTCCAACAGGCCAAAATAATTTTGTGAAGCCTCTTTTAAATTAAGTAAGAATCAGATTTATGTTTATGAGTAGTTTTAGCGCACACTTTATCCCAGCATCTCTTTTCCAGGGGAAAAACGTTGAAATGGATACTTGAGAAGATGAGAAAAATATGGCCGACTTATTAACGAGAAAATTAAACACGGGGTAAGTTGACCCAAGCACGCTTTCAGAGTGGCACTAAAGAGTTGGATGTTTATTTCGTATGCTGTTTTTTTACCCGACTTGCAAAGAGTCTCTTTCGTATTTCGTATATCCCCATTATTATATTGGATTGCAATCTGAATCTGAAATTAAATTGTAATACATTTAAAAAAATGCAATAATAAATAAAATCAAATAATAAAAAATAATGAATAAAATCATAATTCATAGTTATTTATTCGCTTGAATGCATGAACAGTAGAATACTTCGTATATGAATAATAAAATATAGATCATTTTCTGTATTCTGTTATCATTTTATTCTGCCTCATCATGGAGTGCAAAATTCTAAGGTAAAAAATATCATTTTAAGCATGTTAAATTCTATAATAAAAAAACTGAATACAAGTAAAAATAATGATAATAATTTAAAATATGTCAAATTTATAAAATAATTATGTATGTTATTTATATACAATGAAATATACTAAAACTGTCAAAATTTAAATTAAATTAATCTTTAAAGAAGGCATTCAAGCGAGCACGGCGCGGGCGGCACGTTCACTCTATGTCTGTGCCTCCTGTTCCTGGTGAAAACTTGAATGCTTTCCGAAATAATGAGGATATTGTTTTTTATTCCTTGAATCATAATAATAATAAGTCGCGAGTGAATAGGTTTCTTCTAGGCAAGCGTGATACATCGTAGACTGCATGATCGCTTACCATCAGGCGAGATCGTGCTCAAACACAAGCCTTTAAAGTATAAAAAAATCATTTATACTTTTAAATACAAAGAAGATCATTTATATCATTTTTCTGTTCCAGTTCATGACTCTGCAAATATAAAGCTGGTTGAAAATTGCAAACCAGAAGAATCTTTTGAATACAATTTAGATACTAAATGACTTGCCATTAAAATAAAATAGCTAGTTTGTAGGAATACAAAAAGACACCGTTGTAAACATCTTATTATAAAATCGCATGTTTGTTAGACCTAAGCTGTCATGTACACTGCACTAATGGGAACATATCTAATGAGAAAAGCTGTTAGTGCTATACTATAAAAGGCACTAATTCAGTGCACACGCCCCTTAATCACCGGTTCAAATCGACGGCTTCAGCGCTAACAAGCATGCAAGACCTCGTTAATATTGATGAGCTATAATTTTATACTTACGCAGAAAAAAATACCAATTTAAAAAATGCCCGAGATTATACATCTCACATAATATTGTCATTTTGTTTTCTTCGTATTGTATACAAAACTTGGGAATACATTTAAAAACATAAAATGTTTGTGTTTTATTTTTGTTCAAAAGACAATTGAATAATTGACAATGTAGTTTTTCGTGTATAATTCATCAATATATGGTAATGGAGACGTTTTGTTAGAATACTTTTTTTGATGTGTAAAATCTTTCCTCGAGTGCGAGACGAGACGTTATTCGGAGCTGATCGCATTCACCCTGATGTAGGTTCACGAATTGAACCGAAACATTGTCGGTCGAAACAACGATAAGACGGTACTTGATAAATCCCGTATTTATAATAATGATAAAAATCTTTCTTCTCGGTTTGTAGTAGTGAGTTTGGCATAAAGGACGGAAATGTGTAACAGGAAACCGGGGAAAACGCGCTATTTGATTTGACCAATGAGCGCGCGCGGTGGTCAGATGTTACACATCAATATGCGACTACTGTAAGGCGCGTAGTTTTTTCTTGTTTGTTAGTTTTTATTAGTCCATAACATGTGTAATTTCAATCTCTAACCTCTTCATTTCCAATAAGGTTCTGTTGCCACAAAAACCAGGCAATAAAAACTATAGTTTCCTAGGTCAATATTTATGACACATTATTTCCATACCAGTACAAAGCTACGAATCCAACACGTCATTACTAATACATGCAGACACTTTGCCTGCATATAAGGAACGCCCCAACTTGCAAACGGGATTAGGTATGCATCATATTAACCCTGCTAATAGCAAATTTGCATGTCTTGAAAACTTACGGAACCATAATTAGTGGCGGAGTTAGCAGATGAATGGAAGCCACACGATGTTGTCTAACTAGTTGGATTGGTTTTTATATTTATATATTTGGGTTGTAGATCGTTCTAAACATTAGTATGTAGATAAAGCTACTTTTAGGGTTCCGTACCCAAAGGGTAAAACAGCACCCTATTACTAAACGACTCCGCTGTCTGTCTGTCCGTCTGTCCCCAGGCTGTATCTGAACCGTGATAGTTAGACAGTTGAAATTTTCACAGATGATGTATTTCTGATGCCGCTACAATAACAAATAAAATAAATATTTAAGGGGGGCTCCCATACAACAAACGTGATGTTTTGCTCGTTTTAGCTCGATATTGATAATGGCAACAGATAGACGCTTGAAATATTCACAGAATATTTAGTTATATATATTCACTTTAAAAATAAGTAATCAAATTAAAATAAAACAAATATTTAAGGGGGCTCCCATACAATAAACGTAATTTTTTGCCCTTTTTATAGATAATGGTACGGAACCCTTCGTGCGCGAGTGCGACTCGCACTTGGCCGGTTTTATTTTCCTCTTTATGCAAACATCAGTTGGTTCAAGTTGAGAAATAAAAAACTGACACATATCACATAGTAGTGGTAGGTATATTGAGTTATTATTTTGTGAGGTATGAGACAAAAGTAAGTCTTACCCAGCTTCGATTATTGCTTGTTTGTCAGTCTCAATAGTTCTTAGAAATTAACGATACGGTTCTCCTCTGAACCGCTAAAAGTGGCAAAAGTTGCTATTTTGGTAAAATACTACTAGACAATGTGATTAGGTACATGTTTCTGTATACACAACCTATGAGCATAGGTACACTACTTCCTGTACTGATACCTATTACTTTTCTGAAACGCGCTACCTTCATTATGTAAAATATAGCAATCTTTTACATATGTAATTATTAATAATATATAAAAAAAATATTTTAATAATTATGTACAGTGATCGCAAAAGTTTGAAAAATCTTTGACTTTCTATTGTTGCCTCAAACAAAATTGTATTGTCTATACATTAATACGTGAAGGTAAATCTTTGTACCCCTTTATAAGCTTACTAGCTTCGCACGCGTTCTTTGTCAACAAAAAGTAGCCAGGTAGCCACGTCCAGGTCATATTCTATCAACACACCAAATTTCATCAAAATCGGTTCAGCAATTAAGACGTGAATGAACGAATAAATAAATCTTCTAGTTTACCTCACTCACCGCTGGGCGGAAGCCGTTGAGAGTAGGGGGAGGCTCTAGCTGTTAGTTTAGACTGTTACCAGACAACCTTTGGATGGAGAAGATCAATGCTTCATGGAAGATTGGCCTAGGTGTAAAAAGAATAAACTTAATAACAGAAAATGAAAAATTACTTTACCTTAAATACATACATATTAGGTACATAAATTGAGTGACGTGATTGAGTAACAAACAGACAAACATCCAAACTTTCACATTTATAATATTAGTGTGATTGCGCATCACACTAATATTATAAATGTGAAAGTTTGGATGTTTGGATGTACGAAGTAGTGTGAGATTTAGCCGAGTTAAAGTTTTTGTGGAGAAGTAGAGGCGAATGCTTGAATTGAACTAAAAACTCAGCTCCTAAACTAATGTAAGTACGTAACTAATTTTAATTGGCGCCCAACAAACACAATGATTACATAAAGCGTAAAACGATGGCAATGGGATTCGCCGGCGCACCTCTTCGCCGACTCAAAATTAGTCACATTAGTTTGGGAGCTCAGTTATTAAGACTAAAAAGGTTTTTGTCATTCTTGCTTTTTAGTTTATTTTTTCGTCGGTTTAATTTTTTGTTAAAAATTATAATTATAAAAAAATTTATTAATAAAAATTATAAATAAAATATCAATCTTACCGATTTTACTTTTTCTTGGTTTTCCTATTCGTCGCTTTCCTTCTACTTTCGTTTCTATGATTCTTTTTATGAAGCTGTCATGTCGTAAGATGTCCAATCATTTTCCCTCTTCAGCTTTGTATAGTTTTCATCAAAACTCTCGCCTCTACGCGTTTTAAAAGCACTTCTTCGCACGTTTACTTCGCTTCCTACTATCTATTGATTGCATTTAATAAGCATCCGAAGGTTGTTTGTTGAATAAAGTTCTTATAATAGCTTCCTTTGAAAGAACTATTTAATAAGGAACTCGTGTTGTTACAACTTCTACCTGTTGAAACTTTTATAATAAAGGTGCAGTGTGTGTTTTATCAGGCAAGTAGACTTGACTCTTTTATCCTGTGTTATAAAACTTAAATAAAGTCTTATGAAAATAAGCCGAGCAAGCTTTGACGAGATGATTTCGATACCTTCAAAAGAGGATAGGCAGATATTGATGGATTAGGGACAGTTGGAAAGACTTGAAGGACCACCAGCGATCAGACGAAAGTTCATTTTGACCAGCACAGTGATAAGATAGAAAAACAAAACACATTGATAGACTTATACTACCATTATTCATCACACTAATATTAAGAATTCGCTTATGGATGTAATTAATAGCTGGTTCAAATCACTTTCACACCATAGTTGGGTTTGTGTTAGCGGATCGATAGCTGGCGAATATGGGATGGAGTGGACTGTATATGATCAGATAAGATAAGATAAGAACTCTTTATTGAATTACCGCACAAACAGAAATGATACAAAAATAAGTAATAGGCTATAATAAATAGGGCAATACAATGGGAGACCTTATCGCTGAAAGCGATTTCTTCCAGGCAACCTATTAAGCGAAATTTACGAAGATACGGAGTGCGGTGTACATTTGAGGATATATTTAGGTACACATATATTCTTAGGTATACTAAAAGTATAAAATTTTAATTCTTATACTTAAAATACTTATAAAATAGACTAATATAGTTGCCTTCAAGCTTCTGGAATGGAAAGGACTGGGCATCAATATTAACGGCGAATACATCACTCACCTTCGGTTTGCCGACGATATTGTGGTCATGGCAAAGTCGATGGAAGAGCTCAGCACGATGCTCGAAGGCCTCAATCGAGTCTCCCAACGGGTAGGACTTAAAATGAACATGGACAAGACTAAAATCATGTCGAATGTCCATGTCGTCCCTGCCCCAGTTATGGTTGAGAACTCGGCTCTTGAAGTTGTCGACGCGTATGTATACCAAGGACCAACAGTCCAATTAGGTAGGTCCAACTTCGAGAAAGAGGTCAATCGTCGAATCCAACTCGGATGGGCAGCGTTTGGGAAACTTCGCAACGTCTTTTCGTCCAACATACCTCAGTGCCTTAAGACGAAAGTCTTTAATCAGTGTGTGTTACCAGTGATGACATATGGAACCAAGACGTAGTCCTTCACTATTGGTCTTATGAATAAGCTCAGAGTCGCTCAACGAGCTATGGAGAGGGCTATGCTCGGGGTTTCTCTACGGGATCGAATCAGAAATGAGGAGATACGTAGGGGAACTCAAGCCACCGACATAGCCCGACGGATTAGCAAGTTGAAGTGGCAATGGGCAGGCCATATAGCGCGCAGAACAGATGGCCGATGGGGCCGAATGGTTCTCGAGTGGAGGTCACGGACCGGCAAGCGCAGCGTAGGACGTCCACCCACAAGATGGGCAGACGAGTTGGTAAGAACCGCAGGTCGGCGTTGGATGCAGGCCGTTTCCAACCGCAGTTCCTGGAGATCAATGAGGGAGGCCTTTGTCCAGCAGTGGACGTCCTACGGCTGATATGATGATGATGAGACTAATATAAAGGTATATGCATATATCAAAATGTACTAACAGATAAAATACATAAATAGCAAATAAATAACCCTAGGAAGATGACATCGTCAGGTAGTGTTGCTTCACCTTCAACTTGAATGTGTGTAAGGAGGATGACTGTCTTTTTTCTTCGGGCAAAGCGTTCCACAGCCAAATAGCCTGGACAGTAAAAGAAGCGCTGTAAAAGAAAGTGTTGTGCGAAGGAGTGCTGAGTATCAAGTTTTCTGATGACCTAAGAATATAGTTGTTTGAAGAATGAAGAAATTCAAATCTATCTTTCAGATAGTGAGGAGAGAAGGGATTGAAAAGAATAGAATAAAGAAGAGAGAGGTTATGCGTATTCCGATGAAGACAAATTGGAAACCACTTAAGCTTTGAACGGAAGGAAGACACATGATCATATTTACGGAGACCAAAGATAAATCTTATGCAAAAAATTTGTAGGCACTCAAGCTTGCTAAGCTGTTCCTCAGTGAGGTCCAGATAACAAGCATCGGTATAGTCTAGAACGGGATGTAAAAGCAATTGTGCAAGCGCAGTCTTGGTGGACGTATGCAAAAAGTTGCGTAGTCTCCTTAGCGAACCGACTGACGCAAACAACTTCCGGCTGGTTAGTTCAAGCTGAGCCTTCCATGAAAAGTTGCGGTCAATGATGATACCTAAATTATTAACGGTTTCGCTGTGTGGGATTGCTATTCCGTCAAAAATCACTTGTGGGAGAGTGGACCAGTCAATTTTGCTAAGTTCTTGAACTACCTACAATAATGGTTTGCGTTTTGGTAAGATTAACTTTCAAACCGTGGAGCTTGCTCTACTCTGCAATACGGCGTAAAGCGCAATTGGTAACGTCAATAGCATCAGCAATATTTCCGAGCGTAGCTTGGTTATAAATCTGAAGATCGTCTGCGTAGAGGTGAAACGACGATGGAAGATTGAGAGAAATAGAGTTTATGAAGATTGCAAAACGAAGAAGAGATAAAACGCCACCTTGAGGTACACCAGCAAACATATTAAACCACGAAGAGAGAAACTCCTCGAGTCGAACACGCTCACGGCGCCGGTGCAAGTAATTAAAAAACCAACCAACTACCGCTGGAGATACGTAAATGGAGCTAAGTATTGCCAGGAGAATATCAAAATCAACGGGGTTATGGGAATTAGACAAACCTTTACTATGCCTAAATTACACAATAACCACTAGCATTTGTAACGATTTTCTGATGATAGGCAGTCCATGCTGCTCAAAGTGGATAAGTCACATATATGGAATAAGCAGCGATTAGGGAAGGCGGAGTATGCACGTACCTGTAATCTCTGGCGACCAGGACGCCAAGGTCAACTGCGCCACGTTCGAAGCGATGCTCAATTCTACACTTCACGCACTTCTACTTCCACACGATTAGGTTATTAACACATAAAATAGCGATAGTTGGGTGGAACTTGTAAGATTCCATTAAGTATATGAGAATTAGGCGCGCGCGCGCTTATCTATTCGTATCGCACGGCGGTTGATGAGTGTCATATTCTTCACTCAATATTATATATTTATTTATTAGTATACACTTATTACTAAGCAAGATAAAAACAATTAAAATACTTACTAACTAATAAATCTTACTATACAATTGACGAATATTTTAATGATAAATTTAATGAAAAATGACATATTTTAGATACTTACCTACTATCTACTTTGACACTTGATTTGAGTGTTTTCGTTTTTAAAATAAATATAACCTAACAAGAACAATGACGTCCTCCTCTCTCCATGATATTGTTGCGCCCAACAGGGTACATAATGAACATGTACCTATTATTTACCACCTATTATTACATTGTGGAATACAATAAACGATTGAGTATTGAGTATTAAGATGTGATCCTAAACGACCACAGTCAAGATGGGACTCTTATAGCACAGGTTAATGCAACTTAAAAGAAGAGTTCCCAACCCTAGTTTTAAATTTTTAAGTGTAGGCACTCTTTTAATATACAATAAAATATTTTTGATTTTGATTTGATTTTTTGATGAATGCGAAAGTTTAAATGTTTCTTTATTTATTTGTTTGTCAGTCAATCACATAGTAACGGCTGAACTGATTTCGATGAAAATTAGTATGTACGTAGATTGTAACCTGGATTAACACATAGGCTACTTTTTATTCCATAAACCAGGTCTCAGGAGATAGAAATGGGGTGTACAGTCAAGTTGCAACAGCGAGTTTTGCTTTATTTCTAGGTTACCTACACATTTAGTAGTGTAACGCGTACGAAGTCGGGGTAACGGCTAGTACCTACTTTAATAATTTGTTAAGCGCCTAATGGATCACGCACAATCAAGGGTTCCGTAGTGATCTCGGCTGTATCTTAATCATTTTAAAATACAAAGTTAATTTTGCAGTTTATTTCGTATGAACATTATACTCGTAACAACCAGTAAAATCTACTAGACTTCGATATTTCTTACAACTGCAGTATATGTGCGATTATTTTACACTTAACTATACTGTTTGGTTAAATTGAGGCTTTTTATTTCGTAAACGGACTTATGCATCGAAAAAGTGTTAATGAAACCTTATAATGTTTTAAAAGACCGATTCAACAATACCTCAAACAATGAGGTCACAAATATATAAAACCCCACTTAGGGGCCGTTCAATTATTACGTAAGCAGATTAATTATAATCAAAGCTCTTACCCCCCCCCCCCCCCCCCCGTTGCGTACGTTAACATTGGTAGATGTATTTTTCATTTTTTTTTTCTTAAGTATTCTGTTTTTTTATTGATTCATGAGCAGCAGTTATAATTCTAGAAATAAGAAAATAAGCTTATAACCTAAACTTATTTTGCTTAGGATATGAGGACTTCAACGAACATAATATTCATATTATTCAAACTTTATTGATACGGTATCCAACATATCTTACGAACAATATTACTGCTGACGTAATCACCATCTAGACCCCCCCCCCCACCCCACATGTCATCAAAAATAAGCAAAGCATATATCCTTCCCCCCCTCTCTGCTCCCCTATAGTTCTTACGTAATACTTGAACAGTCCCTTACATAAAACCCCAAAAATATAAGTAAAAACTAATTTTACCTCATAACTTACCAGGCGTTACTAAAACGTATCATCATGCCATGCAGATGTTTAGCACGAGCAAACCGGCATATATTTAGACAGACAGACGGACATTGTAAAACTATAAGGGTTCTTAGTTTGACTACGGAGCCCTAAAAAGCGATGTTATTGATGGAGCGAAGCGATCCAATTAACTTGGGCAAATCGGCGTTGTATGTATGTATGTTTGTTTGTCCGAGGATAACTTTCAAAGCGTAGATCCGATCATCACATGATACATAGTTAGGTAGAAATGGCACAATTTTGGTGTGACTAAATTTGCTAAAAATGTGGGGGGGTCGTTGGAATATTGGAGTTCAAGAGGGGTAAAAAAAATTAAAATGAGACTATTATTAGGTCACGTAAAACGTCAAATGAAAGGTCTTCATTAGTACATTTCGACCCCGTTTTTATTTTTATTTTAATTCTTGAAGTTTTTGAGTTATTAGCCATAATAAAAACTGAACTTTGACAAATTTCACAGGGTACACCAGTGACCCCGCAGTGCTGAAATTTGGCATGCGTGTTGCTTTAATGACACAAATATAGGCGAAAACCTGAAATCCAGAATAACTGCAATTTGTACTCCACAAAAGAATTACCAATTAACATGAACTCCCGTTACCTGTAATTTAAATGTAGGTCAAGTAGTTTGGTTTACATTACGTGACACTATTTTGATAGTCAAAGTTTACGCGAGATCTCAGTTCGGGGCGAACCACTAGTTATATATAAAGAAAAAATACCTAAAACTTTCCGCCGTTAGGAAATCAGTGCGTATTTTAGTACGCAGTATAAGTGCTTCATTCAATCAGTGTAAATGTAGTGTAGAGAATCTGCAATTTTGTTACCTACCCTCTACGGCGAATGGATGGGTTTTACCGAGTGAGGGCTCGACCTGTTCCATCCCTTCCGGGTAAAGTGCACCCGCGAACGTTTGGGAGATACAAAATCTTATCTGGCCACTTAATGATTTCGGGTCGGTAATGGCTCAATACCTAATGATATTTTGTTCGTCTTGTTACTAGCTTTTCCTTAGACACCCTTCGTTTTATGTTCAAAGTATATGCTTGTAGCCTATGGTTGTTTGATTCGCAGTATATAACCACAGTAATATTATGAATGCGAAAGTTTGGATGTTTGTTTGTTACTTGATCACGTCGTAACGGCTGAACTGATTTCAATGAAATTTGGTATGTACGTAGATTATAACCTGGAATAACACATAGGCTACTTTGAATTGGCAAACCACGCGAGCGAAGCCGCGGGGGAAGCTAGTACAATTATATGCTTGTTACTGGACAATATTTTAAAGCCTATATAATAAACTTAAGACTTGGGCTATATCTCACCGGGACACCATGGCGGCGTAAACAGTCGCGCAGCCGTGGTGTCTAGCTACCAAACTAAGCTTCCAACCGCAGTCTCAAAATGGACACCGATGAGATACTGATGCTGTATGTACGAAGAATAAGAAAGTTAAGAAAATTACGGTTAGGTTAAGAAAAATTATATTTAAAAATGAAATTTTTTAAGTCTATTGGAATAATCCGGCGCGGCACTATCCCAAAAAAAGGAAGGCCTATTTTGTATTTCGATTATAATTTTTTCTGTATCAAAATTATCCATCGCCATCGAAATTTAAAATTAATTACGTTGCAAAACGCCTTCACAACAACATACTACACCAGCGAATGCGGAGTGCGTGGAGGAAGGGAGCGTCGCTGGTGGCGCGACTGGCAGTGTGAGTGAGTGAGACAGCATACAGCGCCATACTAATTAGTGGTGGCGCAACCAACGTGACGGCGCTGCCAGTACTGTTGTATGCACGCGTCTATGCTGGTTGCACCGCCAAATCCGTTGCGCAACCAAGTGGACGCCAGGCGTGATACCCTCTAGAGATGTATACATTTTATTGGTAACGGCGACTGGTTGCGCCGCCATGGTGTCCCAGTGAGATATAGCCCTTAGACTAGATCTGATGGATTTATATAAATTGATATAGGTACCATTATTTATCACGTACGTATCGGTGTTTTGACCGACAATGTTTCGGTTCAATTCGTGAACCTTTGGGTAAGTGCTCCGCAATACGTCTCGCCTCGCACTACGCGCGCAGAGCTGCGGGCAGCGGCGCGTAGTGCGAGGCGAGATATTGTGGGTCAAAACACCGATACTCGTACGTACGTGATAAATCCCGTATTCATAAAAATGATTTAAATAAATCATGAAAGTTTTCTTAGTAAAATTTTATATATTATGTCTACTTCATCTCCTAATTGATATTGATGATGTCTGTCTGACAAATTGTTTACTGACAAATTAATTTAAATAACATTATTCACCGAGAGCTATTGTCTCGTTAAACCTTAAATTGGTTTTAAGACATTAATAAGCATAACCTGTACCTAGTTTTTAATAGATAAATAAAATAAATTATATAATCTGCATATACCTACATTATACTTCAGGAAAAAATATTATATCTGTCTACTTTGTAATATAACATGAAGTGAAAAGACTGCGGCGTTCGCCTCTATTGACAATATCCATCTTAACGTGATATATCTTCGTTCAATTTTAATATGCTAATAATGTAGGTTTTTTAGCATCCAATCAACCTTTGGGGAGCAGCCGGCGCGGCGCACCCTGTCAAGTCTTTTTAAGGTTTCAATGACATAATTTAAAAAAAAAAAAAAATTATAAAAATTATGAAAAACGTAAGAAATTACGCTTGAATTTTATTTAGGGTAATAAGTTTTGGAATGATCTCTATGATTGCACAAATTAAAGATAGATTGGCATTAGCGTAATAAAGTGCTGGGCCCACAAGTTTAGTTTATACAACCGCAACTAGAATGTTGCCATTACACCCAAGGTTATTCCGTAAAAACAAAAGTTCGACTGTCAGCTAATCAACTAAATACTTATTGATCGAGCGTAGCAAAATCTCCAAATCAGCTTGGGCAAATCGGCATTGTATGTATGTTTGTCCGAGGATAACTTGCGAAGCGTTGCTCCGATCACCGTGAAATATGGTATGTAGGTAGGTTGTGATGGCACAATTTTGATGTGACTAAAGGAGCTCAAAATGTGGGTGATTGTTGAAATATTGGGGTCCAAGAGGAGTAAAAAAAAACAAAATAGGACTATCCGGTCAAATGGCACGTTTAATGAAAGGTCTTTATTAATACATTTCGACCCCGTCTTTATTTGTAGTTTAAACCTTTTTTTAATAAAAACTGAACTTTGACTAAATTCACAGCAGTGCTGAAGTTTGGTATAGATAGATAGATAGAAAACGCTTTATTGTATACCACACTTAAATTAACAAATCATATTTAAAACACTTAAAACTAGACACGCGATAGTACAATTGGCGGTCTTATCGCTAAAAGCGATCTCTTCCAGACAACCTTTGGATGGACTGGATTTTACGAGAACGTTAAAGGACGGTAGCTGTATAACTTAAGCTTTTTATTTAACTGTATACTTACTAAGCATAACAAAATAAATAGATACCAGGGTAGGCAATATTAATATAAATATTATACATAAACATTCTATGATATTAAAAATACTAATAATAAATAAAAAACAATCATGAAACCGTTTGCCGTGTGGTCCCGGCGTAATAATAGGGCCACCCCTTCGATGAGAAGGGGTGGGCCGGCTCCCTTTACTCTCTCTCTACTCCCTTTGCCGGCTCACACGGCTCCCGCGGGATGCCGCGGGAGCCGTGTGAGCCGGCAAAGGGAGTTGTTCCAGGGAATGGGCAGCAGCATTCTTCTGTGTACTAAACACCAACCACTGCGATCATCAAGCCGCCTACCAAGCGTGGTGATTATGGCAAAACCCCCCTATGACAGACACAACACACAAACGGCCCCCAGTCCCCGGCGGCTCCGTCATCCCTGGAAGTGGTAGCAACCAGGGCAGTGGCAGAGCAGGGGGTGCTAAGAATCCCCGGCAGCGATCCAGCTACCACCACCGACGACTGGACCTGGCAACGTACAACACACGAACGCTCAGGGCTGACGAGAAGATTGTCGAGCTGGAAGAAGAACTGAGCAAGCTACGTTGGGACATCCTAGGATTGTCGGAAGTCCGAAGACAGGGTCAGGACACGATGATCCTTAACTCCGGTAACTTGCTCTTCTACCGGGAGGGAGATCAACTATCCCAGGGTGGTGTCGGGTTTCTCGTCCGCAAGTCCCTCGTTAACAACGTGACAAAAGTCGACAGTGTGTCGAACAGGGTAGCATACCTTATACTCAGAATTACCGAAAGGTATTCGTTGAAGGTCATACAGGTATATGCGCCGACCTCGACACACCCAGACGATGAAGTGGAAGCAATGTATGAGGAGATCTCCGAGGCCATACATACTTCCAAGACTCATTTCACGGTTGTAATGGGGGACTTCAACGCAAAGCTAGGCCCAAGGAAAGACGATGAGCTGAGAGTGGGGCCATTTGGATTCGGGCGGCGGAACCGAAGGGGCCAGAGACTGGCCGACTTCATGGAGAAGGAGGGCCTCTTCATGATGAACTCCTTCTATGAGAAGCGGCCAGCCAGAAAGTGGACGTGGATAAGCCCCGACGGTTTCACTAGAAATGAGATAGACTTCATTATGACGACCAAGAAGCAAATATTTGATGATGTCTCTGTGATCAGCAGGGTGAAAACCGGGAGCGATCACCGCATTGTTAGAGGCACATTGAATATCAATGTTAAGCTTGAAAGGGCACGTCTGATGAAGTCTGCGCTCCGTCCAAATCCTGCCCAAATCCAAAACCCCGAGAGCTTTCAGCTAGAACTGCACAATCGCTTCCAGTGCCTAGCCAGCTGCAATGATATTGACGAAATAAACAACGGGTTGGTGGAAACTGTCCAAGCGGTGGGATCTAAGTTCTTTAAGGCCCCCCGCCGAACTTAGCACCAGAAACTCTCAGATGAAACCATTAAGCTAATGGAGGACCGGGATGAAATGAGATTGCAGTCTTCAGCTGATATGTCGGCATACGGCGTGCTTAATAGACGAATCTCGAAATCTATGCGACACGATCTGCGTACCTTTAATACATCTCGTATTAAGGTCGCAATAGAAAGGAACAAAGGTTCAAAAGTGTTTGCAAAGCATTCGTCTATAGGGCAAAGCCAAATGACTAAGCTGAAGACCGACAGCGGCACTATCATTTCGTCGAAACCGGAGATTCTGAGAGAGGTCGAAAAGTTCTATGGACAGATGTACACCTCAACACAAAACCCCGTTGGTCAGTTGGCTCAGGACACCAGAGCCAAACTAACCCGACACTATACCGAAGACATCCCGGACATCAGCCTGTACGAGATTAGGATCGCTCTGAAACAGCTTAAAAACAACAAGGCACCAGGTGAGGATGGAGTTACGTCAGAACTTCTGAGAGCGGGTGGAAAACCGGTACTTCAAGTCCTCCAGAAGTTATTTAACTCCGTCGTCCTCGAAGGAACCACGCCAAAAGCGTGGGATAGGAGCGTGGTGGTGCTTTTCTTTAAAAAAGGTGATAAAACCTTATTAAAGAACTACAGGCCCATCTCGCTCTTGAGCCACGTTTACAAGCTGTTTTCGAGAGTGATTACGAACCGTCTCGCACGCAGGTTCGATGACTTCCAGCCTCCCGAACAAGCCGGTTTCCGAAAAGGCTTTAGTACCATAGACCACATCCACACGCTACGCCAGATTATACAGAAGACCGAGGAGTATAATCGGCCGTTATGTCTAGCGTTTGTGGACTATGAAAAAGCCTTCGATTCAATCGAGACCTGGGCGGTACTGCAGTCTCTTCAGCGATGCCAAATCGACTATAGGTATATCGAAGTGTTGAAGTGTTTGTATAGTAACGCCACTATGTCAGTCCGTCTACAGGACCAGAGTACGGAACCAATCCAATTGCAGAGAGGCGTGAGACAGGGAGACGTAATTTCTCCGAAACTGTTCACAAACTCATTGGAGGACGTTTTCAAACTCTTGGTCTGGGACAGACTTGGCATCAATATCAATGGCGAATACATCACTCACCTTCGTTTTGCCGATGATATAGTCATTATGGCTGAATCGCTCGAGGAACTCGGTACCATGCTCAACGACCTCAGTAGGGTCTCCCAACAGGTGGGTCTTAAAATGAACATCGATAAGACGAAAATCATGTCAAATATCCATGTTGCGCCCGTACCGGTAGTTGTTGGGGGCGATACTCTCGAAGTTGTCGACGAATATGTATACCTAGGACAAACTGTCCAATTAGGTAAGTCCAACTTCGACAAAGAGGTCGCACGAAGAATCCAACTCGGCTGGGCAGCGTTCGGGAAACTTCGCGATATCTTCTCGTCCAAAATTCCCCAGAGCCTGAAGACTAAAGTCTTCAACCAGTGTGTGTTGCCAGTGATGACCCATGGCGCTGAAACGTGGTCCTTTACTCATGG
Organism: Philereme vetulata; assembly: GCA_918857605.2. NCBI lineage: Eukaryota > Metazoa > Arthropoda > Insecta > Lepidoptera > Geometridae > Philereme > Philereme vetulata. The sequence goes on along the minus strand of OU975440.1, from coordinate 988,613 downwards.
CCTCATGACCAAGCTCAAGGTCGCTCAACGAGCTATGAAGAGGGCTATGCTCGGGGTTTCTTTGCGTGACAAAATCCGCAATGAGGAAATCCGCAGAAGAACTAAAGTTGCCGACATAGCTCTCAAAATTAGCAAGTTGAAGTGACAATGGGCAGGCCACATCGCTCGTAGAACCGATAACCGTTGGGGAAGAAAGGTTCTCGAGTGGAGACCACGGACTGGAAGACGCAGCGTAGGCCGGCCCCCCACAAGGTGGACCGACGATCTAGTAAGAATCGCGGGGAGCCGTTGGGCGCAAACGGCTACCAACCGCTCGTTGTGGCGATCTAAGGGGGAGGCCTATGTTCAGCAGTGGACGTCCTCCGGCTGATGATGATGATGATGATGAATCATGAAACAGCTGTAATACAAACAGTAACAACGACAGATATAATAACAGAATAAGATTACTCAGCTCTCTGCTGCAGACAAATAGTGCTTAAACAATAGCGTTTTAAAAATGAGGGGAAGGGATTTAGCAGATCTAATGAAATAGCCGCGTACCCACCTAGCGCACAGGCTCGCGCGGCAGCCTCGCGAGCCAAACGCTCGGCTGGTGTGGACGTACCTCGGCCTGCCTCGGGCGCGCGTTTGCTCGGCCGAGCACGGCTCGGCCCCGAGCCATGTGTTGTCGGTAAACTTGACGCGCTCAAAGGTGCCTCAGTGAGCGCTGTGCGTTAGGTGGGGACGGTTATGTTTTGGCTCGCGCGCGAATTTACTACCAAGTTTTGTCTCTTGCCGTGTATTTCTTCTATAATTGTGATATTATGGGCAGTCAAGAGGAGTCCATTCGCTTAATACAGAATCCAGAAGCGTCTAGGTTTTTTCTTGAGACGTGACTGTTTTCGTTTCTTTAAACAATAAGCAGCTAGGAAAATAGCTGCAGCTGAAAATACACGACTGTCCATTACGAATACTCGTGGACTTATGATGGCTCAGCCTGCCTCGCGAGCCGGCCTCGTGTAAATTGAACAAAACTACTGAGGCTGCCGCGGAAGCCATCGCTCGCGATCCGGACACCGAGGCTGCCGCGCGAGCCTGTGCGCTAGGTGGGTACCCGGCTAATACGGAAGAGAGTTCCATAAACTGATCTTTAGTGACACAAATATAGGGAAAAGTCTGAAATCCAGAATAACTGCAATTTGTTCCCCAAAAAAGAGTAACCAATTAACATGAACTCTCGTTATCTTTAATTTGAATAAATAAATAAATATTGCTGGACATTTCACACAGCGCTATCTAGCCCCAAACTAAGCATAGCTTGTACTATGGGAACCAGATAACCGATAGAATACTTATATACTTTTTTTTGTAAATACATACTTATAGAGAAACCACCCGACCCGGAACAAATATCTGTAGATCATGCAAACCTTTGTTCCGCAGCGGGATCGAACCCACTACCTCCTGCGTCTCAGCCGGCTATTCGCCCACTGCGCCACGGAGGTCGTCAATGAAACTGTAGGTCAAGTTAGTTGCATTTCATGGCATTATTTTGGTAGTTAATAATATTTAATACACATAATATTTTTTTTTGTTTTTGATTGGATACTCCCGAGATCACAGTTCGAGGCGAACCACTAGTTAAATTTAACGAAGAGCCTTTTAAATTAAACTCTATTGTTTTCTGAACGCCTTGATCAATCATCGTTTTGCCCTTAATTAGCCAATAGGAAGGAACCTTAATCTACGCATACCACTAGTAAATTTATATTTTCAAGTCATTTGCTTTTGGGTCTAAAGTGGTATCTCTGTCGCGTTGTGGTAAATGGCTTGGATATCCTCCAAATATGCCATCTAGATAAGCTACGAGTCCTTTTACTGTTATTATTGGGTCACCCTATTAGCTGAAGTTTGCTTCTGGTTTGTTGAGCCATCTTATGAACAGATTATTGTTGTGACATACAAACTTATATGGGAGTTGAAATTAGTTTTGCGAAATTGAGGAAACTTACGTTTTGTAGTTGGGTGACGGATTTTGTTAGCTGGTTCATAACAATTTTGCAATCTTAAGTTTTATAAGTATTTGATGTCCATGCTAGATTTTAAATGAATTTGTAGTGCTACATTTTACTTTATTAACGTCTTGCTGACTCGACTACGCGCGGGTAACTACTTAGTAAGTAAATTAATAAAATATGGCCTATAGCACTCAGGGACGGTGTAGATCTATCCGTAAGTGGGACGGAGAAAGCATACAATTTTCACCTCCGCCGCTGGGTAGCGTGTCGTAAGAGCCGACTAACCCGGTCATCTGCTGGTGGTAGGGCTCCAAATGGAGTCCACCTTGCTAGCTACCACCCTCCTACTAGAGTCTACCGTCAAACGCCGAAACTTCTAGTGTACGCGTGTTCCGGTATCAGTGTAGGAGTGCCAGTGCCCCCCCCCCCCTCAGGTAGGTAAAGAGGTTTCTACAGTGTAGGGAACGCATCGACAATACCCCGGGTGTTGCCGGTGTCAATAGGCGACGGTGACCGCTTACCATCAGGTGGGCCGTAAGCCTGTTTCCCCACAAATAACATTAAAAAAAAAGATTTCTGAGTGAATTTTCAGAATCAGTTTTCAGTTTCTGAGATTAATACAAATACAAACTACAAAGTTTATAATAACACTGCAAGTCATCCTGGGGCAGGTTTGTTTATGATAAACCTAAACCTCTAGCTCTTCTTCACCTAATTACTAATCTCTATTTTCTACCTTCGCTTTGCACATGAGCCCGGAAAATTTGTATCACACAGAATTGAAAACTAATTCTACCTAACAGTCCACTCGACTCCACTGTCTATTCCGCGGGCAGACCACATCATTTAAACTATGTAAACATTTCATTTGTTATTCTCTTCTGAAATTGCTTGTACTTTACTGGGGCGGGATTCCACTTCGCCTAATAAACTATTAAAGGTAATATCGTTTGATCATTTTCTTCGCTGTTGCCAGATACTAATTCAAATTTGTGGTCGATTTGCGGCCGGTTGTTGAAAGGATGATTAACTCGCAAATCAGTTGACCATTGGTCAAACCTGTTGTCAAGTGCAAATTGGGTTGCTGAAACATATTTTACCAGATATTCAGGTTGTCAAATCAGTCAACGAAATCTCTTGTCAAATGTGAAAATGGGTTGCAGGAACGCACCTCTCTAACCTGTAGACATTGACATAAGCAAATTTATGACGTGTAGGAATGAATGATTGAACTAAAATATTATTTTAGGTGGTGTGGCCCTTTAAAAATAACACTAATTTGACACTCAAAAAACGATCCTTTGGTTAGATAATTATTGACTGATCAACCTTCGAGAAACTCAATTTGATTTAACAAGAGTGCTAAGTTAAACACTATGTCAACTGATTTGCGATTTGATTGGCGTACCAACAACTGGCTGTTAATCAATTAAACGTTGAATGGCATTACTTTATTATTACAGTTATTTACAGTTTAGATCATCACCATCATCATATCAGCGACAGGACGTCCACTGTTGGACGTCGGGGAGGCCCCGATAGATTTCCGACCGATCTTTTGGAGCCTGCACCCAACGGCTCCCAGCAACCTTTACGAGATCGTATTTTAGAAGTTTTTAAATGAAATACTGTCTATACTGTGAATTGATGTCGATTCCATTCTCACAAGCGGTATTGAGTCCTTAAGTCACAGGAGAGATTTTGCCTCTTTATGTGTGTTCTACCGCTTGTATAATGGGTTGTGTTCTGAGGAGTTGTTTGATATGGTGCCTGCAGGTTTGTTATATCATCGCACCGCTTGCCGTCGGCAGGGAATCCATCCACACACCTTGGAGACGATCTGGTCGCGTACCCGTAAGGTTCCAGAGGAGTTTCCTCACGCGAACATTTCGCTTGTGGAATGGTTTCCCTGCTGAGGTTTTCCCTAGGGACTACAGTATGGGGTCCTTCAAAACGGCGTTTTGAAAATTTTAAAGGGTCGGCAACGCGCGAGTTTGGTGTTACAAACGTCTAAGGGCTACGGAAACCCCTTACCATCAGGTGGGCTGTGTTTGTGTGTGTGTGTTTGCTACCTTAGTGGTATAAAAAAAATACGTTATGCTTGTAAAACGTTCACACAAGCCTTCAGATAATAACATACATTTGAGGGAGCATAAATTTGTATGCCTCACTTATATGGTATCTAAGCCTAAATCACTTTATCCACTACTTTGTGATCCTGATTAACTAGTTCTTATAAGAAAAGGCTTAGAACTAACGTTAATACTCCTTCTCTCTTTGTGCTTTGCTTGCCGTGGTGCATTTTTAAACGTTGCAAGGCTTCACTTGCGTGCATTTTCCTTGCAAGTGAAATTGCTTCTTTTTGAGAACTAACGTAATTAATGCAATATCTCGAGATGCATGAGCAGGGATGTAATTTTAAAATAGGAGAGCATAATATGTTCTGAGCAATAATACAACGGATAATTTTCAATTTACCCGAGTTGGCTGCTCATACGAACTTACTTAGTTTATTTAGTCTGTGAAGTTTTAGCGAGATTGTTACTTGGCCACTCTCGTAAATAAGAGATTGCATTGTAGATGTAAGAAGGTACAATAGTTTGTACCGAATACTGAAGTAATTTTGTGGGCATAATCAAGTACAATGTTCACGGAACACTTCTCCACGTGTACAAAATTACTCACTATATTCTGTTTGCCTCTAACATAATAGTGTTCCTGTTTTTCCGAAAGAAAATAAAACAGGTACAATCAATAAATGGACGAAATAAATAAAGGATCTTCCTTCCCTATTAGATTTCCTTCCGTTATAAGCGAATGTCTTTTATCGCACAATGGTCTCAACGAACCGTTTATCGAACGAACTACAGTGCTTCTTACAGATAATAATTAAATTCTGTATGTGTAGTACAAAGAGCAGAATAAAAAGCTCATCCAAGCTCATCCAAGCTCATCCAACCAATCTGTAAATCTGCACTTTAAAGTAAGAATAGTTATGTAATGACAGTTAAAATATTTAATAAAATACCAAGGGACATAAGAGAATTACCTAATAAACAATCCAAGACAAAGCTGTACGGGGTGGCTAGTTGACAAATGTTTCTATACGTTTAATGATTTCTTTGACATGAAATTCTGACATACTAATTTTAATTTATTAATTTCATGGTCTCTATAATTATATTTTTTTTATTGAATATTTTACGATCTTTACGATACTTGATGATATTATTGATTGATTCTTATTAAACTGAAGAATTTTTATGTATAATTAAAATAATTTTATTTATCTGTAATTTGCACGCTGTTAATCGGCGATGTATGTGAAACCTACCTATATAGCTGTAACAACTTATACACCATGCTTCTGGCAAATACATTTCATTTCACTTCAACAGAAATTGTGTTTCTATTTTGTAACTTTTTCTTAAATCGACCATTTCATTACTCACTAACCAGCTGACTCGCCCGCGGCTTCGCACGTTTGAAATTTCCCGTTCCCGTGGGAAATACGGGATAATGAATGAATGAATGAAAATTCTATATGTGATCACACCTTACAGGCTAGACACAACAAATATAAAAACAGATAAAAACTATATATACTACTATACTACTTTCCTTTCGTTGTCTCGTAACTGCTAGTTAGTGTTTATGTTATTTATCCTCTTTATGTAGTGTAGTTTATTTATACTTATATTATTTGTATGTATTTAAGTTTATGTTTATTAGTATAATCAATAGGTATCTTTTATTTTGTGGGTTCTGTTTATGTCTGTAGGTACTCTTACACCGCCGTCTTTTGAATTTGTTTATCCTGTCCATCCAAAGGTTGTCTGAAAGAGATCGCTTTTAGCGATAAGACCGCCCATTGTACCTTTATTTATGGTTTTAATTCCATTATTACTGTGTTTTTGTTTGGTGTGCAATAAAGAGTATTTCATTCATTCATTCTATTAAAAAAAACATTCTTGTCAAAGTGACGCGACACTTTATATAAATGAGTTTACGTCAATGAAAAACTGTTAAATTATATGGACATTGTTCATACAAAAATACTAAAACCGCGATTAAAAATGGGGGGGTGCAGGTGAAAAATACTTTGCTACCTATTTTCATACCTACCAAATATACAAAAAAAATTATTAAAATCGGTCGACCCGTTTCGAAGGAATGCGACCACTAAAACCGTGACAATATTTATTTTACATATTGGAATAGATATAAAGAAGAAGCTATTGTATAAATAATATACCTATATATAAATATATTTTTATAGTATGAACTATAAAAACGGTATGTCCACTTTTTGCATAGGAGTCAAGCATTCACGTGTCAGGTGACAAGTTTAATGCGGCATGCATCAAATGGAATGTTTGGACTTGCCTCAGACTATCCTTTGTGGGATATTCTCGTACGTCTGCGTAATGAGTAAGAGATCCGGGACGTCCGTTATGGGGTTAATATAGCCGTGAGCTATGTCATATTGAGTTTTCAGTAGTCTCAAATCACACTCATCCATCACACATCAATTGTTATAGCGAAGATATGTCGATGATCGAGCGAAGCAAGATCTCTAAATCAACTTGGGCAAATCAGCGTTGTATGCATGTATGGATGTTTGTTTGTCCGAGGATAAATTTCGAAGCGTTTACCCGATCATCGTAAAATTTAGTATATATGTAGGTAACGTTGGCACAATTTTGGAGCTTAAAATGTGTGGGGGGGGGGGGGGGGGGGGGAATTGTTGAGATATTGGGGTTCAAGAGGGGTAAAAAAACCAAAATGGGACTATCTGGTCAAGTGGCATGTCTAATAAAAGGTATTTGTGAGTACATTTCGACCCCAAAAAACCAATTAACATGAACTTCCGTTGCCTGTAATTTGAATGAAACTGTAGGTCATGTTTGATGGTTACGCATTTCGTGGCACTATTTTATTAGTCAAAAATAAGGCCGGCTTGCAAAACGATCCCTTAAGGTATTTAGCGACTAAACATGTATAAATTTTATATATTTGTTTGATTTGACAACTCCTTGAATCATATGAAGCGTAAATATATAAATACGTTCAGGCATCGTTGCGCGAGTCGCCCTAAAAATATTTTTTTGTGTTTTCTGTCACTTGCGAGATCTCTGTTTGGGGCGAACCACTAGTATTACCTACAGGTAAGTTTATTTATCGTTTTTGTTGCTTAACTGTTCAAGGATTACACCAACATATTTTTGTATAGTTGTACCTGACCGTTAACTATGCTTTTTTACGGTATTGGTCAAGCAATTATAGATGAGATGATCTTAATGCCCTTGATTAATTGGGAAACATCAGCCAGGATTATATATTAATACATGTGGAAAGATTTTTGTCTGGAAAGAAGAAGCAGGTTGTTAAAAAGCAATACTTCGGTTGCATCTTGCGCCAGTCTCTGCTATCAGCAGACTAAAGTATCGGCCAAGACTGAGGAAACTCCGATCCAATTTAGCCGCCGAATCCAATGACAATCCCGTGGCTAGCTTTATTCATGAGAAGAATTTTTAACGGGAAAAATATTTGATTTATCGCAAATAGATCAGTAGTTTTGATTACAGTGATAATTATTGATCAACGTAAATATTTAAAAACAAAGATTTCTCGATGTAAAGGATATTAGAATTCCACAAGAAAAAGTCACCAGGAAATTGAGAAGATTGTAGGAATTGCTATTTCTTGTTATCCTAAACAAACATAGAGTTTAGGACTCTTGCGTCCGTAAATACAAGTTCTCTATTGTCCAATGGAGCGGGCAAGAAATTACGTGCATTGAATGGTTCTAAACGTCTACTGTATTATAAATAAGACATAATACGTATGCAAAACAGTTTCCGCTCTGGCCAAGAAGAAAATCAACTGGCGAAAAGGCTATTCCGCGCAATGATGCGAAAGTGACTGATAAGTTGCGAATATTTTTGGTGAAGAAAATGCTTCCTTATTTTTACAGGTTTTGACATTTTACTACTGGGTCGATGGGATCATAGAAACATTGTTTCATAGTCTAGTTCTAGAACATTTTTATAAGCAGGTAAAATATTATTAATTTATCTAATTTTTGACGACCTCCGTGGCGCAGTGGGCGAACAGCCGGCTGAGACGCAGGAGGTAGTTCGATTCCCGAAGCGGAACAAATGTTTGCATGATCTACAGATATTTGTTCCGGATCTGGTTGTGTTTCTATATATTATAAGTATGCATTTACAAAAAAAAAATATATAAGTATTCTATCAGTTATCTGGTTCCCATAGTACAAGCTCTGCTTAGTTTGGGGCTAGATAGCGCTGTGTGAAATGTCCAGCAATATTTATTTATTATTATTTATTTATTTATCATATTAACTGCATTATTCCATCATCATCTTATATAAGATCCGAGATTTATTGTTGATAGTAATAAATCACAGACATCTTTGTATACTTAAGTAAACCTAGTGGCAAAGTTAAGTCTATTCAAACTGGATCCAATTTCCGTTAAAAATTATGTATTGGCAAGTATCCTAAGCCCGGTGAAAGTTCGCAGGCTCATTGCGCCAGACTATGTAAGTTCGGTCTAAATGTTGTGTAAGTTTAATTAGAATTCCTGCTACACCCGAGCGTCGTATCTGACAAATGAGTCTATCCACCATCTTCCGAAACTAACCCCTCCGTATTTAATGAGAAAATAATGTTCGCGTTCAATAACGCAAAAGTAATGGCCACTGACAAATGGACCATGAATCGCGAGTCACTTTCAAAGGAGAACTGAATAAAACGAACTTTTAGCTAACTTTTCTAACACCTACATCGGCCTGTTAGTATATACTGGCTGTTCGACAATTATTTTTTTAATTATAGACTTAAGTATTTTCTACACTCACATTCCAATTTGTTATTTCGTTAACGAGTAACGTATAATATATAAAAATACTGTATTGTTCAACACAAAAAATTAATTCATAAAAAGAAAACACAATGTTAAAAATAATAAAAGATGGAAGTAAAACGTACCCTTATGTGTTTACCTTACTATAGTGTTTTTTTTAACTGGGACATTACGGCAGCACTCATAACCAGAGGAGATACAGGTGCAGTTTCTTTTAGAACATCAGCTCGGTTTCGAAGAAAAACATTTGAGCATTAAAATTTTTTTGGTCAAGTGTGTGTAGCGCCTTAAACTTAATGAAGTTGGTTAATTTTTTTTTTTTTTTGATGCCGATCGATGCATTCCTTTGTAAGGATCATTTTATTGTATGAAATGAAAAAAATCTGTGCAGCGAAAGTAAGTCAAATTTCATAAAATGTATTCTCATACAACAGGACAAAGCAAAATTCCTCCAACAAACATTTTATTAGATTCTATATATAGATAAAAGTCCGACAGATTCAAGAACCATGTTCGAAATTCAAAATTGTTCTTAAATACGAAATGTATTTGAATTGCTCATGAGAGTATGGAGTTTCTAAACTTATTAATCGCTATAGTATTAATACTTCATAACCGTGCAATTAAAATCTAATAAAATGTTTGTTGGAGGAATTTTGCTTTGTCCTGTTGTATGAGAATACATTTTATCAAATTTTACTAACTTCCGCTGCTCAGATTTTTTTATCCCATACAATAAAATGATCCTTACAAAGGAATGCATCGATCCTCATCAAAAATGAAATGTACCAACTTCATTCATTTTAAGGCGCTACTCACGCTTGACAAAAAAAAATTTAATGCCAAAATTTTTTCCTCGAAAACGAGCTGATGTTTTAAAAGAAACTTTACCTGTATCTCCTCTGGTTATGGGTGCTGGATGCCGTACTGTCCCAGTTAAAAAAAACACTCTGTATACCAGCAGGTATAAACATAACTGTCAAATACATGAAATTAACTGTCAATTGGACAATGGTAGGCTGCTTAAGCCTCTAGCACTTAGGGATAGTGGAGTTTTCTATCTGTAAAAGATGGAAAACTCGGACCGCCAGCTCCACTCGAACCGCTGGAGCCCTACGCTCTCCACATCGACATCGACTTTAAGGTCGTCGGCGAGAAAATGTCCCAGTTAAATTTCGAAACACCATTGAAGTTCAAACCTTTTATCAGGGTATTCAGTATTAGAAAAGATGTTATCTGAACATCCTGTCCCAGGCACTATAGCGTTACCCAGCTAAAGGTAGCATTCGGTTCTTAGCGACCGCGACGCGCGACTGCAACCATTGAACGACGCGACCATGGACGCCTGACGCGGGGCGACCCTTAGCCTTCCGATGTCAGTGACCGCGACGGCAACATCTACACTCTTCCCGCAGTTTTTTATGGGTACGGTTGTGTTCTATGGGTGTTTGTGCACTACAAGTAATTTTACTGTCCGGCAGTCCGACTTTTTACGGTCCAGTATGGCATGAAAAAAACGTATGATTAGCTCATCCACTACAAGGAATTTTATTGGCAGTCCAATTTATGAAGTAAAACTTCTTTATGCACGCTTGACTTGGGGGAGTAAGCTGGTGAATGTCTTACGAAAAGTGCGAACGGAAGTTGAGAGGGAGATATAATTTACTGAAGATAAAAAGAGAGAGAGTTATGTTTCGTATATTTTTAAACGTTAATGTGCGAGTAGGAGTTGCGTCTGTCCAGAATGAACATAGACTGATCGACCTACAGACGTGTGGACAATTTTGTAATTGAACAATTTTATAAATTAATATTTTGAATAAGAAGATTTACTTCAGTCGTGTGGTCTAAGAAGCACACTTGTTTTTTTTTGTGCACTTTTCGTCTTTACTCGCAGGTGCGGCGCAGTTTAGGGTAGCTCTCTTTGAAACTACGCGTAAATACGCTAGGAATGATGAGTTTCTTGGAATGTTGGCAGTTGCTGGCTTTACTAGTGGTTGGCCCTGAACTGATATCTCGTGAGTCTCCGATTATAAGACCGGTAGAAGACAAAAATAATTTTGGGTTCATCCCCTTTTATGTGAAAGGTACCTGACAGGGTAATTTTACATAAACCACAATAAATTGAGGCAGGACGAAAGATTATTTTCCGGTCCGGAATAGGGAAAAGTAAAATGTCGAACGGTAAAATTATACGTGTAGTGCACACGCTAGTATATAAATTTATGGCGTGCCATATCAGACCGTAAAAAATCGGACTGCTGGACAGTAAAATTCTACGTAGTGCACAAACGCCCTATTGCTGTCGGACAATTTATCCGCAGCTAGGAAAAAAAACTTATTCTGCAGCTATTGGAGGATGAAGAAGATGATGATATTATGATTATGTTATTATCTTTGCCTACGGAATTATTTCTTGCCTTGCCAATTATTTCCCAAATATTGTCCCTCACAATGTTGTATTTACAAGATACAAGCCTTACATCATATAAAGGTGGGTTTTCATTTACTAATTTTATCAACTTATCCTCGTTCGGTGAAAACGCCGCCATTTCGATGTATTTCTCGCCTGCGTCGCGTGACTGCACTGCCTCGAATGCGACCGGGTCGCGGTCGCCACGCCGCTCTCTAACCACGCCCACCGGTCGCGCGACGCGGTCGCCGGGTATGTTTAGTGTTCCATAAAGCAGTGGGTCGCGCGACCCGGACGAGGTCGCGGGTCGCGGTCGCACGTGGCGGTCGCTAAGAACCGAATGCTACTTTAAGGCTGCGTTTCCACCATAGATGTCCGAAGTAGCTATGCGGAAAGTGGGGAAAAAACACAGAGCAAATTGTCACTAAAGCTGTATAAATCATATTCAATAGATAGATGTATAAAAGCCAAAATAGTAGTAGTCTAAACTTATATAACCGGTAAATAAAGAGTTTTGTTGTTTGCAAGTTTGTTTGATCTGTTTCTCTGGAAATAATCTCTGATACTACTGAAACGATTCGGAAAATTATTTCACTGATAGAAAACTACACTATCCCTGAGCATTTTAACATATATTTTATACACAAAAACCCGGGCAAAGCCAGGCTGCTTAGCTAGTACTCTATAAAATACATTTTGTCAAGGCAATCGAAATAAATGGACTTTGATGAATGAAAGTGCAGAGTGTTAACGATTTATCTTAATCCTAAGAGTGACAAGGATACGAGGGCTTATTACAGTATCATTATTGTTTACCGGTGAGCAGTTCGGTATCTTTTTAGGGTAAGCACCTGTCTACAGACATAGTAGTTAATCATTAAAACATCATCAGCCATTTCACTTTTCAGAACCTATTCCAATCCAAGCGTTTGGGGAATTAGAAATCTGCCTGCACTTACGTCCACCTATATTACGATCTCGATATTTTTCGGTATTATTAGATTCTCAAATGCCATATAGCCTCATTTTATTTTTTACCCCTCTTGAACCCGAATATCTAAACAACCCCCCAACATTTTTAGCTTATTTAGTCACACCAAAATTGTGCCAGCACTACCTACCTATGTATTTAATTTCACGATAATCGGATCAACGCTTCGAAAGTTATACTCAGACGAACATACATACCTACTGGTGGTAGAGCTTTTGTGAACGGGCTCGAGGAAGTGGGCACCACCGCCTTAATAGCAAAATAGCAGTACATGTGCTGATGTGTTCCGGTTAGATGGTAATGGTATGTTCCTGTAATGACTGGCACATAGGCATACCAGCTAAGTCCTATAGTATGGCAACGTATCCACATAGAGATCAAGGCAACATAATACCTTGTTTTTAATTCTATGTGGATATCCATGGGGCTGCAGTAGCCACTTAACATCTGGTGGACTGCATGTTCGTTTGCCCAAGTTGATTTAGAGAAAACACACAGCGTAGGGCGCCCTCCACTAGATCTAAAGACGACCTAAATGTGGCTGGGAGTCGTTAGGTGCAGGCCGCACAAGATCAGAGCGAGGATCTGTCGCTCTGAAGATCTATGGAGGAGGCCTGTGTTTAGCAGTTGACAGCCTTGGCTTATCTTATAAGCCATAGGGCGTCAACTTCTGAACGGTGATTTTACGGTGATTATCACAAAATAATGTAATTCTAAAAAGATTGTGCTTGTAACTACAATTATTAGAAAATTATTAGAAAAAAGTTAGGCATTAAAATAATTCGGTTTAAATTTTGTTTTATGTTTTAAAATATTGATTATACTACGTATTTAATTTATTTGAATTTCATTTATATAAATAAGTATACCAAAAGGTGTCTACTAACAATATATGGTCAAATTATCTATACTAATATTATAAAGAGGAAAGATTTGATTGTTTGTTTGTTTGCATGGAATAGGCTCCGAAACTACTGGACCGATTTATAAAAATATTTCACCGTTGGGAAGCTACACTATCCCCGGGCGAAATAGGCTACTTTTTATCCAACTGCGCAGAAGGAGGGTAATGTTTTTATTATAAAACTACGCGTACGAAGCTGCGGATTGGTCAGCTAGTCTGAAATAAACGTATTGAATTTAATAAAAAATAGTAGGTAATGATGGTATGACGCTGACAACACATAAAAAGGTTAAGACACACAAGAACTTAAGACTGGGTCACTAAAATATCCCGAAACTTGTCAGACCAGGGGTTCGTAAGTGTGTTTGCCAGATATGATCATTAATAGATGCCGCACTGAGGAAGAAATAATGAGTGTGACAGACGATCGGACGTGATTAAACATAATGAACTCATTTTCTCATTATCCCACTCTCTGGCTATAACATAAGTATTCGCTGGTTTAACATAAGTATACTAATAAAATGTTTTGTAGAACCAAAACATTAACTCCCCACCGCCTGATTTTATCACCCCACAGGAACAGTTACCACCCGGGCATGATCTGCCGTGGCCAGTCTGGAAGTCCTTAAGCAGGCTCCGCACCCACGTTGGCCGCTGCAGACTGAATATGTGCAAATGGGGATTCAGGGACTTTAACTTACCGCAGTGCGACTGCGGTGATCCCGCGCAGTCAATGCAGCACTTGCTAATGTGCCCTTTGTGTCCGAGCACCTGCACGATGGAGGACCTAATAACCGCCTCGCCTAATGCTATAGTTGTGGCCGAACACCTACCTCTCCAACATAGTATAAGTAAAAAAGTAGAACCCTTGACACGCTAAGAAGAAGAAGAAGAACCAATACACTCCTTTACAACTCCTTTACAGTACAAGCTGTGCGACTGTGGAACGCCTTACCTTTGTCTGTAAGGTCGTCCCAATCTCTTCCTATTTTCAAAGTCAAGGTATACATCCATTTCCTTTCGTTGTCTCGTAACTGCTAGTTAGTGTTTATGTTATTTATCCTCTTTATGTAGTGTAGTTTATTTATACTTATATTATTTGTATGTATTTAAGTTTATGTTTATTAGTATAATTAATAGGTAAATTTTATTTTGTGGGTTCTGTTTATGTATGTAGGTACTCTTACACCGCCGTTTTCTGATTTTATTTATCCTGTCCATCCAAAGGTTGTCTGGAAGAGATCGCTTTTAGCGATAAGATCGCCCATTGTACCTTTATTTATTGTTTATTTCCATTATTACTGTATTTTTATTTTATTTCATTCATTCATTCATTCAATAAAATCTGCACTCTTAAATACTGACATGTTCACAGAAATTCAAATATTGGTGGCGATTCTATTGTTTACACTAACTAAATTTGTGTAAAATACGAACAGTCTTATTTTGTTTACGCTAAAGATCAAATTAGAATGACATTTAAAGTGACATTTCTAAAATTAAGTATTTTTTACTAAGATGGCGTGTTTTTGGGCTAGTTTTAGTCAGCAGTCAAATTGGTGCCAGGTCCTTGTACACACGGCTACACATCAAGCTTTAATTTACCAGTATAAGCTGACCTCTCATTCTACTAAAAGCCTACACAATGCGAGGTCAGCTTATGCTGGAGTGTATAGCGTGATTTGTAGCCGTGTGTACCAAAATAAACAATAATTACCTGAAACAGTCGACAGGAGGTTGGACTTGTTATGGTATATGTTTGACGACCCCCGTGGCGTAGTGGACGAATAGCCTGCTGAGAAGCAGGAGGTTGTGGTTTTGATTTCAGCCGAGGAACAAACTTTTCACGATCTAAATGGGTATATTTGTCCGAGTCTTGGGGTTTCTCTACTCTATATAATATAAGTATGTATTTACAAAAAAATAAACCGGCCAAGTGCGAGTTGGACTCGCGCACGAAGGGTTCCGTGCCATTATCTATAAAAACGGGAAAAAAAATCATGTCTGTTGTATGGGAGCCCCACTTAAATATTTATTATATTCAATAGGACAATTTTATTTAATTAGCTTATTTGAAGTTGGTGCCGATTAAGCTAGTCCTCTAAATTGTATGAGCGCCCATACAACTCAGAGGACTATCTTAATTGGCGTCAATTATGTATGTATGAGGACATCCTTTAATTTTCAACTTTATTTATTTTTTGGTTGTTTTCCTTTATGTGCGCTGTAAGTCCTTGCTTTTTGGCAAATTTCGTGATTCTAGGTCAACGGCAACTACCTTAAAGGTTTTCGACTCAAAACCTATAAGGTACTTCAGGGGTTGGGTAAATTAAGAAAATTAAGGTAAATTTTGGTACTTACAAGTTTTCGTAAAAATCCAAATTTGCCTATATCTTTTATCGTGTTGACTCAGGACCTCGATTTTTATACACCTAATAGGGACTACTAACCTCAGTATCTGGTATAAATATCAACCTGTTAGGTCCACCCGTTCCTGAGAAATTCGGTGATGACACGCAGACAAACAGACAGACAACAGAGTGATCCTACAAGGGTTCCTTTTTTACCTTTTGAGGTGCGGAACCCTAAAACATATGGTTCTGAAGCTTTGCTTAGTTTGGGGCTGTGTGAAATACCCATAATTATAAATTTATTGTCAATTGTTAATATATACAGTAGTTATAACTTATAATGATCTCGGAGAACTCGTTACCCGTGTTTATGGGCCCGTATAGTAACAACTTCAAAGCTAGGCAAGTGGGCACAGTTTACACTTCTATTTACTTACCTAGTAAATCGTACTGTTACGAGCTGAGGATAAGCATTTAACAACTAAAAACTTAAATTGTGAATAGGCACAGTAAACCGCGACTTTAATTAAAATAATAATTAATGTTGTGAAGTTATAAGGCTTTCATTAAACTTTGGTAGAATAGAACAAGATAAATACAGCTTCGTAAGATCGTAACATATTATCTGTTTTATTCTCAAACCACAAAGATTATAGAAATAACCACTACAACTAAGTTAAATATTATTTATCTATTCTCTTGCGCTACCACTTAATCTAAACTACACAAAGGTTAGCTAGAAGAAACTGTTAATTAGCATTAAGTTTGCCTATGTACTATTGCATTAGTGCAATAAAGAATTTTCTAATCTAATCTAAATTACATTCGCATATAATCTGCTGAGCCACATCCAAACTAAGCAAAGCTTGGTGCTTGTAATACTATGGAAACCAGATACTGATAGAATACTGTATATTACTTTATAAAAAACTAGCTGACCAATCCGCAGCTTCGCACGCGTAGTTTTTTCAATAAAAATATTACCCTCCTACGCAGTTGAGTAAAAAATAGCCTATGTCACCCGGGGATAGTGTAGCTTCCCAAAGCTGAAAGAATATTTTAAATCAGTCCAGTAGTTTCGGAGCCTATTCGATGCAAACAAACAAATATTTCCTCTTTATAATATTACGAAGTTTTTTGTAGATATTGATATGTTCTTTAATATTGTAGAACATACTTTTGTTCTATCATCAATAGTTTCCGCAGAGCATGCGACAAAAGGCGTTTAATGGCACTTTTTTACACCTTTGGTTACGTTACTTAAGTTTTCGTAAGGATCCCTAATCTTTTCTAGCAATAAATATAACTTATGTCACTCAGGGTGAATGTCGCTTTCCAATGGTGAACAAAATTTTGAAATCGGTACACTATTTTTTGAGTTTATTCACTACAAACATACACACAAAAATACAAATCTTTCCTCTTTATTATATTAGTATAGATATAGATAGTATAGATATACCTATTATAAACCTACTTGTTTATATAAATAGATAATTTAACTCTTTATTGTTACACCAAAATTACAAGGTATTCGAAAACCTAGGAAACTAATACGCGGTGGTACAATGGGCAGCCTTATCGCTAAAAGCGATCTCTTCCAGGCAAACTTTGGATAGACTGGATCTCTTTTTGTGACATCCAGAATCTTTGTTTGCGAGCGCAGTACGGAGTTCCGTATTCGGTCTGGTAACCGGACACCTAAAATACTGCGCTCCATAGCCCGCTGACATACCTCGAGTTTGGACCTTTGTTGAACAGTCAAAGACCAAGTCTGTGCACCGTAGGTGAGGATGGAGAGAACGCACACGTCCATGAGTTTGCGTTTAAGGCAGTGGTAGTTCGCCTTTCATTAGTTGTGTCATCGACCACTGTCTCCTCCAGGTGTTTTTATATTCATATGAGGTATAAAATATTTATGGAAATTTTAAAAAATGTCCTAGTTTCAAATCGCATTTATGTGCAAGTAAATATTTTTAAAACCAAACAAATGGCAAGCAGCGTCGTTCCGTCCGCTTTAAAAACGGAATGCATAAAACAAACGAAACTACGAGCCGTGAAACTCTAGGCGAAGTCAGTAGTACCGGCATAACGGCATACGGCATAACACTACACATAGAAAGGTAGATAATATCTTTATTGCACACCATTAATATATAAATAAACAAACAGAACAAAAAAATATGTTCAAATCATAGGTAGAGCTGGCGACCTTATCACTAAAAACCATCTCTTCCAACCAACCTTTGGATGGACATGATCTATGTGAACAAATAAAGACGGTGGCGTTAATAGAATACTTCTAACCTAATAGAATCTTAATTATGTATCTTTACTTAGTATAAATGAAGTCGCTTCGCCGCTATCTGTTCGCTTAGATCTTTTAAACTACTCAACGGATTTTAATGCAGTTTCCAGCAGTGGATAGATTGATTCAAAAGAAAGGTTCATATGTATAATTAGCTTGCACCAGCGGCTTCGCACGCGTTGTTTCGTCAACAAAAAGTAGCCTGTGTTAATCCAGGTTATACGAGTAATCTACGTACACACGGCTACACATCAAGCTATACATTACCAGTATAAGCTGACTTCGCATTGTGTAAGTTTTTCGTTGAATGAGAGGTCAGCTTATACTGGAAATGTATAGCTTGATGTGTAGCCGTGTGTACATATCGATTTGAAAGTAACTCTGTCTCTCTGTCTGTTTGTTACCTTTTCACAAGTTAACGCCTCGACCGATTTCAATGGAATTTAGTACCTATATACCTTGATAGATTATGAATGGACTTGAGACATAGGATATACTTTACGCAATTGCACCGAAGGAGGGTAATGTTTTATAGACAAACCACGCGTACGAAGCCGCGGGCGGGTCAGTTAATATAGTATAAGTAAGTACAAGTTTGGAAGAGATCGCCACTTGTATTTCTGCGTGTATTGTTATTTGTTTTTTTAAACAATTAAATGTTTTATAATTTAAGTGTGATTTACAATAAAGCGTTTTCTATCTTTCTATAAAACAAATTTACATGGAGTAATTAATATACTTATGGGTACCTAAAATAAACATACATACATAATGTTGATATACATAGTAAATTAGATAAATATTAATATTACGATAGATACAAATTAAGGGATAAATAAAACAAGTGGCGGATTTACACATTTCCTGAGTATAGGCTGCTAAATTTTTGCCGCCCTTCAATCCAACAATTTAGTTGTAATTGCATAAGATATCGTTTTTGGATATATTTCTGAGCTAATGAAAGCTCAGAACGACGATTAGTTGGTTATGATTGGGGGTCGTAAACTTGGTTTTTACCATAGAATAACGAAGTTTTTCATCCCCCCATCTTGATAAGAGTATTTTTGCTCTTCGTTATCTGAGTGCAAAAACCGTTTTTATCCGCTAGACTCTAGCGGATAAAGGATAGAGTAATTTGAATTTAGAACATCGTGTGCACTAAGTTTGTGAATTCAAAACATCATTAAACTTACTTACTTCTACCTCCATGGTGCCGAATTTATCACACCTTTTTTAATTTGTTACAAACTCGGACTCGGAACCTTCTTGGTATATTACTTTTTTTTGCATTTAGTAATTTCGTCGCTGAGGTGGGATGAAAAGTTACGAGTTGCACTCGAGTGCAAAGATTTTTCTCTTTTGATTCCCTCGCTAACGCTCAGGATTTTAATTTTTGAATCGGTCATCAAAATTGAGCATATGTTTAAAAAGCAAATTTGCACTCTTGTATAACAAATAACTATAGTGGTATCGTTGCGCTTGAATGTACAATGAAAGGGAAGAAGGGAAAGTCATCGGAAAAATGGTTTGTAGACTTCTTTCTGCAAAACATCGGAAAACCATCAGGTGCGATTGTGTTCAAATGAAGATCTATTCATGTTAAAAAAAACAATCGCCTTACAGAAATCTTTAAAAAAGCTGCCCCAAATTTCCGCCCTTATAATCTGCCGCCCTAGGTTCAAGCCATCTACAGAGTGTTTCGGTATTATGTGTGTTAACCCGAAAGAGGATCATTGTCCTCGTGCAATTTTTTTTAAGATCTATTCCAAGATCGTTCCAAGAAACAGATGATATGATGCGGGGGGGAGGATAATTTTGAATTCAAGAATCTACGAGTAAAAATAAATAAATAAATCTTTATTCATTTTCCATATTGCTAAGATTAGCATTAGGGATTAATATCTACTTATAGGTAAGATTTTATACATTGCCTGAACTAGGAAAACCTGTATCAAAAAATAAAAATAACTGAATAAACTAAGTGCAAACATGGAAGGTATGAGTTTACGTACCTTTAAAATCTTACTTTATAACGGTTAGTAATTCCTCAGTTTCCTCGTAAGATAGATTGGATAGAGCAGACTGTAAGGCTCTTTTACAGTTTGAGAAGTTCATTGAGTGGATGCTCAATTTACGATTTAGTCTGTTGTACAGCAATGGTCCTAGGAACATTAGGAATCTGGATGCAATAGCATGCTTAACTGGGGTGTTGTTAGTGCGGACTATATCTTTTCGTCTTTTGTTAGTACTTTCAGTGCTATAGGGAAGTGCTCTGTGTTGTCTTAGAACTATGTTTAGTATAAATAGCTGCCTAACTGTAAGAAGTTTACACGACTTATATAATAAGTTGGTTGGATAGATAAAGGGACGAAAAGTGGAATTCTTAAGGATTACTCTTTGCGCCCTTTCTGCGGCTAGTAAAAAGGTTTTACACGCTCCTCCCCAAGACGTTATACAGTAGACTATAATTGACTGACATAAAGCAAGGTATACTTGCTTATCTAGTTTTGAATCTGCAATACAGCGTAACTTCTTAAAAACAAATATCAATTTTCGTATTCTATTACTTAAAGTTTTTACATGTATTTTGAACGAGAGATTTTCATCTAATAAAACGCCAAGGTACTTCATATTATTAGTAAATGAGATGACAGGGCAGTTATATAAATTATCGTTAATAGGACAATTGCATTGATGTGCAAAAATATGTATATCTGGGTTAGTCATTGGTGCTGACTTTGTTTTCCGCATAGTAAATTTTAAGCATTTTGTTTATCAGCATTAAGGGTTAGTAGGTGAGCTTGGAGCCATTTGTTTACAGTATTGAAGCCGCACTGTGCAAGTTCATGCACTTTAGATTCCGTATCCGCTGAGAAAAGTAGAGCAGTATCATCAGCATAGGATAAAATTTTTCCGTGGTCTAGTTAGAGGTTGCATAGTTCATTAATGTATATTAAAAATAAGGTACTTGATGAAATACTTCCTTGGGGCAGGCCGAAAGAAGTTTTTCCCAGATCTGAGCTGATGACATTGTCTATTTTGACGCATTGACTACGACTGCTCACAAAGCTGGAAAGCAGCTTTCGCTGGTTACCTCGTATGCCTATGTTTTCCAACTTGTTGAGCAGAGCAGGGATAGAAACGGTGTCGAAGGCTTTTGCTAGGTCTAAAAATATGCCTATTGTCTTATAACCTTTGTCAAGCTCCTTCCCTATAAAATGAGTGAGCTGGTGTACAGCATCAGAGGTAGACAGTTTAGGTCTAAACCCAAATTGAGTGTTGGATAAGAGTGATTTACTTTCTAAGTAATGAACTCATCTGTTGTTTATCATTTTTTTCTAACATTTTAGAAGCTGATGATAGTATAGATATTGGTCTGTAATTTTAAATTTCTGTTTTGCTCCCTGACTAATGAACGGGAATGACCATCGCCTTTTTAAGACATTTTGGAAAGATTCCCTTGTCTAAACATTTCTGAAAGGCAAAAGTTAGTGGTAGGGCAAGTACAGGTTTGTACTTCTTAAGTATTTTGGTCGGGATATTATCCCACCCAGTTGTTCAATCGTCTTTTAGCCCCATTATAATTCTTTCAATTTCCGGTATATCAATATCCAGTAACACAAAAGATTTATTCTGTGACTATAGTAGGCACCGAGGACAAGTTTCGAACATTTTCTGCTAGCTTTCGACCAATGTTAACAAAAAAGTCGTTAGCGTTGTTAGCAGCTACAAGCGGGGAGGGATGTGATTTTAATAAATTCGAAGATGATTCACGTTGTTTTGATGTAAAAGTAATGTTTTTTATAGTTTTCCAAATTTTTTTTCTATCTTGACCATTCTTATCTAATAGCATTTTATCGTATTTACACTTAATTTTTTTAAGGAGACCGTTACAGTATGAATTAATGAAAACACTTTATTGTCTATCTTTAAACACATGGTCAGACAACATTAACTGTGATCCATCGCTCACTATGCTACTTATTAATTTGTACATTTTTGCTATTTATATAAGTATGTAGCTATGACAATATATATTTTATGTATCTTAATATTAATTAATGTTTATGGAATTTTATGATTATATTATATATAAATATATATATATATATCATAATTATGCATTTTATTTTATATTATCTAAGTAGGTATATTTCTTTTTATTTTTTAATTGTAATTTAAACTGTTTCTATATTATCTGATTTACGCCGCCGTCCTTATTTGTTCACATAGATCCTGCCCATCCAAAGTTTACCTGGAAGAGAACGCTTTTAGCGATAAGGCCGTCCATTGTACCTATGATTTAGAATTGTGTTTTCTGTTATATGTTTATATTTAATGGCGTGCAATAAAGGAATTATCTATCTATCTTTTGAACACCACATACGAAACAAATATAAGTATAAAAAAAAACATTTACAAATGGCGGATCTTATCGCTATTTTAAAAAATATATTACATATATTTAATAATAACAAAGAGTACTAAAGCTATTTTCTGCACACAACTTTATTTATTTTGTTAGTAAACTTTTGCCCCGGACCAGGAAAAACTGTCTAACGTCAATTTAGTCAAACACCGGTCAATTAGCTTCATCACTTCATAACATCATTTGAAGGAGGTTCTGCTCAGTTTTTTTATTAATTACCCACCTAACTAAATTATGTTTAAAAGAGTTTATTAGAATGAGGCTTCAAAAAATAAAAAAAAACAAATGTAAGGACGGAAGGTCCGGAAAACGGAAGTTTTTAGGGTTCCGTACCTCAAAAGCTAAAAAAAAGGAACCCTTGTCCGTCTGTCCGTCTGTCTGTCCGTGTGTCACCACCAATTTTCTCAGGAAGAGGTGGCAAGTACATGAAATGAAACCAGATACTGAAGTCTATAGTACCTATTAGGTGTATAAAAATCAAGGTCCTGAGTCAACACCATAGAAAGATATGGACAAATTTAGATTTTTGCGAAAACTTGTAAGTACCAAAATTTACCTTAATGTTCAGCTTGTTTTATTTTTCGGAATTTTCTCTTTACTTGTGCTGTAATACCTTGCTTTTAACTAAAATTGTCAATTCTAGGTCAACCGGAAGTACCCTATAGGTTTTGGGTCAAAAACCTATATGGTAGTTCCCGTTGACCAAGAATCACGAATTTTGGTAAAAAGCAAGGTATTACAGCCTAAATAAAGAAAAAAATCATAAAATAAAAAAGTTGAACATAAAGGGTGTCGCCATACATATATAGTTGAATAAAATAAATACTTAAGTGGGGCTCCCATACAAAAGATATGATTTTTTTGCCGTTTTTATAGATAACCCTACGTGCGCGAGTCCAACTCGCACTTGGCCGGTATTTTTTTCTAAGACGTGATGGTGAGAAATCAGATAGCGTCTGCTCTGTGCGTATTGACCACGAATTTCCTCTGGCTTTAGAATACTAAGCTAAGAGGGTGATTAAGGCGTTGAGCAATTCCACTTTTTATACAGCATGGAGGTAGAACAATCAAAATAGCCCACCTGATTAAGTGGCAACCCACGCCTATATCAAAGTATTGTCTCGTATGTCACACATCTTAGGAACGTGTCCTACGCTATCCATCAATTTATTTATTTATTTAAGATAGGGACACCAACAGCAATAAATACATAGATTATCTATTACATAATGTGGTTTAGTGTTGTTCTAATACTAATGATTTTGATAATAATATAAGTGATCCAAATATATAAGTATCTCACAGTTAACTCATTTTTTTTCCTAACAAGTACTATCCCACTGCTAAGCAAAGGTCTCCCCAATTCTTTCCACTCGTACTCATACTCATTTATTCAAACCGTAGCGTAGGGACACAATGGAACACTTGGTTACGTCAATAACAGTACTTACTTAATTACATGTCTTTATCTAAGTAGAGGTGCCAGAAACAGACAAGCATTTCATATATACCTATTTACATTTAAACTTAAAAATACTGACTATTAACTATGTAGGTACATAAGATTATAGCTGCTGTAGAGGGGCATTGTCAAAGAATTGATTATACTTAATAGTACTTACCTATTTTAAGTTCTAAACCGCTGCTTATGTCAGTAACATTAATTTTATTAATAACATTGAATTGCATTAGTCATTGAACTCCTCTCGTTCCCTGGCCAACTCTACCCAATCACTGTTGAAGACATCTAGGTGATGGCGCCAGCGTTTTCTCGGGCGACCGCGTCGTCTTCTGCCGTCTATGGGTACATAATTAACTCAATTAAGTATCCAAAATTATGAGATCAAGAGAAAATTATAAAATAATATTTTTTTAAAAAGCTAGTATAAGTAAACTAAACTTATAATATCAATTTGATATTAGGCATAGAGCTATAAAGCCTCATGTGCCTGTAATTTCACCGAAACCAATATCCTTCAAAACAAAACACACCCAAAGGTTGACTAAAAGAGATCGCTTTGTTGAGCGATAAGACCGCCCATTATGCTTCTTTATTTTTTTATTGATCTTTAACTGTAAGCTAGTAGCTTGTAAGGTCTAATTTTTTTTATACTACTTATATGGCAAACGAGCATGCAGTCCACCAGATGTTAAGTGGCTACTGCAGCCCATGGATCCAAATAGAATTCAAAACAAGCTATTACGTATGTTGTTTTGATCTCTATGTGGATACGTTGTCATACTATAGGACTTAGCTGTTATGCCTATGTGCCAGTAATTAGAGGAATATAGATACCATTACCATCTAACCGGAACAGAGCAGCACAAGTACTGCTATTTGGCGGCAGATAAAGGTAATGCGGTGGTGCCCACTTCCTCGAGCCCGTTCACAAAAACTCTACCACCAGTCAAACTTACTTGTATAATAAATAATTTTAATTCATTCACAAATATGCTGAGCAGCATTGCTGTGTGTCGCCAGAAACAAGTGTCTTTGCGTTATATGTATGGTTATTTTGGTGGGTTGGTGGTTATTTTCCCTCTTTATGTATGATGTAGGTATAATGCGTGGCAGCGACATATGTACAAGTTTGTATGGCATGTATATAGAGTAGCATGTAACCTGCCCTAGGCTCTACAGCGGTTAATTCTAAATTATTGTTACGACTGGGCAATGAGCATGTCACAGAATATGTAATACCTACTGCATTGACCAGTGTTACAGAATAAACAATACCTACTAATAGCGTGCCTCAGCGGTACTAACGCTTTCTAGATACTCGTATATTTAATATATTCCCAGTATTTCTAGATATAGATATAGTGGACAGTATCATCCGAATCCTTTGGCGCATACCTTACCCGGACTATTAGATTGAACCGTCCGAACACAGCAAAACCCTACGTCGTCCGAGACACGTCCTCGGAGACCCGGATGACGAAATCACTTCCGCTAATGCGGAAGAGTAATCCACATTAGACAGAGCAAACACTTTACAAATACACCGACCTCGCCGGCGAGGTCGACGAGTCCCTTCAGTCGCCGCTTATACGAGGTACAAGCACGTACCCGGGCGTTTCTCTCCTATCCCCGTCCCGGCAACAGCCCAAGCCGAGGTTCGTACCTAAGTGGTGCCCTTGCGCTAGTTGCCTCATCAAAAAATTACAGGGCTGAGCGCCTTCTGCGCTCGCCAAAAGCTCGGTTAAGCTGCAACGGCCTCAGAGGCCAACAGCGAGATTAGTCCATTCGAAAAAAAAAATAAAAGAGTGGACAGTATTTACCTGGCTACAAGTGCGACAAGCGACTTTTTAATGTTTTTTAAGTGTTTTATTATTACCGATAGCTAGAATAAGTTGAAGTTTTTGTTATTGTGATTTAAGTGTTTAATAAATACGTTATTTTGGTGAAATTGGTTTTAATTATAGTAACCCGAATAGCATTATCAAAGATAAAGATAAAATACAGGTTCTAGGTTTTAAGACCACAATTATTATGAACATAAGTATAAACCAATCCGCGCTATACAATTGCATTTCAGGCCACAATCCGCGTCAACTCTGCAGCTATTGTGGGAACCTGAAAAAGAAATACATTGCAAGCAAGGGCGGATCCAGGGGGAGGGTCATGGGGGTCATGACCTCTCCCCCCCCCCTGGGCTGGGTCCAGGACTTAGATGGACCACTATTTAAAAATGTAAAACATAATGTTTTTATATATATATATATATATATGTCACAATATAGATTGTATGTAAGTCCATTAATATTAATATTATATAATCAATATTTAATTAAATTAATATAACATATTAATTTGTAATAAATATTTTGTTATTTAAATATAGGTATTTTAAGTACAGTATGTATGTACATTAATAAAATACCTACTTTTTACTTGTATCTATGATTATAAAAAATAAAATATAACTTCTTGTGACTTGACCACGATTACGTGACCCCCCCCCCCCCCCCCCCCCTGGCACCAAATCTGGATCCGTCCTTGATTGTGAGTCCTACTTAATGGAAGTAGGCAAGAATTAAGTTTACTCTTTGTCTCAAATGGTTCGAAATTTGTTTATTATATCAAACTTAAACCAAAAGTTATGACATAAAGCCTCCTTAATTTAGTACCACGCATCACGATCCTACGCTAGATTCACATCGACGGCGACTTTAACGAAGTCATCTACCCATCTCACTTCCGGACGTCCTACATCTACAGCCACTCCTTGACCACCATTCAGTCATCGTTTTACGCCATACTCACTTAATTAAAAAAAACACCTAAAAAGGTAAATCGTTGGCTTCAGTAAGGGTTGCTATAACAAATTATATAGACGTGTATACAGGGTGTTTGAAAACATACGCCCAAAAATTAAAAGGGTTATTTTGATGAGCATAATAGATAAATTTGTGAAATGTTTACCACAGAAGTGTGAAATTTATTTTGGCATGTAAAAACAGTTTATTAAACTTATGTTGTGATATTGCATAATGCTTGCCATCTTATCACAGTTAATGTGTATAAAACTTTAGATATTGGTGACGTCTCGAGATATATCTTGTTGTCCCTTTTTAACCCAAAACCCGCAGCCATTTCCGAAAGAGATACCATATCGGCATTTATTTTTGGATGTTGATTGCAAGAGTAGGTAGTAAGTTTTATATCGAATTAATCACCTTAGTCGATTTTCTTTAAAATTTGATAATAGGTTTTTTTTATAACTTTTATAAACGTCATGTTTTTTTATGTTTTGAGAAACCGTCACTTGAATGTCGTCCGTATATTACTAAACAGCCTGTATGTTGTTTTGACTAAATAAGTAACTGTACCTAGCTCATAGCTTCATAGAACGTTGTGGCTTAGGCTGTAAGTATTGTAAACATCTGAATGTTAATAAAATAATTCTCTTTTCACAAAACACTATTTTTACTTTAAAACTATACCTAACCCTAAATGTAAACTATTTATATGTTACCGAAATATTTTTTTCTAATAAGTACTCACTGTCCTGAATGATAAATTCATTATCTGCTCGAACAAAAGCATACAATGCAAAAACAAATAACATCAGAAACAGTCTCATGATTAGAACGGTTCACAGAATCGATTGCGTTGCTGACTTCTTTATCAGGATTTTATATAAATCGCAAAAACGTGAAATTTTCACTCATCGTCCGTTACAAAAACATACCGTGGAAAAAGTGAAAAGGTCTATGCATAAAATGACTCGTTTTTATATTAATATATATTTTTTTTATTTAACGAGCTGGAGATGTATCTAGCATATGGGCCGCTTGATATTATCTGGTAACCATCGCCTATAACAAAGTATTGCCTTTTGTCACGCACCTTATGTACCTATAATGCAATGCCCTGCGTCCATCAGCTTGAGGCATACAGGTGGAAAGTCTCATGTGCCTGTAATTTTACCGGCAGCCATACCCTTCAAACCGAATCACAGTAATGCTGCTTGGCAACAGAAACAGGTATGATTGTAGTTCTTCCCCAGTTGAGCCCTTTCACTAGGAACTTTCCTACTCTTACAAATAAGATACACAATATTGCAATCTAAATAGTGTTACGCCCAAGGCTATAACAGAATAGGTAATAGTCGGCTTCTCGAAGTTATACCTACTGTGTCACAGAATAGGTAATACTAGGTTTTGTATATACCTACTACGTTTTTACCTACAGTTGCACAGAATAAGAAATAGTAGCCTGGGGAAATACCTACACACTTCTAGTTGGCAGTGGAACCTTTGAGAACGTTCCAGAAAACGTGTAGTAACTGCGTGCGGTATAAATAGGGCGTAAAGACGCCCGGGCAGGGCAGTCACTCTTGATTTGGCGATACGTGCGAATATTTCGGTGACTTTTAGTGGTTTATTGTGCAACAGTGGTGTGATTTAGTGTGTTGTGATTACTTGTGATTAAGATGGTGTGTTTATCATTTTAGTGTTGAATAAAAGTGTTATTTTGATTAGTTTTACTTTCATTATTTTATCTCGAACCCTCAGCTCGTAACAATAGTATACATATTGTTCTATCATCTTGGATTTTTATATTACGTAAATTTGTAGGTAAACGAAGTCAAAAATGTACAGTCAATTTGTTCATAAATTTACTCCCTGCCCTGCCATCCCTGACTTTTCTTAACTCACTGCTTGACTCCACTATTCAGTACTACAGTACTGTGATAACACATTTGATATTTTCATATATATTTTTCAGAAATTCGATCCAAAAATGCAAAGAAATAACTTGGCGAATGCTCGGTAGCAGCGTAGCGTGTACTCGCCGCATTCGAAACGGAATTCATAAAACAAACAAAAGTACGAGCCTTGAAATTCTAGGCAAAGTCAGCGGCACTGGTATAAAACTACCACAATCCCCGTGGAAATCGTTTTAATAGAATGCATTTTCTCGTATCTTCTGTCCTGTTTTTTTTAACGTAGGTAAACTGGCAGCTTTTATATAAATACATATTGATAGGTTACCTCAGTAAGTAGACAAAATTGAGAGATAGGTAATAAAACTAAAAATAAAGGTTTCGAAGTAATGTGTTATCAATTCGTAAAGGTTAGGGATCCAAAACAACCGATTTAGTATCCAATTTAGTATTAGAAACATAAATTCACGTTTTCTTTCGACTTCAAGCGATTTCGAAGTAATGTGTTATCAATTCGTAAAGGTTAGGGATCCAAAACAACCGACTTAGTATCCAACTTAGTATTAGAAACATAAATTCACGTTTTCTTTCGACTTCAAGCGATGTCTGTGGCAAATATTGCTACTGTAAATATAAAAAGGCTCTTTTCTTATGCAGCGCGGCATCCGATGTCACACGCAGACCCACTTTTTACAGAACCTGCATGCGAAAGAAGGAATCACTCTAATATTATAAATGTGAAAGTTTTGATGTTCGTTTATTTATTTGTTTGTTTGTTACTCAATCACGTCGTAACGGCTGAAACGATTTAGATGAAATTTGGTATAAACGTGGATTATAACCTAGGTTACAACATAGGCTATCTTTTATCCGATAAATCAGTTCCCATGGGATAAAAATGAGGTGTCAAGTCAGGTTGCAACAGCAAGTTTAGCTTTATTTCTAGGTTACTACCTACACATTTAGAAGCACACACACCTAGTACGAAGTCACGGGCAACAGCTAGTTTACAATAAAAATTAATACAAGTTACTGCTATATCTACGAGTACTCACTCACAATCTTCGTTCTTAAGCTTACCACTTTCATATATAAATAGATAGATATTCTTTTTTATTAAATACTGTTATTTTATGTGAATGACGGATTAGAATTGCTCGTGAATTGAATGAATGTAAGTTATATACGCTAAAGAAGTTTGTTTCAAGTCTCAATAATTCAATTGGTATAGTATGTCAATCTATAAAGTCATAGTTATAATATACTGTTATTTTTTAATGAATTTGTTCTAATTAGGTACAACTGAAAAATTAAAAAAAAACGAGTGTGCTTTAGACCACACGACTGAAGTAAAACTTTTTTTTCAAAAAAAATAACTTGTTAGATATCAATTAAATAAAAATTTAATAAATTTCAAACCAAAATCAATCATTCTCTTTCAGAAATAAGCTTGTTTTGCATTACGCATAAATATCCTCTTCTCATTCTGGAATATTCTCCGCTACTCAGTTAGTGATGTAGTCTAATGCGATAGCAGTTTTATCGATATCTGCCATTTATATTAAAATTCTCACAAAAATAGATAAACGTCCATCAAATGGTTTTAACCCCTTACCAAAATGAAGGGTTGTTAAAATTATAACTTGTACTGTGTATTTATGAGTCTGTGTTTGTGTCATCGGGTAACCTCAAAAACTAACAACATTTGTATGGCATTATTTGTCAGATAGCTATCTGGAACTTTATCAGGAACCTGTGAAACAGGCCCTAAGTGTTAAAAACGACGAAATAAAACTTACGTAATTTAATTTTCAACTGGTAATAATGACATATTATATCTAATTATGCATGCTATATTTACATTTAGATCTTCGCAAAAAAAGTTCCATTTCTGTAGGTAAATAATAATGATCTTAGTAAGTTTTAGTGAAGTATTGAACTAGATTATCTTTAGATTATAGAAAACAACAACGTTTTGTATCCTATAACATTTTAATCAAACCCAAAATCGGGTCCAATCTCTCGATAATGACAATAATTTGAGTCACCGCACTGGCTGAGTAGCTGTAAAAATAATGTTTTAAGGAAATGTCGACCTTATTTCGAGACGCATACAGTAAGTACTTAAGTTTTTTTTTGCTGCTGCCTGATGTTGGGTAATAGCTGAACTTTTTCCTAAATCGAAGCTGGTAGATTCAAAACACGAAACGTCGTAAATACTTTCATTTATCTATAGCAAAATGAACTCTATTATACAGTATTAAGGAGTGGTTTACAGTAATATACTAAACGTAACTCTTTCTATTTCAATCTTCACTAACTTATATCTCCCTCTCAACTTCCGTTCGCACTTTTCGTAACGCATTTGCCAGCTTACTCCCCAAGTCAAGCGTGCGTAAAGAAGTTTTACTTCAAAAATATTTCAATTATGTAGTAACGATTCCATTACAACATTATTTATAACATGTTATATAAATAGGATTTTAATCATAGGGATGTGTAGCTATGGATTCATATTTCATCACCGCGTGCTAATTGCAATATATAACAAAAGGAGAACAAATCAATGTAATATTTCGAATGCCCACTAACTTTTAAATTGCTATGAATGCATGCAAATTAAATAAAGTAAATCACATTCTAACACGGTATTTTAACCCACTTCAAAAAAGGAGGAGGTTCTCAATTCGACTGTATTTTTCTTCTATTTGTTTGAACTTTCGACTCGGCTTTTTTTTATACAACTTATATGGCAAACGAGCATGCAGTCCACCAGATGTTAAGTGGCTAGTGCAGCCCATGGATATCGACATAGAATTCAACACAAAGTATTATGTTGTCTTGATCTCTATGTGGATACGTTGTCATACTATAGGACTTAGCTGTTGTGCCTATGTGCCAGTAATTACAGGAACATACCATTACCATCTAACCGGAACACAGCTGCACAAGTACTGCTATTTGGCGGCCGATAAAGGTAAGGCGGTGGTGCCCACTTCCTCGAGCTCGTTCACAAAAGCTCTACCACCAGTGATGGTGGACCGATTTTGATGATTTTTTTTGAAGAAAAACTTCTTTACTCACGCTTTACTTGGGAGTAAGCTGGTGAATACGTTATGAAAAGTGCGAACGGAAGTTGAGAGGGAGATATAATTTAGTGAAGATAGAACAGGTGAGACTTTGTGCGAGCGCGAGTTGCGTCTGTCCAGAATGAACATAGACTGATCGACCTACAGACGTGTGGATAATTTTGTAATTGAACAATTATATAAATTAATATATTGAAAAATAACTTTTACTTCAGTCGTGTGGTCTAAAGCACACTCGTTTTTTTTATTTGAAAGCTGGTGCTTCCCGTGTGGTCCTATTTTCATTTGGTCCAGCTCTAACAATGGCATCCATGAGAAAATCATATAAGTCTTAAATTTGTTTAATTTATATGTTATGTTTTTTATATTCTTTTTTTTATGTTTTTATTGTTAGCTCAGAACTCCGTCATTTGTCAGTTGATTTAAAAAAATATTTTATTATTTGAAAGGATAAGCTTTCATATTGGTCCTATAGAAGTTTCATAAAAATCGGTTTAGTAGTTTGATTTTTACTGTTATCTTAAGTCGATTATATTTTTGTTAAAAAGTTACTGTGTTCAAAAAACTTCTTCGGTTGAGATTTGAGTAAGTACTGTGTTAAAATTTTAAAAGTACAAGATAACTGGAAATGAAAACTAACGCAATTGTGATCATTTATTAGCTTTCATTCCTTTCACTTCAAACTTCACAAGCATTTCTATTTCAAAATAAAACCTAACATTGGAAAGTTTCAAGTTAGATATTGTTTGTACCATTTAATTCCTATGTAATCGATACGTTGTTCTGTCTGACAAAAAGAGTGTAGGAGGCGAGTTGCAGAAACCCGGGATAATCCCGGGTATTGCGCTGAGTCGGGGAAGAAATGTTCGTGTGGAACTTAGTGGTTGCCAACTAGCTCTCTTTTGGCTAGATCTAGCCATTATTCTCTATATTAATTAACAGTAATGTCACAGTGGATATTTCGCGGCAGACCACGCGACGGCGGAATGAACTTGGCACCCTCACACACTTGCTTTAGCTTTTTCCACTGAAAGCAAATTGAGAAACTAGAAGAGAATCCTTTGCCCAGTTAAAAGGCAAAGTAGGCTGAACTTTACCAATTATTTAAGTATGAAATTAAATTATACTACAGTTAGTGAAATTTTTCACGTGCGATCCTTCCTTTGCTAACAAGGAGTTTACCTGCAGGAAATGCAGTCGTAACTGTCACTTCTGTAAACAAACCTTCTTGCGCAACGATGCCTAAAAAAAGATATTAGTTCATTATTGCAAACGCCGGGAAATAGGCAATTGCAGGTCGAGTATGAGAATACGAGACAGGTAATTGCCATTTCCGCCGAGGTACATATAGTGCTTTTCTCAAAAGAATGCAGGGAAATAAAACACACTTTTTATATTATACATTTAATTTAATTGACATTAAAAGTAGTTAAATTTCCATAATTTTTCAAGTTAATGACTTTTTTAACATGAACTGTACAATTCAGCATGGAATAAATTGCCAATAATGTAGTTGGCTTTTTAGTTTTAACAATCTCATTAAAATACGCCAAAAATACTGTTTCGGAGAAAATGTTTACTTATTTCTCGTTTTTCCAGCTCATAAAATTTTCATATACGTATTTTCACGTATTTTTCTTTTGACTTCGCTGAAAGCAGGTTTTTTATTGCCAATTTGGCTTCTGATCTAAAATCTGGTGGAGTACAATCAATCTCCATTTCACTTTCTGAATCGTTGAAACTTATTTTAATTATTAAATTTATATTTATTAAGTAGGTATGTATGTAAATATCAAAACAAGACGAATTTTCAGTTTTGCCGCCAATTTTTTATTTATCATCTGTGCCGAAAAGGCAAACGCATTTATGGGCTATACAGCCACGTGAACGCAATTTGTACTAAGCAAAGAGACTTGCTTTGGTATGCCAAGAATGATAAAAGAGATCCAATCAAAGAGTATTTAAAAACCCTAGCACGCCGTTTCATACAACATTGCTGGAGCATTGTAATGTTCCAAATTCAAAAAGCGCTCTTGCTGTAAATTCGATACTTCGCGTGTTCTTTTTTCGAAAATAATGACAATATTTCCATGCATGTTTGAAAAAGAGATATTTATTTGCTTAAGACGTGTACGTTAGCTAACATACATTAAATTTAACATTATCTATTAATTTGCATGCTGGATCTTATTGTAGTGGTAGTAACAACATGTTTTACCAAGAGTGGTATGCAAATAGTGAGGTGGCGTGCCAGAACATATTTAAAAATTATATTTAACAGAACTAAATAACAACGATAATAATTTAATTAGAATTATATTATTTACTCCAAATTAATTAATGTCGAATACCTAAAACAATATAATATAATATATTATTTTTTTTCATATAATAATTCCTCAATATTATAATACTTAGCAATTTTTGTTTAATGTTCTCTTGAATAATTAATATTCATTTCCTTATGATCCTAAGGTAGTTTAATAAAAATTATTGGAGTCATGCATACAACACTTACGAAGTAATGCAGTTTTTGATGGATGCAGACATTATTTTGTCTCATCTCGTCTGTTACGGATGATAGTGTCAGGCTGACGTGGAAACAGAGGGTATTGTATCTTACAAATAATGCTATTTCAAGTATGTACAGGGACAGAAGTTTAAGAATTTTATGTTTGTCAAATAGTGGCTTACAAGTATCAACAATGTGCATTTTAAACATAGCTCAACCTGTGTCCTTTATGCCCAACCACCTGCACACGGAATGACTGGTACCAGGCAACAGAACGGGGTGTGGACGTTGCTCTCTATTGGGCTAATGACACGAAAGAAGAAGAAGAACATAGCTAAATAGCACCGCTTCTGCAGTTTGAAAATTATGTCTTTATCAGAAGAATTGCCCCAGAAGATAATACCATACCTGAGTACTGATTCCACTATCGTATTTAGTGCATAAATATGTTTCAGAGAGTGGTAAAATCATACAAATACGTCAAATTGGATAATGTTTAGTCACTAAATACGTTTAGTGATCGTTGTGCAAACCGGGCTTAATAAGCCATGAATGTGAATGCTTAATCATACCTCGTAGATGGGCCGATGATAATGATGAATGAGTTCTACATAGACTAGATTCTCTCAAAACAAAAAAAAATTTGGACAATTTTTCCTAAAACGTAAATAATTTCAGGCTCTGTTATAATAAATGTGAAAGTTTGAATGTTTATTTATTTGCTTGTTAGTTACTCAATCACGTCGTAACGGCTGAACCAATTTTGATAAAATTTGGTATATACGTAGATTATAACCTGGATTACCACATACGTTATCTTTTATCCCATAAATCAGTTCCGATGGGATAAAAATAGAGTCTCAAGTCAAGTTGCAACAGCGAGTTTAGCTTTATTCCTAGGTTACCTACACATTTAGGAGTGTAACGCGTAAGAAGTCGCGGGCAATTGCTAGTCTATAATATTTTTTCTAAATATTCTAACCAAAAGCTTGCATTAGCTGGTAAGTAAACTACTGGCTGGAACGAATTGCACCGCGAACTAAGGTGGAATAACGTGGCATAGGTACGAAATGCTATCGACCATCTCTTGCGAGCTACGGATTGCAATAAAACATCAGCCGTGTTGCAATGGGATTCTGTTCGGTAACTAATGATTTCAATAAGTTGTTTCTTATGTTTGACCCTTATGTGTCCTGTTTATTTAGATTGACGTAATTTGACCATTTAATGCTACTTTGCCGAAGCAAATCACTACAAGTTACAAGAAAGATATGCTTCTAAACAAATGTATTAATATGATCGAATGTCATCGATTTAAAATATCGGTAACATAGAAAAAACACGACTATTTATGTTATTTTTCATGTTGATATGTACTTTTCGTGCTCTCAAAGTTAAGAACATTGACGCAAAACTTACATGTCACTCCTACTCAAACCAGAAATCAAATCAGCTATTCACATATGAGATGTGGGACCGAAAAACAAAACTCCCATAATGTTGTTATGTCAAGTGTATTTGTAAAGTTTTTAGTAGCTAACAAGTTACCAGTCGATCGATTCGACATTTCTCGCGGGACGTCGACAGCCATGACAACTCCAATCGCGGCCTTTTGGAGCGTAACGTGACGGCTCGTGTCACGACACCGCACCACTCACTGGTTAGGGTGGATACGTGCTTATTTGTCGATTCTATTTCTTTGCTTTGATTGACAGAAACACTTGTCGATCGGAATATAGATAAATATGTTTACCGAGCAGAAGTCGTGCGTCGTGGTAAACGTAGAGCAAATAGGGGATATTTGTGCTGTATCTGCTTTCGGAAGCGAACAGATTTTAGCATTTATCCACACAGCAATTTAGCAGTTCATATAACTAAACTAGCTGACCAATCCGCAGGTTCGCACGCGTAGTTTTTTAATAAAAACATTACCCTCCTTTAGGGAGTTGGGTAAAACGTATTATATGTTACTTAAGGTGAATGTAGCTTGCCAATGGTGAAAGAATTTTTGAAATCGAACTAGTAGTTTTTGAGTTTATTCATTACAAACATACACACAAAAATACAAATCTTACCTGTTTATAATATTATTAGTATAGATGAAATGCTTTACTCAACTGGTCAGCATTATGAAATTCGGTTATTTACCTCGTACATTTTGCTTTTAGTACCTGTAATTACAGGTTTCCAAGTAACATTCCCAATTGCGACGGTGCTTTCCACAGAAAGGTGCGGTTAAGTGGAATTATGTGTCGTACGTGTGCATCCTCGTCTCTCGAGACAAAACTAATTCAAGATCCGTTTTTGCTGCTACTCCAAACAAATTATGTTCGTACTTAACGTATTTAAAAACCTAACCTGATACAATAGGAACTGATAGAATACAACAGCAATAGTATATAGAAAATATATAGAAAGAAAATATATTTATTTGAACCCACTTGACATCACACACAATAAAAACAAAGGCAAAGTCAAGATTCACTCAGACAGACAATACTGGTGTTGCGTGGGGACTGTCCCTGTCTCATAAGCTGTTTCGTACCACGGTGGATACGATGCAGCGCTGGTTTTTTGACAGGGCCTAGGTGACGACATGATCATTTGAAAAGACAATACAAATAGAATAAAATATAAATAACATGTAAACAAATTAAAAGGAGAAGATACTCAAAAAATTAACAATACATAAAATACACGAATTGCAAAATAAATAGCTACGAACATTACTTAGGCAAATAATTTAAAAACAAACAACAAAAAGAAAAATAAATAAATAAATATTAAAAAATATAAGATACACTCCTCAAACCTAGCACCATCTACAACTCCCAGACGTTAAATAGAATTAATACAGCAGCAGCAAACAGCTAGTGAATCAATATTTACTGTCCAGAATTGATGTATCGTCTGTGGCTGCATTTTTGTACATCACTATTACCATCATTTGTTCGGTCGGCGATTGTTTCT
The DNA here is from genome assembly GCA_918857605.2 of Philereme vetulata. NCBI lineage: Eukaryota > Metazoa > Arthropoda > Insecta > Lepidoptera > Geometridae > Philereme > Philereme vetulata. The sequence goes on along the minus strand of OU975440.1, from coordinate 951,579 downwards.
ATAGGTTAAGCTTTATTTAGTACCTACCTATGGTTCCGTCCAGTGGTACCAAGTGCAGCGTAATTACTGTAAATGCACCGTACTCAGCAAAAAACTACTACCTACCGTTAGAGCATAACAACGGTGACAAAATCTACCGTAATTTGCATTTGTTAAGAAATGTATAAAAAACAACTAAATTTCTTAGCATTCGCAAATAAAACGTAACATTTTGGTTTACGAACGCATCCTCCAAACTACAATTTTAATTATCTGTGAACGCAGCCCATTCCCTTCGCACTAACTTTGTACATTCTTGCTCGGGGACTTCCTTTACATCGCGCTCTGTATCGAATACTGTAAATCTAAGTACGCACATTAAACTTTCATATTTATGAGGAAAACTTTTTACACAACAGTCTATCAAAAAGCCACGGCCAAAACTGGCTTAATTTCAAGGCGAATGATGAAATGTTAAAAAGATATATATAAAAAATAATTATAATATATTTTTTATATATACCTAGTCAGGTCATAAATTCTGTCACATGTTTAATATAAAATAATTGAAATAAGTTTATTCATTATGTAACCATTTATATACCAAAATGAATTTAACAAAACATAGATTCTTATGACACTAAAGTTTATTCAAAATGACCTCCGTGATTTTGAATACAGGCCTTCAGTCTGCGCGGCCAGTTGTCTATCGCAGCACGAACGAGGTCCATGTCAATATCGGCGGCTGCCTTAATCAAGGATGTCTTGAGTGACTCCAAATTGGGATGAAGCTTTGAGCACGCCTTTTCCTCCAAGTGTTGCCATATCTTGTAATCTAACGGATTCAAATCTGGACTGGAGGAGGGCCAGTCTTCGTGCCGGATGAAGTCGATTTCACGCGCCGCCAGCCAGTCTTGTGTGCCCTTCGCTCTATGAGCTGGCGCCGAATCTTGTTGGAATACCCAGTGCCTGTTATTGAACATGGTATGAGAAACAGGTTCCACAAGGTTCGTCAGGACTGTATTTTGATACACAACTGCATTCGTTTTTACACCTTTCTCACAAAAATGTACCTCTGTTAAGCCCCAATAAGAAACTCCCAACCATACCATGAGCGAGGATGGAAAATGACCTCGTTGGACACGCGGAATACGGTTGCTCGCTTTTTCACTACTGTAAGCGTACACCTTATCATTTTGTTTGTTGTAGCTCTCTTCTACGGTAAAAATTTTTTCATCCGAAAAAAGATTTTCGCGATATTTTTTTCCCGCGTACCGCTTCAACAAAGCGCGGCATCTCTTCAGTCTCAGGTCCATTAGACGAGCATTCAAACGATGTCCTGTTTTTTTTCGATATGCCCGAAGCCCTAAGTCTTCATTTAACACCCTTTTCACCGTGGTTCTACTTAACCCCATCTGAATGGCCAACAGTTTCTGCTTACGTTTGGGATTTCTTTGAATTCGCGCCTTCACAGCTTTTATCACTGCTGGAGTCCTAACAGACCGAGGGCGACCACTTCTTGACCTGTCATCTACACTAGAGTCTTCATTGTATCGTTTGATGGTGCGATAAACGAATCTTTTGGTTATATTCAAATTTTACAGTATGTCAAAAATTTTAATTGGCGCGTAACCGCAACGATGCAACGCAATAACTGCAACACGGTCTTCTTTAAGCGTCCACTCCATATTTAAAAATGAGTAAAATTCTAAAAAGTATACATTTTTATTTTCATGAACAATTCGAAATTCGAATTCTATAAACTTTTTTGTGGCCAGCATTCTAAAAGAAAAGTTTTTACTGTGTGACAATACTTATGACCTGACTAGGTATTATGATACAAGTGAGCTAAGTTGCTCATTATACACGAGGCTGTGGGTTGCAACCCGAGCTGTAGGCGAGGGCGTAAATCAGCCGAGTGAGCAAGTTGCTCACGAGTTTCATACGCACTTTTTCAACACACTTGCGAGGAAAAAACAAATATTCTGCACTAAAGCTTGACATTTTTACAATTATTTACCACACAGCAACAAATGCGATACAAACACAAAATGGGAAATGGCGCGCAAGTTTTTTTTTTGTTGCATGCGCCAGATTAAATACATATTAGCCATACAGCCTACTTCAAAATTATAATTTTAGTGATAAAATGCAAATATTTTATAAAAAATATTGTGAATTATAAGTAATATGATAATATTAAATGTTTTTTCGTCTTAATTAGAGATACATTTATTTATTACAAAAATTTAATAGGATTTTCAGCGGCATAAAACCTCTTTGATGTTACAAAAACTTTAATACCCGGTTAAATTGAAAATGCTGTGTTTACTCGCATATAATTTGCAGTTAGGTACTTACTTAACTTTGTAATTCTGTTATGCACTATATTTGAAAAAACATAGCTTGATCTCTGCGACATTTGTTAAGCTGACATTCCTAGGGTTGTTATGATACAGAAAAAAATATCTATAATAATTATCGATAGAAGCTTTGCAGTAAGACCAATTGTTGGACTTTTGAGGGCTCCAACAACCCGTAACAACTGCCATTAGATATTCGTATGGCAGCCGGGAACAACGGCTTAACGTGCTTTCCGAGGCACGACCAGACCAGTGCAAAAACCCATATTCACACATACAAATATTTGCACTGAGCGAAGATCGAACCCGCAACCTCCTGCGCAGCAGTCGTGTTCACTACCGCTTCGCCACGAAGGCAGTCTGCCATAATTATTAAACAATTTAACAGCAATAGTAACAAAAACAAAGTGATGAGAACGGAAAACACGTGGCGTATACAAGGCGTTAGCACTCGTACTGAGGAGAATGGGTCATGTCAAACAAGATGGCGGCGCGTTGGCGCCATCTTGCGGAAGAAGACACGCCGCGGCCAAACTTCTCTCGATCCCCAAAGTTGCCGGAAGGAATGTTACGAGTAGGTTAGAATTTAGATTTTAATTACGCACTATTGTAAATAATGTTTTTTTTTTTAAATATTCAATAATGTTATTTTTTTTAAATAAAAAATTATAATAATTTTGAATTAAGTTTTATACAAAATATCGATAGTTTATACTCTGTGGTCACGATGATTCCTCGCTCATCACTATAATTAGCTCAGCATGCCCATAAAGTATGGCATTGACTGGTACGTTTGTCCGTACTGTTAAATTCAGAACTTCATAGGCGCGATTTTACTCACAGCTGTCCCAGAGATCAAGCTATGTTTTTTCTAGTATAGTGTGTAATATTATTACGCACGCGTGTGTTATAGTTCGGTTTATGGCACTAAGAACGACGTACAATGGCTCACTTTACGAGCATGTGTGTTGAAAAGAAATATCTAATAAAACGATTATAATTTGCGGGGTTTTTATCCTTTTCGCGTCTTACCTAGTTCTTACGAACGAACACTCGAGAGATGTAGGGAATTGTGACACAAGTTCTATCCTCGTAAACTAATTTTAGTGAACTTCTTACAAGTATGATCTTGTTATATTTCTATGAAGCTGGCACTTTCTTTGCAAACGTCTTCCAAACTAGGTAAACGAGGGTAGTTATTTCGATTGTAGCGTTTGCAATCGCAATTGTTGAGTTATTTCATTTGTTGTGGGGCCCAATTATTTTGCTATTTTATAAGAAAAACAAATCTGGAGTCATACAATTGTTTAACGATGACGATTTTTGTTCCTGTCAAATTGTCAATGGATGAACTTGTATTGTGGCGAGTTCCTATATCCGTCGGTAACCAGCTACGACTCGTTTCTCCTTGAAAAATTTGTAAAAATTTTGACAAATTTGAAATTAGTAGAATACTGTAGAATACCAAAAGGTATAGTGGGAATTTTGAGACGGTACCATGATTTTTTTTATCTAGCCTACATTTTCCCACTGCTGGGCAAAGGCCTCCCCCAGCTTCTTCCACCTATCGCGATCTTTGGCAGATTCCCACCATTCCTTCTCGAATCCGCTGATGTCGTCGCGGCAACGCTTCCGCGGCCGACCCCGACATCGCTGTCCTTCCTCCGGTACCCAAGGTGTTATGATATTGGCACATTTCTCCGGAAGCATTCGACTTACGTGCCCGGCCCAATCCCACTTGAGCTTCTTGGTTTTGTCTCCCACATCGGCAATGTCAGTTAAAGAACGAAGCGTGGTATTCCTCACCCGATCGGTTCTCCGGAATCCTAGGACGCTGCGTTCCATTGCCCTTTGGCTCCAAAGCTTGGACTTCTGCAGCTCGGTCAATGACCATGTTTGCGCACCGTAGGTTAGAACTGGCAGGATACACCTGTTGATGAGTTTGCGTTTCAGACTCAGAGGAAGGTCACCCTTCATGTGCGCCTTCATGGACCAGTAGGTATCTCTTCCAGGCATTTTCAATGCGGCGATCGATTTCCTTGTCATGCTTGTTTTCGAAGAAATAAAAACCATGAATTAATGAATAAATAAAAACTTTATTGTAACGTATAAAAAAATTACAATCAAAATAGAAGACACAAAGCAAATAGTACAAAGAGCGGTCTTATCACTGTCAAAGATATGGTTGGGGTTGCAAGACTAATATATGGATGAAGGGAGTGCAACTAATACTTAAATACTTTATAATGCAAATAGACTTGAATAAATTATTAAACTATATACCTATATGTACGATTATAATATATGAAAATTATATTTATAATCACGTTACATAAAAAAACTGGAAATATAACAACCAAAAAAATTATAAATCAGGTTTAACCAGGCCAACCAAAAATTCTTAAAAAAAATCATAACTCGAAAACTACAAAAAATCGTGGATTTTTAAATATTTTATAAATTTTTTTTTGGCCTCTCTGTCTGTGCCACCCTTGAATAAATTACTATTAAATATTTTGTGACTTTGCGATGCTTAAGCGTAGCTTATTTCATAAGCGAGTATGCAGACTTTGGTTAATTTATATTCGTTCTTCGTCCATACTATCTGCGTTTTAAAAGCCGCTCGCTTCTTCCTGCTCCTTTGTCTTTGGCTACATAATATTTGTGCACGATTCTATGCATGCATTTTATGTTAGTGCCAGATATAGTCAGGGCGTCGGCTATGATTTAATAACGTGGATTTTTTGGTACGAAAATAACCAATTTTAATAAGCGTATGAATATAATCTGCTTCGAAATTATTCCCGAAATACCCACTATTACGACGTAACATGGGGATATTAATGTTTTGGAAATATTACTTCCGAAATATTCACTAACCATTCTACTTTTTTACATTAAAGGGGTAACGTTGTTTGTTTATCAATCTTTTATTTATATTATTTCTAGCTGAGCCGCCCGCGGCTTCGCATGCGTGGTATTTCAATAAAACATTGCCCTCCTTTTGCGCACTCGGGTAAAAAGTAGCCTATGTTCTTCCATAATCCATCTCTTGCCAAATTTCATTACAATCCGTTCAGCCGTTTAGTTATGAAAAAGTAATTACTTTCGCAGTTACTATATGTGTATTATACATATAAACCTTTTTTTTTGAATCACTCTATCTATTGCTGAAAACTGCATTAAAATCAGTTGAATAGTTTAAAAGATCTAAGCGAACAGACAGCGGAAGTCACTCGATTTTTAACCCACTACAAAAAGGAAGAGGTTCTCAATTCGACTATATTTTTTATGTTTGTTACCTCAGAACTTTCGACTGGGTGAACCGATTTTGATGACTCTTTTTTATTTGAAAGCTGGTGGTTTCCGTGTGGTCTCATTTCAATTTGGTTTAGTTCTGACAATGACATCCATGAGAAAACCATATAAGTCTTAAATTTGTTTTAATTTTTATGTTATGATAAGTTTGTTAGCTAAGAACTCCGTTATAAAATATATTTTTTTATACATTATAGGCTTACGTTTGACCACGATCTTGCCTGATGGTAAGCGATGATGCAGTTTACGATGGTACACGCTTGCCTAGAAGAAACCTAATAGGTTGGGGAAAAAGTCTTTTTGCATTATAGTATGTATGAACTTGTAATAAAATCTATTTGGCTATACTATTTGTATCTGGCTGGTTTTGGTATCATTCAAAGTTTAAATTTTAAATAAGATAATTCCAAATTCAAATTAGGATATGTGTGATTTTTATTTGTTTTTCGTACTGTAAAGATGAGTAAATCTAATCAAGAAATTCGATACATTTTAAAATATTACTACAAAAAAGGTAAAGATGCAACGCAAGCCGCGAAAAAAAATTGGCGATGTTTATGGATCTAGTGCAGTGTCTGTGAGAGTAGCACAAATTTGGTTTAAGCGTTTTCAATCCGGAAATTTTGATGTCAAAGATGCACGTCGCTCTGGTCGCCCTATTACGGATAAAATGTATGCTATTTTTGAAAAAGTGGAGCAAGATCGGCATATCAGTAGTTACGACGTATCTAAAAAACTGGAAATTGATCACAAAACAGTTTTGGCGCATTTGAAAAAAACTAGGTACACAAAAAAGCTCGATATTTGGGTACTCCACGAGCTCACTGAAAGAAACCTAATGAACCGTGTACTCATTTGTGATTCTTTATTATGCTGTAATGAAACCGAACCATTTTCTGGTGATGAAAAGTGGTTCACGTACGATAAGAACGTGCGAAAAAGGTCGTGGTCAAAGGCCGGTCAGGTTTCACCTGTGGCGAAACCCGGGTTAACTCGCAACAAGGTGATGCTGTGTGCGTGGTGGGATTGGAAGGGTATTATTCATTATGAGCTGTTACCACCAGGCAGGACCATCGATTCTGAACTCTACTGCGAACAACTGATGAGATTAAAGCAAGAAGTTGAGAGAAAGCGGCCGGAATTAATCAACAGAAGGAGTGTGGTTTTTCATCATGATAACGCTAGACCTCACACATCTTTAGCCACTCAGCAAAAATTAAGAGAGTTTGGCTGGGAGGTGTTAATGCATCCGCCGTATAGTCCTGACCTTGCACCTTCAGATTTCCACCTGTTTCGATCTCTTCAGAATTCTTTAGGCAGTGTCAGGTTAACATCACGAGAGGACTGCCAAAACTACTTGTCGCGGTATATTGATCAGAAGCCCCAAAATTTTTATAGCAATGGGATCATGTCCCTACCTTCAAGATGGCAAAAAGTTATCGAACAAAATGGTATCTACATACTTTAGTTAAATCTAAATAAACTATATTAAAAATGTTTTAAATTTTCTTAAAAAATGCGAAGAAACTTTTTCCCCAACCTATATATCGACCAATTTGGAAAATTAGTTTTGAAAGGATATACTTTTAGATTGATCCCATGGAAATTTCATCAAAATTGGTAGAGTAGTTTGGTTTTTACTGTTATCTGAAGTCGGTTATATTTTGTTAATAAGTTATTTGTATACTATGTAAAGATGTATCCTCCGCGACTTTATACACGAAGAACTATTAAACTTATACAGTAGATATATTTTTTACATATTGAACATCGAAAGTATATTAAGTTATCATAGTGTTATAAAATAAAATTATTAAATCAAGATCAAAGACCCCAAACACGACCCTTTCACTGTTATCCGTTAAAATTGGTTGATCACCTCAATCCTCAGACCCTGGTCTAAGGTTAACGAATATTATATATTTTGGCAGACGTCGTGTTGATAGATCTCTGCCAAGGAAAAGGGGAGATCCATGTACATGTATTCAATCATATCAAATTATTGATTAAAACGGGTATTTATCGCGTATGTACCTTGTTTATTTGTTATCCCGACGTTTCGGCTGTGTTGCAATAGTCATGGTCTCGGGTTGACTGGAGTACTTGGAGCTACCGTCGGGAAGTGTGGGTAGCTGCAGCAACTACCCTCACTTGATCTTCAGTGATCTACAGTGATCGCGAAAGTTTTAAAAATACAATCATATCAACTACGAACTATAATCTATACTATAACATACCTTTTCAATCCTAGGGAGTGATTTATCAAAAAAAAATACTGTCCCTTAGTTTATTATGTACTTTGATAAGCATTTTAAGCAAATTTTTACGTTTATTAACCCCAGGAATAATGTTATGCAATACTGCAACACCTTTTGATTTTCGTAAAACAAAAAATATTATTTCTCTTATTTATTTTGTAAAATGTTTTTGCCCAGTTTCAGGTTTATAGTTTTTCCATATACGTAATGACCTTTTTTTACCATTTCAGGGGGATTACTTTGGAAAATCCCCCGAAGCACATACCTTCCAAATTTCAAGTCTCTAATAAGACCAACCCCTTTTCCGTCCACGCTTTCCGATTATGGAACGCCTTGGCGGTCTCCACTAGGAAATCACCCTCACCTTCCTATTTAAAGCTAGACTCAAAAACTTTTATCTCCATGAAAAGTCGTAATTCATTAATCTGATCTCTAATATTAATAATATAGATAGATAGATACAAAACGCTTTATTGTAAATCACACTTTAATTAAAAAAATACAATATAAAAAATTTATAACAATACACGCAGAAATCAAGTGGCGGTCTTATCGCTAAAAACGATCTTTTCCAGACAACCTTTGGATGAACTGGATTTAACAAAAACGTATTAGGACGGTAGCTATTAATAAAAAAAAATTGAATATATGTATGTAAGAACATATTTATTTATTTTATATATGATATTTATTTATTTAAAATTATTTATTTACCTAATATATATGTATATAACTATATAAAGTTGATTATTTATTCTTTTTCTATTATTAAATTTATTATTTTTACACCTCGGCCAATCTTCCATTAAGCAATGATCCTCTCCATCCAAAGGTTGTCTGGAAGAGATCGCTTGTTAATCGATAAGACCACCCATTGTGCTTACATTGATTTGTTTACTTCTTTATATCTGTTGTGTCTAGCTTGTAAGGTATATTAAAGAATTTTCATTCATTCATTCAAGACCAGCGGTTTAGACTCTGCGTTGTACAGATGTCAGTCAGCCAGGACTTTGATTCTTATTAGGTATGACAGAGTTTATCATAGGTAAAGACTTTTCTTCATAAGGAGTACTTTAGTTGTTTTTTCCTATCAAATCTTTATCCAGATAGCCAAATCTAATGACGTAAGGTGGTATACCTAGTTGAAAAGTTATCTGCTACGATATAGCTCAAGCACTTTGGTTTGCTCATTAGCTAGCGCAACTAATTAGTGCAACGCAGAATCCCGATGAAAAAATATACTAGTTCTGCTGCTAATACTGGCCGGCCACCCCCTAAGGGGAGAGTAACGGATAAAATCTGGATAACTTTATCTCTCAAACCGTTCTTGCGTCACTGATTTTTAAATTCGAGTATACCCGTACGCTACGTGCACAGACCACATATTGAACTAGACAATGCAAATTTGCCTTATGAAAACCGAGCGTGACATAATTTATATATATTTGATTAAATGAAAACCTAAAAATTCAATGAATCTGCAGTTTCAAAGCAATGTTGTCAATCGATTTTAAGAAAATATCTAAAATTTTTTTTTATTCTACTTATATGGCAAACGAGCATGCAGTCGACCAGATGTTAAGTGGCTACTGCAGCCCATGGATATCCACATGGATTTCAAAACAAGGTATTATGTTGTCTTGATCTCTATGTGGATACGTTGCCATACTATAGGACTTAGTTGTTATGCCTATGTGCCAGTAATTACAGGAACATACCATTACTATCTAACCGGAACACAGCAGCACAAGTACTGCTATTTGGCGGCAGATAAAGGTAAGGCGGTGGTGCCCACTTCCTCTAGCCCGTTCATAAAAGCTCTACCACCAGTAAAAAAGTCAAAACACAATAATAGTTAAAAACACAATTTCCTGTTCTTTAAACTTCCATTGTAAAATCACAAAATGTTTATCAACTAGTATATGACGACGCCAACTTTATTTACGGATTATAAACGAAATATTGCTAACTAGAGCTCTTTGTGTAAGAGTTCAGTTTTAAGATCGCCCCTCAGTTGGGAAAGTGGGTTTTAACTCAAATAAATTTATTTAGTTTAAAAGAAATTAAGAATTTTTTAAATCGGTCCAGTAGTTTTGGAGCCTATTCAATACAAACAAACAAACAAACAAATCTTTCCTCTTTATAATATTAGTACAGAATATAGATATAGATTTACATATTCAGATGAACGCACTTGTGTAATCGATACGCTCATCGCTCGTTTCGTACGCGAGTAGCGAGCGCGAATGTGCACCCTTAGTGGAAACGGTCGCTCGCATCGGCCATCTACGAGCAGAGATATCACTTCCGCTAACGCGGAGGCGGTTTCAGTGATCTACTCTCGACAGAGCAAACACTTCACAGATACACCGACCACGTCGGAGGGTTCGACGAGTCCCTTCAGTTGCCGCCTACACAATGTACGCACATGTAACTGGGCGTTTCGTGCCGATCCCTTGCCTGGCAACGGCCCAAGCCGAGATTCGTACCTAAGTGGTACCCTTGCGCTAAATGCCTCATAAAAACTTACAGGGCTGAGCGCTCTCTGCGTTCGCCAAAAGTTCGGTTTAGCTGCATCGGCCTCAGATGCCACTGTTGGCCTCTAATGCAGCTTAAACAAGAAATTCAGTTTAGACAGCAAAAACGAGTGTGCTTTAGACCACACGACTGAAATAAAACTTCTTTTTCAAAATATTAATATATATTATAAAATTCTTCAAGAACGAAATTAAATTACGACCAATAACCAAACGAACTACTGACTGAGATAATTATATGCATGCTATATATATATATATATATCATGCACTGGCTATGAGAGGAAGAGAGAAAGAAAATGTGCACGCGCACCTCTCTCTCTTGATCCTACAGCAATATTGTAATATACGAAAAGTAACTCTTTCTATCTTTACTAACGTATATCTCGCTCTCAATTTCCGTTCGCACTTTTCGTAACGCATTCACCAGCTTACACCCCAAGTCAAACGTGCGTAAAGAAGTGTTACTTCAAAAGAACATCTCCGTCTATTTCAACGAGCGGCGACGCAATTGCCGAAAGCGAATATGTAAACACCGAATATTAACTCGTTTTTCCCGCTTACGTAGTCTAGATCAATCTGTGGTCTATAGCTACGTGTATTATGTAAATTGCTTCATGAATCACCACTGTAGCGATGTAGGGAGCGATGCTGACTTATTACGTTTGCGTACTGAATTTTTCCTTTACGGTGACGTTCTTGTAATCTCTAAGGAATACTTGTGGATAAGCCTTTTGTTTATGCTTGGAGCTGAGCTTAAGCCCAATTCAGCACAATGTTTTGTAACGCCGATAGACGCTGATTGATTTGGATTTGTGTGGATTTGAATGAGTTACTCTTCAATTTATTTGTGTAGATAGCAGACTGGAAAAATGGTACAAATATACAATTTTGTTCCAAAAAAAAGTGGCACAGTGAAAACTTTAACAATTACGAGATACTTATTTACAGAGGTGTCGGTAACGGTAACGGTAACAGTGTCGCGAGTTCAATGGTTTTTCCCATCTCAAAAAATTCGCAACGCGCCTAAATAAGTGGTCACTTCAAAAGAAAACTTGCGTTCCCGGTATCCATTGTTTTTTTTTTTCAATACTAATAGTCTAGTAATGAAAAAGCAACACCCTCTTTCATATAATAGAAATGAGGATTCGTCTTGGAAGTTATATTTAATTTCAACATTTATGAACATAACCTCTTTAAAAATTAATATAAACAAGATTTTATCATGGAGATTTCATTTTTGCAATGAGCTTCATTCTATTTTCAAATTTACCTACGGCCCTAGGGCCATAAATCGCATGTACGGAGACGAATCGAGTTTACAATGACCAACTTTCAGAGCAAAAGTAATGAAAAATGTTATCCAATCAAATGTTCACTATCCTCAATAGATACGTAAATAAACATATCTCAGAGAAGATGTGTTGTTCTAAGCGAGTGGCTACTTTAGTATCTGACTTAACGCGTATGTTAGTGGATGGGCCGCTAAGTGCTAGCAATAAATTGTTAGTTCCGAGCACTACTTCAGGTGCTTTTTCATTAGCGAGCTTTCCTGTAGGTTAACTGTTGTTACCTCCGGTAGTAGCTACTACATAAACTGCGTCCCGAGAAGCAAAATTAACTCGCACTAGGAAGTTTGCTGAAGATTTTCAAAACGTTGAATATAAAAAGTTGGGAAGAGAGCCCTGATTGCGATGAAGTTGAAAGAGTAACTATTAGAGAAACTAGTAAATGTCTGAGAAATATTATTTTGTGTTGCGTATGTACTTATACAAACATCGTTTCTTAGTTTAAAGGGTTTTACTAAATTGATAACAATTATGATGCCTAATTTTGCACCGGAAAACGCAGCGGAAGATGCCCCACTAGATGTAAAGACGACCTTAAAATGATTGATTGATTGAAAATTCTTTATTGCATAAAAATACATAAATCTGTACATAGGCGAACTTAATGCTAGCAAGCATTCTCTTCCAGTTAATCTTTGTGTAGTGAGGAAAAAATATTTTTGTAGGTAGTGCATGACATAATGTAACAAGAAAAATATTAGAAAAATATTACCCATACAAAACATCAAATATATATAGATATGGAGTATTTTTGAAAAAACATACTTTCTAATATTACAAATCAATAAACACTAGTTGAAAATGATTGAAGATGATTGCTGGCTGCATAAGTCGGCCGTTATACAGCTGATAATATGATCATGATGAGTCGTTATCTTAATATTTTTACAGTAAAGTACATGTCGTATTTTCGACCCCTCACAAGCCTAAAATCAGTGTCTAAAATCTATGCAACTCCTATAAACTCCCGGTAATGAGTTTGATAAACCGGCGACGTACATCCTACTAATATTATAAACGCGAAAGTTTGTATGTATGGATGTATGGATGTTTGTTACTTTTTCATGCCGGAATGGCTGAACCGATTGCGTTGAAATTTGCTGTGTACGTAGATCATAATCTGGATTAACACATAGGCTACTTTTTATTGAAACACCATGCGTGCGAAGCCGCTGGCAACAACTAGTAATATTATAAACGCGAAAGTTTGTATGTATGGATGTTTGTTACTCTTTCACGCCGGAACGGCTAAACCGATTGCGATGAAATTTTGTATAAATGTAGATTATAACCTGTATTAACACATAGGCTACTTTTTATTGACAAACAATGCGAGTGAAGCCGCTGGCGGCAGCTAGTTTACCATATATCTATAGAATTAGAAGTGTAATAAAAGCTGTTTTAGTATCGTACTTTGGATGCTTGCGAGTCGCAATCCAACATTGTTGCTGTAAGGACTCGTGCACACTTGGCAACTTTTTCCAACAAACTTTTTAAGTGTCGCAACTCGAAAGGAGATCGTCAAAAGTTTCCAAACTTTTGAGTATCATTAGCATGTCTGACTTTTAATGCTGATTTAAATCTTGTAACCGCATCTTTAGGTAAATCTTGTAAACTATTTGTAAGTAAAAGGTGAATTGTTTTACTGGGGCTTACTTGCGTTCACCAGACAGGTTCAGAGGGCGCAGTAGTAACTCCATATTTTGGGAGTAGCTGTAGTAATATTTTCATCAGACGACATGGTTGTCATTGGCAAAAAATACTATAGTCTCACACACTCGCACACCTACGCAGATCCTTCTGATCTGTTATTTTGACGACCTCCGTGGTGCAGTGGGCGAATAGCCGGTTGAGACGCAGGAGGTAGCGGGTTCGATTCCCGCCGCGGAACCAATGTTTGCATGATCTACAGATATTTGTTCCGGGTCTGGTTGTTTCTCTATATATTATAAGTATGTATTTACAAAAAAAAATGTATATAAGTATTCTATCAGTTTGCCTGCCATTGCCACTTTAACGTGCTAATCCGTCGGGCTATGTCGTGACTTGAGTTCTCCTACGTATCTCCTCATTTCTGATTCGATCCCGTAGTGATAGATCCGATTATGTTCCTCAATAAGTGCTTTTTATTAATAACGTCTTAATAGTTTCACGTTAGGCTTTCCGATAATGCCAGAGACAACGGACAATCACAAGACTAGTTATGTCACAGGACTAGACGCCCAGCGTCGCACAAGAAGTACGGCAACACTGCACGAATATTCTGGCAATACCGTGATATTAGTCTCCTAGTGAATACGCGCATATACTCGTAATTCTTACCATTTGACAGATGTGCAAAATTTATCAATGTTACCAACTCGCTGGTACGTTGAAAGCTAGCTTCAATAGCTTCGCGGAATTAATGTTGATTCGTTTGTAACTCGAGAAATAACCGATATTTTATATGCTTGTTGTTAATTATATCAGATTTGGTTTCGCGCGGGATTATTTATTTGCTGCTTTATGTAGATAGGCGTTATTTAAGAAAGTCTTTAACAAACAATAGGCACTGTTAGGTTTTTTATTTAATTTTTTTTTCATAGTTCAGACATTACTCAGCGGTTTAGCTACACGCGAGACAGATTACGCCTTTTTGGACAAACAATATAAAACATGAGTTATAACAAACTAAGAAATTGGGATAATAACAAATTTAAGAAGTATTACAATATAATTAACATCATTAAGTAAGAACTACAACTTATCACATAATACTTCAAATACTTACTATATACTCAATACCTACCTATTTTAAAAATGACAAAGGTTTTCAAAGTATAAAAAACCGGCCAAGTGCGAGTTGGACTCGCGCACGAAGGTTATCTATAAAAACGGCAAAAAAATCATGTCTGTTGTATGGGAGCCCCACTTAAATATGTATTATATTCAATAGTACAATTTTATTTATTTACCTTATTTGAGGTTAGTGCCTAATCGGCTAGTCCTCTAAATTGTATGAGCGCCCATACAACTCGGAGGATTATCTTAATTGGCGTCAACTATGTATGTATGGGGACAGCTTTTAATTTTCACCTTTTTTCATTTATTGTAATTTTTCCTTTATTATATTCATTTATTATATTCATTTATTATATTCATTTATTATATTTTATTATATCCTTAACGAACATCAATTGATTTTCTATACTAATATTATAAAGAGGAATGATTTGTTTATATTGAATAGGCTCCGATACTACTGGACCGATTTAAAAAATTCTTTCACTGTTGGAAAGCTACACTAGCCCCGGGTGACATAGGCTACTTTTTACCCAACTGCACAGAAGGAGGGTAATGTTTTTATTGAAAAACTACGCGTGCGAATCTGCGGATTGGTCAGCTAGTTATATAATTTATATGGATAAACATTTATCAGAAAATACGATTGGCTACCTCAACAACAATTTCATTCAGACAACCTTTAGACCTATTACCTTTTTAGACGCCAAAATCACAAAATATAACGTTTTTTCCTATATATTCTAATATATAAAATTCTCATCTAATATATAAAATTATCGTGTCACAGTAGTTGTAACAAAACACCGTCGAAACGGCTTGACGGTTTAGCTTTATTTCTAGGTTACCTACACAGTTAGGAGTGCAATGCGTACGAAGTCGCGGGCAACAGCTGGTTAAATCTTAAAAGAAAGTGTAATGGGCGGTTTTTTAAATATATATGTAATATATTATTGTTATATAATCGTTATAATTATCGTGTCACAGTAGTTGTAACAAAACTCCGTCCAAACGGCTTGACCGATTCTTATTATTTTTTTTTGTGTATATATGTATGATAGGTCTGAGAATAGGACGTAAACTATTTTTCATACCCCTATGTGATAATTAAATTCAAAAATTTGTGGTTGACCAACCGTCCACCCAAAATATTTTTTTATATTTTTTTATAATTCGGCAATAATAAATACATACAACCATAAATTTTCACCCTTCTACCACCAACCCCTATTTTTTAATAGCGATATTAGTATTTTAATCATTTTCTTTTTTTTTATACTACTTATATGGCAAACGAGCATACAGTCCACCAGATGTTAAGTGGCTACTGCAGCCCATGGATATCCACATAGAATTCAAAACAAGGTATTATGTTGTCTTGATCTCTATGTGGATACGTTGCCATACTATAGGACTTAGCTGTTATGCCTATGTGCCAGTAATTACAGGAACATACCATTACCATCTAACTGGAACACAGCAGCACAAGTACTGCTATTTGGCGGCAGATAAGGTAAGGCGGTGGTGCCCACTTCCTCGAGCCCGTTCACAAAAGCTCTACCACCAGTAAAAAAATATATTTTGAATATAGAAATAGTTGATTATGGTGGATGGTACCTACGTGCATAGAAAAGGACATTGAAAGAAAAAAACGAGTGTGCTTTAGACCACACGACTGAAGTAAAACTTCTTTTCCAAAATAATACTTTATAAAATTGTTCAAGAACGAAATGAAATTACTAAAAATAATCACGAAATCACCGTTCGCGTAACACTAGCAAACTCGCAATCGAACTACTGACTGAGATATATATTTCATGCACTGGCTATGAGAAGAAGAGAAAAATAAAATTTGCGCGCGCACTGCTCTCTCTCTTCCCCTTACAGTAATATATGAAACGTAACTCTCTTTCTACCTTCACTAACTAATATTTCCGTTCGCCACGCCCGATCACACTTTTCGTAACGCTCTCGTCGCGCATTCACCAGCTTACTCCCCAAGTCAAGCGTGCGTAAAGAAGTTTTACTTCAAAAATTAATTTAACTCAGCTTAGCACCACCATTTTTTTTTATTCTAAGGTGGTACGAAGTGTCAGCTAGTAAAAATATAATACTACTAGCTTTGCTCTGATTTTTACGAAAATATTCTACGGAAAAAACTTAAGGAGATAAACTATTTAGAAGATGTCTACAAACTGAGTAGGTATGTTGATATAATTGGGTTTCATAAACATTTCTTAACTAGTTGGTGAACATGTTAATTTGTCATCAAAATGGTTTGATTCGGTGGCTCAACAAATACCAATCATGTGGCAGCATCAACAATACGATAGGCTTTCATCTATTCTAGTAGGTAGGTAAATGTACCCCAAATCATTCACTTTTCATAAAAGCTTCTGATTATATTATGAGGTATATAAAAACAAATATTTTATTACTAGTGGTTCGCCCCGAACAGAGATCTCGCGAGTCTCCGATTAAAACAAAAAATATTATTTGTAATCTTTGACTATCAAAATAGTGCCACGAAATAAATAACCAAATGACTTGACCTACAGTTTCATTCAAATTACAGGTAACGAGAGTTCGTGTTATATGGTTAACTTTATTTGGCGAAGGTACAAACTGCAGTTATTCTGGATTTTAGACTTTTGCCTATATTTGTATCATTTAAGCTACACGCATACCAAATTACAGCACTGTGGAGTCAATGGTGTGTGAATTTTGTCAAAGTTCAGTTTTTATTATAGCTAATAACTCAAAAACTATAAAAACTTTTCTAAAAATAAAAAACGGAATCCAAATGTACTAATAAATACCTTTCATTTGACGTCCCACTTGGTCTAATAGTCTAATTTTTTTTTACCCCTATTGAACCCCAATATCTCAACAACCCCCCAAATATTTTTAGCTCATTTAGTCACACCAAAATTGTGCCATCACTACCTACCTATATATTAAATTTCAAGATGATCGGATCAACGCTTCGAAAGTTATCTTCGGACAAACATACATACAACGCCGATTTGCCCAAGTTGATTTGCAGATATCGCTTCGCTCGTTCAAAAACTTCTTTGTTATTGAAATAATTGATTGTGACAAACAGCGTGATTAACCTTAATTAGGTCTAACTTATCTTATCGTAATTTTTACTCTCAAAACTACTAAATGTGTACTGTAAGTTTTTGACTTATTGGTTTTGGACTTATAAAGTCTAAGCCGTTAGCTTAGCATGCCAGATTATCGTATAGTTTAATATAATAAAAGTTTTCCATTTACCAGAGTAATCCTAAATAAAACCGGCCAAATGCGAGTCGGGCTCGCGCACGAAGGGTTCCGTACCGTTATCTATAAAAACCGCAAAAAAACACGTTTGTTGTATGGGAGCCCCCCGTAAACATTTGTTATATTATAATTTGTCTATTTATTTTTAAATTGAACATATAACTTAATATTCTGTGAATATATCAAGCATCTACCTGACGTTTTAACAAGCAAAAAAATCCCCACCCACACGCCTTACAAACCATACCAATTATTTACATGGGTAGGTAGGTGGATGCTAGACATAGGTACCTAGCTTCACTCAATCCCCGAGAGCAGTGCAAGCTTCTGACGTCCATGACGACACTATCTGGGGTCAGCAGAATACCCGCGTTAAGTAGCTAGGTTCTAGCCTACCTACTTGGCACATGCTGAGCTGACGCCATTTTGGCATGACTCGACCTTGTAATTTATGATGGAAGTTGCGTGAGATATTCCTGTATTTTTTTATTAACCTGTAATCGTCGACTTTTGGCATTCTTGTCCTTCAAGTCTCATATCCTTCTATGTACACCCATCTACTTCTTAGAGCCAGAAGTCAACATTCTACATTACAACTTTGTCGCCATCTCCTTTTGTGTTTTTATTTTGTACGTGTGTCGTGTCAAATAAATGCTTTCATTTTCATCTCATTTTCATTTTTCAAAATCACGTTTGTTGTAGCCCCCCTTTAATATTTATTTTGTTCTGTTTTTAGTATTTGTTGTTATAGCGGCAACAGAAATACATCATCTGGGAAAATTTCAACTGTCTAACTACCACGGTTTATGAGATACAGCCTGGTGACAGACGGACAGAGAGACAGACAGCGGAGCCTTAGTAATAGGGTGCCGTTTTACGCTTTGAGTACAGAACCCTAAAACTATAACAAAAACTGTATATTTGCAGAAAGTCTTCCGAAGTTATTAAAGTCCCAAACTCGCGTTTTAACTGTCGTGGACATAAAATGCCTTCTAATTTGTTTGTCCCCGAGGAAACTTGTTTGTAAGTTTTCACAGAATGAATTGAAATAAGGTTTAGTTTTATTAGCCAGAGCGCTGACGTGTGAAATTGACTACTAAAGACGTATTCGCTAGGGAATTATTTACTTAGTTGGACTTTATCTGAACGGTTTGTTGTTTTGATGAGTTCGCTGTTCGAGAAATCATTTTTCAATGTGTTTTGTTTGTTGAACATGATTGAGCTGTGTTATTTTAGGCGATACCTTATGACGCTATAAGATGGGTGTTTCTTTTTCTTTTTGTTACGTTTTTACGACTAAATGAATAAAAAATAAATAATAAATAAATATTGCTGGACATTTCACACAGCGCTATCTAGCCCCAAACTAAGCAGAGCTTGTACTATGGGAACCAGATAACTGATAGGATACTTATATACTTTTGTTTTGTAAATACATACTTATAATACATAAAAAAACATCCAGACCCGAAATAAATATCTGTAGATCATGCAAACATTTGTTCTGCGGCGGGAATCGAACCCGCTACCTCCTGCGTCTCAGCCGGCTATTCGCCCACTGCGCCACGGAGGTCGTCATGAATGCAGCAATTCCGATGAGATTTGGTACATAGACCAGTTTATTAATGTATTATTAGACAAGATATGACCTCGATGAAGACGTCAGATACTTTTTATCGACAAACCACGCGAGTGTAGCCGCGGGCGAAACCTAATAATGCATAAGCCTAATACTGCTTAAATATTTGTTTTTTTTTTTGTCTGAACCAATTCTTTTTTAAAAGCACAGAGCAACTACCGAGTCTACTATGAAATCAACAAGTAAATTTTGTCAAAATTTAAAATCCGCCCACTCCCTCTTTTTGCGTTGGAGCTGACTTAGCTAAGAACCACTCCGAGATTTATCACGTACAGTTTTATCGGTGTTACGATCGAACAATGTTCGATTCAATTCGTGAAGCTTCAACAGGTTGAGTGCGATCCACGCATCGCGTCTCGCATCGCTCGCGCAACGATATAACGGTACGTGATAAATCCCGTATTTATAACAATAAATAATTTTGCGAGCTCTCGCTAATACCACACTCCTTCCGAGCTAAAACGATAACGGCTTAATTCCATGCATTATTATCAGCGCTCGATGAAATGAGCAGAATTAAAACAACAAGCCGTACCGAACCAAAATAACATCGTAAATGTTTATTTAGAAGAGTTTGTTTATTATATTAGTTACAATTTCGGTTCACTCGGGTATTTATAGTTCCGATCGATTAACAAGGGTATGTAATTAGTAAGTTTGGTATTATCGTGGCTTGTTGGGATTGTTGGGCGGAAGTCGAATGTTTTGGCAAACGTAAAGCTTTGCCCACAATAACAAAATATTTACGTGCACGTTTCTACAATTGCCTATTAATCCCACTAATATAATAAACGCGAAAGTTTGTATGGATGTACGTGTGGATGTTTGTTACTCTTTCACGCAAAAACTACTGAATGGATTTCAATAAAATTTGGTACAGTCGCCAAGAGCGAAGCGTGGCCACCATAAGGGTGAATTTTGTAATTGTTTATTATAAATAACTTTCCTACTTTATTCAAAGGCGCAAGACTTACGTTACGGAATAAATGTTTTAATGACAATGGACTAACCCAAATAGAGGTACTTATGTCCCTCATTGGTCAAAAAGGGCTGGGCTAGCTTCATTCAGAACATGCAAAAGAAAATGTTTTCAAATTGGATACCCTTGGCTCTTGTCGACTGCACGTAGATTAACCTCCGTAGACTACTTACCTGGATTAACATATAGGATACTTTTTATTGACAAAACACTCGTGCGATGCCGAGGGCGGAGGCTAGTAGATAATAAATGAATGAAAGTTCTGTATTGTACACTTTATTACACGCAATTAAATAACAATAAAAAATTAAGTAAATATTAAATGCATTGGGAGGTCATATCGCTAAAAAAGCGAACTCTTCAAGACAGCCTATGGATTAGATGGCAGGTTTTAAATAGTGCCTTTTTCCTGGGGCATAAATATAAATAAGAGTATATTAGTATTCTTCAAACTTTCGCGATCACTGTACATAATTATTGGTTAAAACGGGTTAACAAATAAAAAAGGTACATACGCGATAAATACCCGTTTTAATCAAGGGTATATCACCATAAGGGTGTAGTCTTCGCTACTCATAATAATAACTTTATATAAACTAATACTAGAATATAAAAAACTAAATGGTATCCAAGATATTGGTAGTAAGGAGCACGGGTATAAGACACTCTTAGTTACCCAGTGACGACGCAAACGAACGAATTCCATTTTATTTTATTATGTATCTGCGAGTATAATATGTTCCATATTTTCCTCTGAGCTGGCCGCACTTTTATCTCCCTTTTCAATTGGTTAATTCATTTATTCATTGCGATTGACATTTTGATAAGACTACCCACTTATGTTTCTGTGGTTTCTTCGTTCCTGTACACGGAAAAAAACATTTAGTGTTTATAAGAAAATGCCATAAATATTGGGTTGTAGTGTGGTTGTCCTGCTCCATCTGTCATCACCACGTCTATCCAAGTGTCCTACCAAGACCATTTGAGCTCCATAACTCGAATCCCAACGTCATGAACCTTTGTTCTTCTACGGATGGAGATGACATATGGAGCAGGACAGTTACTGAATGGTAGCCGAGGAGCGGGTATAGAAGGGTAGGACGTCCGGCAGCGAGATGGGTGGACGAGATCGTAAAGGTCGCGGGCCGTCAGTAGGTGAGACTAGCGCAGGATCGTGGTGGATGGCACAATCTTGGGGAGGCCTGTACCCAACAAAGGGTGAAGTCAGGCTGTGTATGATGATGATGATGAGTGTATTTGTAGTTTAGTGACGTTTATAAATATAGTAACACACAATACTATCATCTTTAAACAAATGTTGTTAACGATTTATATTCACGAGTAGTTTAACAGATTTGTTTGTCTCGATAGTTCAGTTTACAAAATCAGAACCACAAAGTTGCTGCCCTAATAGATAACTTCTAATTTATAATTGAAATAAAGGGAACAACTACGCTTTCCCCAAAAAGGGTTTCAGGTTAATTTGACCCACATAACTTTGGTCTATTGTTGCATTGTGTCCTTCCCCTAACTGGGGTAATTAATGACTGCGTGTTTCCGCAACTCACGCGCAATGGACTGACTCACAGATGTCAGAACCTTTCCCTTTCCTTTCTCCTTACCCCCCTTTAATCCCTGCTCTATTACACACCACTAGCGGTGTGATTCTGTACAAAACTTACCTCACGGGCAAATTGTTATTAGAACTTTGGTTTGGATACCTGAATCGTAATGGTTGTCCATTTGATCCCTAAAATAGTCTATAGAACATCGTTTTACCTCTGCTAAAATTAATATTCTGCAGATATAAACACCGTTTTTGTGCTGCAGCTGTTCGTGCAATTTATAATATGGGCCCCAGAGAATCATTACGCAATAAGTTTAAACAAATAAATATTCTGACATTCCCTTGTCAATACTTCTATGAAAATCTGATGTATGTTGACAAAAATATTAATTTGTTTAAGAAAAATAGCGATAATCATAATTTTAATACTAGAAATAAAGATAAACTCGCTGTTGCCCCTTGTAGACTCCATAAAGTTAGTAAATCGTTTAAAGGGTAAGGTGTCCGCTTTTATAACAAACTCCCAAGTGATGTACAAAAATTGACAATTAACAAATTTAAGAACGCAATTAAACAAAATCTTTATAAAAAAGCCTACTATTAAATATCGGATTATTTAGATAATAGAGAGGCTTGGGATTAAAATGGCTCCAACTCGTTTAAAATGTTACAATTTAGACGTAATTTATTTTCTGTATTGTAATGTATTCTAAAAGGATCATTAAAAAAACGACCAGCCTTGTTTCTTGCCTTTCTTTCCTGGCTTGGTCGCGAAGGAACAGGCAGTAAAATTGACGTTTCAAAGTGATCCTTGTGATTTTAATGAATAAAAGATTTTGACTTTGACTTGACTTTGACTTTGAATAAGATTTTTTTATCGGTTGCTAAAACAGTTAGATTCTAGCAGCTTTGGTAGAGACAGACAGTCTCTTAAAAATTACTAACCAAACTTACGTAATTAGGGGTTTTTTACATCTGTAAAGAACCTTACTTAACTTCGAGCTTTATTGCGAAAAGTTCCGTCTAAACTGCTTGTAAACATTCTTGTGAGTTGAGCTTATTCAGGTGAGGGCAAAACCAAGACTTCCAAATTTGTTGAAACTCATTTAAATATGGATAAGATCAGTTAAATCTGTCGGACAGCACGTCCCAACAAAAAGACGTGATCAATTATCCAAAGCCTACGTAGCGTGTTTATTGAACAATTTTAATGATTAAAAGTTGAGAAGGGAAATGAGAGATGCGAGATTAGCTGAGCGGGAAATTAAGTTATTGAGGACTTCTTGCAGTGTGTATAATGTAAGAATTCTGTAGATTTTTTTTTATTTAGATATGATAGACAAGCGCTTGACCACTACCTGATAAGTGATGGCGAGATCGAAGATGGAGCACGCCTATAAAAAAACTATTCAATCTGGACTTGAAGACTCTGAGATTATATTGGTACGGATAAACATATGCCAGAAATGAGTTCCACACCTTACTTGTGTTAACAAGAAAAGTTGAAGCAAATTGTTGGTACGGCAAGGTGGTATACCGACCAGGTATGGGTGGTACTTCTCGGTACGTCTGCTTGTCCGGTGGTGGAAGGGGGAAGGAGGAATAAGGTCATGAAGATCATACGCACATTCACCAAAATAAATTTTGTAAAAACCCGAAAGACTGGCTACTCGGTGTCTGTGTCCGAGACTTTGTAGATTGACATGGTGTTGGTGGTGACGAAGCGTTTTGATGGTGTTAGGCCGGTCGATGTATAGAAATGTGGCTAGTTCCTTTTTGTTTCGGTCGATGTGGTGTGAGAGACTTCTATATAAATCGCATTCCACTACTTGAAATACATATAAGTCTATATACAAACCCAATTTCCATAGATTCCTTAGCCTTAGCAGGTAATCAAAATGATAGCTCAATCCGTTCCATTCTTTTTGTATCGCACAAATACTAACTCCGATGACCAGATTTGTAAAAGCAAGTTCAAAGCAAGTCCTCCTTACACACCTTCAAGTTGAAGTTGAAATAAACGAAACGATGTCATCTTCCTAGCGTTATTTATTTACTATTTATGTACTTATTTTATCTGTTAGTATAGTTTGCTATATGTATATACCTATATATTAGTCTATTTTGTAAGTATATTAAGTATTAGGATTAAAACTTCATCATATTTTTATTATACCTTAGAATATATGTGTAAATGTATCCTCTAAAGTACACCGCACTCCGTATTTTTGTAAATTTCGCTCCATCCAAAGGTTGCCTGGAAGAGATCGCTTTCAGCGATAAGGCCGCCTATTGTATTGCCTTATTTATTTTAGCCTAGTACTTATTTTTGTATTATTTCTGTTTGCGTGGTAATTCAATAAAGAGTTATCTTATTTTTGATTTGATTTATCTATCTATCTACAAGTTATAGCAAACATGAGCACATTAGCACAGTTTTCTAGAAACGCAAGCTCTTGCGTGTAGAAGGGCTGAGCGTCAAAATGAATTAATTTGAACTGCCACGTCAAGAGCATGCGGTGCGCGACATGACATTATAAGGCGACGAAGCTCCAAATTCGTTTCATAAGACTTCCGGATGTTGGAATAATAATATTGACGGCCTCAAGCCCGTGGGGCTTACCGATACGTTGATGCTGAAACAGGGAACGGGAATTAAAGCTTCGAAAACGAAGGTGACTACTTCATTCTACTCTGAAAGTTTCTGACATGTTTGTTTATGGTTCGGGGCGGAAACATAAATTAACAAGAAGATACCTACATTAATGAATAATACAGCCTCCGCTACCACGTTCTTTTAAATCCAGTCTATCAAAAACTTGGTTTGAACGAGATTTTAAGAGAGTAACATTTTTCGGTCTCCAACAAAAACCGTACAACCGCTTTATAGTTTCTAAGTTTTATGTATTTTTAGTGACAATCAAGAGTTATCTATCTAATCCACAGCTAAACACTTTACACACATATGACTTATAGATACTAAATATTAAGTTTCATGTCCACAAACACGTTTAAAGGACTTAATTTTATTACGTGAATTTTGGAACAAGAGGATAAATTTCCTCACTGCTTAAATCAGTCCATAAAATTTTTAGGGTTCTATCTTGGAGAAAATTTCAGTAATTTTTTATAGCGCTTCCCAATATCGATGGAGGGTAATGGAACATATAAGATTTTTCAGATTTTTTGGTCTTGGGGCACTTTTAAAATGAAGGTAATATTTTCAATAGAGTTCTGATACAATTATGACAAGATACTGTTGCCTTTTTAGGACCCCTAAATAAAAATTGGGACCCTTATGAGATCATGGCTTGACACCCCTTGAAAAGTTTTATTTATAAGAATAATTCACAGATTTGGGTATTTAGTAAAACGTAAATAACATACTGTTACCATATTAACATACTGTAGCATTATGCTGAGCTGAGTACCTATTCATCTCCACACAGAGCTTTTATGTTTGTTAGTTTGTTAGTGCTTAGGTTAGATTTTATTGTTGTTGTGTTTTATTTTCCTTTATTACTGTGTGGTTGTTGAATAAAGTGTTTTCTTTCTTTCTATCTTTCTTTCTAAAGCCACAAAGTTATCAATTCTGTTTCCTTTCTTGTTAAATTGCGTTAATACGGATTTGTAAGTTCATTTTATAACTCGTTCCAAGTTTTACCAAATTATCGTTATATACTCATTAAATAATGACCATTACAAAAAGCTAGGTACATATTCAAAAAACATACAATCGGTCAAAATTTTGTCTTAACAAAATATAATTATTTTACCAGAATAATCGTGTGCTGTAATTAACAGTTAAAATTAAATTTTTAAAACACTATAACCTAAATTTCTGCCCATAATGTAATTTGATCAAATCAAAACTAATTAAAATACCTACAAAATGAGCAAGTTGTTTAAAGTTAGAGTCAACAGGATCGTTAGAGACAGTCACAGATTCATAATTAGGTAATAAGACGTACATAGCTTTACAACAAATAACTCGAAATAAACCAAAACATTTCCTGGAATCGCACAGAAATTCGTAAAACAGACTTAACCAATAATTCTCAAGAACATGGTAAATGAAAATCCAATTTTACTGAGTTACAAAATAATTCCTGAAAAATATAAAGAAAAAAAAATATATTCGTTCGTATATATAAAAATGAATGAATATATAATATATTATGAATGAATGAATGAATGAAATACTCTTTATTGCACACCAAATAAAAATACAATAATGGAAATAAACAATAAATAAAGGTACAATGGGCGGTCTTATCGCTAAAAGCGATCTCTTCCAGACAACCTTTGGATGGACAGGATAAACAAAATCAAAAGACAGATATTATATAATAAAAGAAGAAAGGAAGTTCCACTTCGGCTGTTTTTCCTTCCAAAATACAGAAGACATCATCCACGTACCTCTTTCACAACTTGATTCACACCTCAACGTCGTACATAGTAAGATCAGGTTTACGTACGAGAAAGAATGTGATCGACGTTTGGCGTTTTTGGACGTATTGGTTCAGGTTCGAGAGAATGGTAGTTTGGGCCATTCAGTTTACATAAAACCTACACATACGGACCGATACTTACATGCGGATTCACATCATCACCCTCGACAACTTAATTCGGTGGTAACATCACTTACCAATCGTGCATTCGACCTGTGTGA
This sequence comes from Philereme vetulata, assembly GCA_918857605.2. Classification (NCBI taxonomy): domain Eukaryota; kingdom Metazoa; phylum Arthropoda; class Insecta; order Lepidoptera; family Geometridae; genus Philereme; species Philereme vetulata. The sequence goes on along the minus strand of OU975440.1, from coordinate 924,852 downwards.
TGAGGATCACATTCAGAGTGAATTGGCGCATGTCCGAAATGTGTTGTTGGTGAAGAACGGTTATAAACTGCGGTCCTTACCAGCTCGACCAAGACCTAAAGCCAACAGTTGCAGAGTGGAACGAAAACCTGCTTTTCTACCATATGTTAAAGGAGTGACAGATAAAATCGCAAACATTCTACAAAAATTTTCGCTTAAGACCATCTTTACTCCTTTAAAGAAAATTACACACTAACTGCGCTCACCAAAAGATTGTTTTCCACTAGAAAAACCAGGAGTGTATAAAATAGACTGTAACTGTGGGAGTTCTTATATTGGTCAAACCAAATGCACAATAGCTTGTCGGGTAAAGGAACATATCAGGGCGGTGAAGAATATTGACATACAAAAGTCTGCCATAGCGGAACATCTGCTGGACTCAGGCTCAAACCACTGAATCGAGCTACACAACCCACAAGTAATCTCAACTGAGCGACATTACATGCCAAGACTGGTTCAAGAGGCAATTGAGATTGACAAACACAAGAATTTCAATCGTGAAGATGGTTTTCAATTATCGGGAGCCTGGAATCCTGTGCTGAGAATGCGTAAGAACCGAAGAAGTGAAGTGTCAATTACGCGACCTGATACCGTGAGTGTTGTGTGTCGGAATCGAGTTATGATCGAGAATGAAACCGATGGTAGTAATAGAATTAGCGAATTCATTCCTAGCAAGAGACTAAGATAGAGGGTAGATCGTTATATCTGCCAATAACTACCTACTCGCAAAGACTTCAGTTTACCCGTGATCATAGCGCGTGCAACTGCGTCGAAATATCGGGATACTCAAATACACACAAATCATGGTAAATATCCCGTTTTTAGTATAAATAGTGTTCATAACCATGATAGTTTCAAAAGTTATAAGTACCCAAATATGTTTAAAATTTATCCTTTATTTCAGAGATTTCGGTTAGAAATGTTTATATTTGTAGAACTATTTTACTGAGTTTTTATAAAACTAGCGGTTCGCCCCGAACTAAGATCTCGCGAGTCTCCCAAAAAACAAAATAAATATTTTTCTTAGGGCAACTTGCACAACGATGCCTAAACGTGGCTAAATATGGTTTAAGAAGTTGTTAAATCATACAATTACGTCAAATTTAAACATGTTTAGTCGCTAAATATGTTTAGTAATCTTTGTGCATATCGGCCTCAATCTTTGACTAATAAATTAGTGGCACGACATGCATAACAAAATTATTTGACCTACACTTTCATTCAAATTAGAGGTAACGGGGGTTCATGTTATTGGTACCGTTTTTTAGGGGTGGAAATTGCAGTTGTTCTGGATTTTAGACTTTTTCCTATATTTCTGTCACTAAAGCTACACGAATACCAAATTTCAGCATTGTGGAGTCGCTGGTGTACCTTGTGAATTTGGTCAAAGTAGGTAGTTTTGTTTTTATTATGGCTAATAACTCAAAAACTACAAAGGTTTAATTAAAATAAAAACGGGATTGAAATGTACTAATCCTTTCATTTGACGTAATAGTCTCATTTTCATTTTTTTTACCCCTGTTGAACCCCTCTTGAATATCTCAACAATCCCCCAACTTTTTTAGCTCACACCAAAATTGTGACATCACTATCTACCTATGTATTAAACTTCACGATGATCGGATCAACGATTCGAAAGTTATCCTCGTACAAACAAACATATATACATACATACAACGCCGATTTGCCCAAGTTGATTTAGAGATCTCGCTTCGCTCGATCAATAAACCTTATCATAGAATGATATATCGAATCTATTGAAATAAAAAAAAATGGAACAGTGAGTGCCAATAACTTACCTTAGGTAAATTTTTTCATTACTTTACCATGTCGTGAAGAGCCGTGATTCATTAGATGAATCTATGATCTAATATTATTAATGTAACTATAAGTATGTAAGTACATATTTATTTATTTTATATATAATATTTTTTTATTTAAATTTATTTATGTACCTAATATGTATGTATATAACTATTTAGGGTTAAGTAATTTTTCTTTTTCTATTATTATGTTTATTGTTTTTACACCTCGCCCAATCTTCCATTAAGCAATGATCCTCTCCATCCAAAGGTTGTCTGGATCTTATCACTTTGTTAAGCGATAAGACCACCCACTATGCTTACTTTTATTTGTTTATTTCTTTAAATCTGTTGTGTCTAGCTTGTAAGGTATATAGAATTTTCATCATGTCTAGGATAAGATCTCAGTCGATTCAAGTGATAGGGACACATAACACAAACGATATTATAACGAGCCAATGAAATAAAGCATTATATTATAATGTCATTGCAATTTAGTCACGGTTTTGTGGAGTTTAGTAAACAGGCCATGTTTTGCCCCAGGGTGGGTCTAATCTTTATTATTTTTGCTGTCTCTACATGTTCTGATTTACTGATTACAATAAGGGCATCAATAGAGAAGAAAAACAGCAAACCTAAAACTTACCAAGCTAGCAGTACTTATTGATTTAGAAAGCGAGATTTTCGATTTATCCCATACCAGTAGATTACTGGTGGTAGAGTGAACGAGCTCGAGGAAGTGGGCACCACCGCCTTACCTTTATCTGCCGCCAAATAGCAGTACTTGTGCTGCTCTGATGGTAATGGTATGTTCCTGTAGTTACTGGCACATAGGCATAACAGGTAAGTCCTATAGTATGGCAACGAATCTACATAGAGATAAAGACAACATAATAGCTTGTTTTGAATTCTATGTGGATATCCATGGGCTGCAGTAGCCATTTAACATCTGGTGGACTGTATGCTCGTTTGCCATATAGGTAGTATAAAAAAAAACTAAAAAAATGTGTAGATTACAAGAGTAACTCGGCTTGATTGCCACTATTAGTTGGCTCTTTGGTTGAATAGTGGTCATATCAGAACAAGCTAACAAGGATAACTTTCGAAGCGTTTATCCGATCGATGAAATTTAGTATATAGGTAGGTAGTGAAGGCAAAATTTTGGTGTGATTAAATGAGCTAAAAATGTGGGAGGGTTGTTGAGATATTAGGGTTCAAGGGGGGTAAAAAAACCAAAGTGGGACTATCCGGTCCAATGGCACGTCTAACAAAAGGTATTTGTGGGCACATTTCGACCCCATTTTTATTTTTAGTTTAGCCTTTGTAGTTTTTAAGTTATTAGTCATAATAAAAAATTAACTTTGACAAAATTCACAGGGTAAGTACACCAGTGCCTCCACATTGCTTAAATTTGGTATGCGTGTAGCTTTCTCTTCTTCACCTTCTAAGAAGAAGAAGGCACTAGATAGTCAAATATTAGGTAATATTTTTTGTTTTTATGTTAGACTTGAACCACTAGTTATTATATTGAGAAAATATAACGGAAAAAAAACTATCTAATTCCTTTCTCATCATCATCATCATATCAGCCATAGGACGTCCACTGCTGGACAAAGGCCTGCCTCATCTCCAGGAACTGCGGTCGGAAGTGGCCTGCATCCAACGCCGACCTGCGGTTCTTACCAAGTCGTCTACCCATCTTGTAGGTGGACGTCCTACGCTGCGCTTGCCGGTCCGTGACCTCCATTCAAGAACTTTCCGGCCCCATCGGCCATCTGTTCTGCGCGCTATATGGCCTGCCCATTGCCACTTCAACGTGTTAATCCGTCGGTCCTTTCTCATAATACACAGTATTTCATTGGGAAGTTACATCAAGATCGGTCCAGCCGTTTGCTCGTGAAAACGTAACAAGCTTACGGCGTTACTTTCGAATTTATAATTAGTATGAAAGTATGGATGTATTATAATCCTGATAAGACCTGATAAGACCAGGGTTAAAAGTATAATTTAGCAGTTAAATAACAATATCGTGTACCTATCCTCGTTCTATAGGTAAATCAGAAATCTGGTAGTTGTTCTTTAGTGTCTTACGGATTAGGATGAATCTTCGTAGCCTTCGTGCTACAACGTAAGTGACTCAACACGTTTATTTCTAATCAATTATCGATAAATCTTCGTTGCCTTTATTGCCGTGATGCGTCAGCACAATTGCTTCGTCGACATCTTTGTTCCCTGGCCTTTGATAACCAAGCTGAGATTGGCTATTCTCGGGAAGCGGTTTCTCAATATATGTTAGTCAGAAATTGATCCCTACCTACTCTTCTTTTATTTTTGCCTGACTGTATAAGGAAATTATATTTATAGCGTGTATTAAGTAACTATAGAGGACGAAGCACCCAAACGTTTTTATTGATTTGGATGGTCGAGGCAATCTCATGTTTCCGAGGTGTAAAAGAATACACAAGATTACTTATTTGCCTTTACTTATTCGCAAAATAATAAATAAATAAATATTTCTGGACATTTCATACAGCGCTATCTAGCCCCAAACTAAGCGGAGCTTGTACTACGGGAACCAGATAACTGATAGAAAACTTACATACTTTTTTTTGTAAATACATAGTTATAATATATAGAAAAACATCCAGACCCGGAACAAATATCTGTAGATCATGCAAACATTTGTTCCGCAGCAGGAATTAAACCTGCTACCTCTTGCGTTTCAGCCGGCTATTCGCCCACTGCACCACGGAGGTCGTCAAAGATTACTACTATTAGTACATATTAAACGACTTACGGCATAATCCCAGCAGACTTATTTACTCAGCGTTGGCTTAGTTGGAATTTATCTCGTACAGGTTCTTGATAGGTTTACTTACGGTAAATGATGCTTTCTTAGAAAATGCTTGAATAGTATAGGTATTCTAGTTGACGACTTTCGTGGTGCAGTGGACGCATAGCCGGCTGAGACGTGGAATGTCGCGAATTCGATTCTCGCCACGGAACTTTTTTATGATCTTCAGATTCCGTTTCGTTTATAAGTATCTATATAGATAGATAGATAATACTATATTGTACACAATTAGCACACACACAACACAAAACAATTAAATAAGAACAACTTAAATCTATGTCCAAAATAAGCGGTTTTATTCTATCTCGGATCTGTACCAGACAGCACTTGTATTAGTACATTTTACAAAAAAAAAGTATTCTTTCAGTTATCTTGTTTCCATGGTACAAGCTTTGCTGTGTTAAGCGCTGTATGAAATGTCCAACATTTTTTTAGGAAGTTAAACTTATCTACTATTAAAGATGATAAAATAAATAAATATAATAAAATAAATAAATATTGGTAGATATTTCACACAGCGCTACCTAGCCCCAAACTAAGCAGAGCTTGTACTATGGGAACCAGATAACTGATAGAATACTTATATACTTTTTTTTTTGTAAATACATACTAATAATATATAGAAAAACATCCAGAGCCGGAACAAATATTTGTAGATCATGCCAACATTTGTTCCGCGGCGAGAATCCTACCCGCTACCTCCTGCGTCTCAGCCGGCTATACGCCCACTGCGCCACGGAGGTCGTCATAAATGACAAATGTACACCGCCATTCTCATTACAGGAACGTATACAAATCCGCAAAGGAAAAAAAACGTGTGTGTGCATGTACTTATGTACGCACGTAAAAAGTTATACTTCTTTGGAATACCAGAACAAAAATAGCTAAAGATTTCATCCCGTATGCCACAACTCTTTGTTTGTAGCTAATTTCATCATGCCGCTTTTTGGCTGTCGTGCGCATCGTAAAAATTTTACTCTCATAATTTGTCCCAAACGCGCCAAAAGAAGTATAACTTCAAAAAACATTTTCTCTCATTTTACCTTTAAAATGTAAAAAATATCGTATCGCATTTTACCTTTCAGACACAAACATCAAAGTTCAAAGAACATGTGAATAAAATGCTAAATGCTGAGCGATTTATCCGTTTAGTAAAATATTCTTTATTCGATTGTGTGTCGTGTTACCACGCGTTGCCAGTCGATTTTGCTCCATTCAATAGATCTTCTTTACTGAGGTTATGGCAATCGATTAAAGCCACTTTCTTGTTTTATGAACCGCTCTACAATTTCTTTAGTAAGGCTACATTGAGAAATGTGTTGAGTCGTGATGTTCAGACGTATATAAAATAGGAAAAGACTAAAGCATTTTATTAGGTCTTCAATTTGAAAAGACAATTTAATTTTACATTGTACTTCAAATAAATTGAAATGAGAATGAAGTTGTTCCAACTTTTTAAAGAGGGGTAGTTAATCTTTTAATTTAAATAAAATGGAAATATTATGATATACGCATGACACATTAATATCATCCTGGAAAAAAAAATTAATATACTATTATCGTTTCGTATACCGGTCTGATCTAACGGTTATGCTATCTTACACAAGTTAACATGACCTATCCAACACAACTAGATCAATAGATCGTTTACAACACTCCTTAGATAGCTCCCTTGTATTAATTCTAAAGAGAATATTTATTGTACTATCATCATCATCATCATATCAGCCGTAGGACGTCCACTGCTGGACAAAGGCGTCCCTCATTGATCTCCAGGAACTGCGGATGGAAGCGGCCTGCATCCAACGCCGACCTGCGGTTCTTACCAAGTCGTCTGCCCATCTTGTAGGTGGACGTCCTACGCTGCGCTTGCCGGTCCGTGGCCTCCACTCGAGAACCTTCCGGCCCGATCGGCCATCTGTTCTGCGCGCTATATGGCCTGCCCATTGCCACTTCAACGTGCTAATCCGTCGGGCTATGTCGGTGACTTGAGTTCTCCTACGTATCTCCTCATTTTTGATTCGATCCCGTAGAGAAACCCCGAGCATAGCCCTCTCCATAGCTCGTTGAGCGACTCTGAGCTTATTCATAAGACCAATAGTGAAGGACCACGTTGTACTATGATATCTTTTAATATATATTATACAATGTACTGTAGTTTAGGTAGATGAAAATGATTATTTATATCGGTAAAGTTACGCTTATTTGATCCGGCACATGCCCATCATATAGAGATCGAGCTCTAAAAAATGAAGCCAATTTTGCGAAATAACACGCCCGAAGGTAGATGACGTTCTCGATGTTTGTTCAAGAGCCTAAGTTAATTAATACATGACCAGATTTTATTAAGCGAAAAACTCAATTTCATCAGCAAACATAACAGCTGCCACTCCGCTTGAACGACTCCAAATTATTTCGGGTGTCATGATTTATTACTAAAATCAAATTAATATTAATACGATTTTGTGGAGTTTATCCACCCAACTCATTTTATAATTTCGGCTTAGTACCTAATAGATATGTAGGTATATAGACAAGTAAGAGTTGTTAATATACAAGTGCATTAACAAACTAATCTATTTCTGTTTGTGTTTTACTTATGTTACGAGTAGGTCACACAGGCACTATTTGTGCCATTTTCAATCTCCATCAAATCACACACATCTTTGCGTGGGTACTCTAGTTGATGAGTGGGAGGACATTGGATACATTTTTACACACCAGATCATGGCGACCGCCAACATTCCGTATATAAATAAATCAATCCCCAAATCACAGAATATACACTCCACCCGAGAAATCTCTTCAATATTAGTATTTACTTTATAGAAAACTGTATACCCAATTGGATATCCAGTTTTATAGCTATTTATGCATCGCTTTTACGTTTGCCTTCAAACACATTCCCACCGATTGAACATAAAACGTCTCTCTGTCAGAAGGATTCGACGAATGTGCAAAGAAATTTTTGCGTCTGTGGAAATGTAGCAAGATTTGCACAAGTTTTGTCGGCCCTTTGAAATGATGTACCGAATTTAGGGAGGCAATCCAATAAGGCAATGTGCTTATGCGTACCGTGCCTACTGCAAGAACCATTAAACCTTATCAATGGGACAGCCAAATTATCCGGCGAAACATTGCGTATGGTGTTATTGTCATGTTCCGAGGGTCACGTTCCATTGTACTATGCTATCTGTGTCACTCCCATCTAGATGTACATCGATGTCATTTAATTTTGTACTAAACATGGCTATCATTTTCTTTATATAAACCCTTATTTTCATTCTGAATTAGGGTTTATGAAACAGTCAGAACTAATATTCGCCCATTCGTGGACAAACTTTGTCGTATTTGGTTGGTGAAAACAAAAGGTCGTGGATATATCGCAACATAATCTACTAATTCATACGCAACTAGTTCTTGCCCGCGACTTCGTACGCGTTACACTACCTAGAACCTAGAAATAAAGCTAGCCTCGCTGTTGCTACTTGACTTGACACCCCATTTTTATCCCGTGGGACCTGATTTATGGGATAAAAAGTAGCCTATGTATTAATCCTGATTATAATTTAATTCTAAATTTCATCAAAATCGATTTAGCCGTTACGACGTGATTACATAAAGAAATAAATAACCAAACATCCAAACTTTCGTATTTATAATATCAGTCTGAAGTGTGATGTGATGCTTTAAAAGCATAAAATTCAATACAATCTTATTTAATCGGGTAAGTCTTCCACTTACTGGTGGTTACCTAATGCACCTATAACGAAATTCTGATAGCGAAATACCCCAAGATGCTCCTCGCTGAGAGCTTGTTTTCATACACAATCATGCAAGTAGCTAAAGTGGTCCACCAAACTATTAGCAGCTTTGAGTTGAATATGTAGACAGATCCTTATGGGCGTGGTTATTGATATTAAATTAATACCAGAGCTCTCTAAATGTTTTTGTTATTATTTCCTATCAAAAAATTTACACAAAAATTCCTCTGGGTTAGAGTTGCTGCTAAATTATTAAATACGATAGACACATAGCTACGAGTACCTACTTACAGTGCAAGGCATGTTGCAAAAGCTTACATATTTTATGACTTCCTGTGGCGAGAAAGAGAATAGTAAAGTGGAACATGCTTTTTTCTTGATACTTCCAGTTTTGCGACGCAATATTTCAGAGGGAACTGAAAATCTGCACTGGATTGTATCTACTCTATAGAGTATTTACTACGTCTCTGGTCGTAGGGGTAACCCCTTTGATTAAACCTTTTCGCCGTCTCCACTATGCCATTTTACTTATATCTAGTTTACTAGTCCACTCGTATGAAACCTTATAAAATATTTTCGCTGCTGCAGACTTGACTATCACAGAATTTTGGATTCTGAAAGCATCTTACATATAACTTTTTAAAATGTCGCTTAAATAAATTGTTTGGTGACCTTAGAGTTTTATAAAAAGAGGAAATAATATATACAACCCAGCAACTTCTGAAAAAATACTATAAAATTAATAAAGATATGAAGCATTTTCCTTCGCTAAAAGATTTCTCTTTTAGATAAATAAAATATGTTTTAATAGAATATTTACCTACATTCATCGCAAAAAAAAAATAACAATTTCTGATAGTTTTTTAAAGTAAAGTAAGCTGCTCCAAAAGACTTCTTGAATTAGTTTTGAAATATGTTAACATCCTATATTGTGAACATGTTAATAGGTTAATTTAGAAACGTTTTCACGACTTTTGGTATTGATGAAATTTGGTATATATGTAAATTATGACTGGGTTTGAGACATAGGCTACTTTTTACCCGACAGCGCAGAAGAAGGGGGTAATGTTTTTATAAACAAACCACAAACGGGAGCTTTTACTGATATAAAGTAAGTACACCAAGTCTATTCTGGACAAACTAAATTTAACAAGTGTGTCGGACCACACACATTAAAGAGTTCTGAAGTTATTGTTCTTTGACGGACTCCGTAGCGCGGTGGGCGGATAGCCGCTGAGACGCAGGAGTTTGCGGATTCGATTCCTGCCGTGGATCAACAGATATTTGTTCCCGGTTTTTCTATATACTTATTGATCGAACGAAGTGAGATCTCCATATCAACTAGGGCAAATCAACGTCATATGTATGTACAAATAAATAAATAACTGCTGGACAGTTAACACAGCGCTATTTAGCCCCAAACTAAGCAGAGCTTGTACTATGGGAACCAGATAACTGATAGAATACTTATATACTTCTTTTTTTTGTAAATACATACTTATATAGAATAGAAAAACAACCAGACCCAGAACAAATATCTGTAGATCATGCAAACATTTGTTCCGCGGTGAGAATCGAACCCACTACCTCCACTACTACTCTCAGCTGGCTATTCGCCCACAGCGCCACGGAGGTCGTCGTATGTTTGTTTGTCCGAGGATAACTTTCGAAGCGTTGATCCGATTTACAGTTTCTATAGTTTCAAGACCTAAAGTTTCATTCAAATTACAGGTAGCTATCGGGAGTTAATGTTAATTGTTTACTCTTTTTTGGGGTAGAAATTGCAGTTATTCTAGATTTCAGACTTTTCCCTATATTTGTGCCACTAAAGATAAAAGCATATCAATTTTCAGCACTGTGGGGTCACTCGTACCCTGTGAATTTTCAGTTAGTATTATGGCTAATAACTTAAAAACTACAAGGTTTAAACTATAAATAGAATTGGGGTTGAAACGTACTCATGAACACCTTTAATTAAACGTGCAATTTGACGGAATAGTCCCATTTTGTTTTTTTTACCCCTCTTGAATCCTAATATCTGAACAACCCCCCCACATTTTTAGCTCATTTAGTCACACCAAAATTGTGCCATCACTACCTACGTACATACAAAATTTCACGATTATCAGATCAACGCTTCGAAAGTTATCCTCGGACAAACATACATACATCCGTTGATTTGGAAATCTCGCTCGATCAATAACAAAGTGGAGAAAAAGTATTTCAATACATTTTTTTCATAACGGTTCTCATTTGTATAAGTTATGACTCTGTGATAGAATAGGCTGGACAGACGGACGTACGAACTGGACCATCCTGAAATGGTTTTTTGTCATGAACTTCGGAACCCTAATAAAAATAACTTTGCTTTGATTTTCGTAGAACATTTCGTGAGTTTGTACAAAACAGATGAACCCCTCCGAATCGATCTCAGCAGTAACTAAGTTATGTACTAAAAGCAACTATTTCTGAGAGCCCGCGTTAAACAAATTAAATCGACTATTTTTTTGTGTTTTCGTCAGAAGGTTTTAGGGACGACGTGAGTAACTTTTTAACTCCCTCGAGCAAACCAACCGTTGTGAATGGCCGAGAGTTTTTTGGGATTCCCTTTTCTTGCCACAAAGAAAGTCAGATTCATTTAAGGAACGACCTTTTAAGAGAGAAACTTCTTTGGAGCTTATTAAAGAATCGTTTCGGAGGATTAGAGCCCTTAGGGTTGAATGCGATGTTGCATAAAGGTTGTCTGGAAAAGATCGCTTCTAAGCGATAAGACCGCCCACTGTACTATTTGCTTTGTGTTTTCTATTTTGTTCGTATTTTTTTTTTGTTTATATTGTGTGCAATAAAGTGTTTTCATTCACTCATAATAAATACATGGAAGTGTATATCCGACGTAAATGTAAGTCATCACACTCGAATTGTATTCGGGTAACCTTACATATAGGTTAGGTTAGAAGAGTTGTTACCAATGTAGATAAAGTTGATGGATGGGATACCGTACTATCTTTCGTATTATTGTGCTTCCTACAAATAATATTCTTCGTACAAATAATTTTCACATTTATTAAGCATTATTATTAAGTAGGTACGTAGGTAGCTGGTAAGATTTATAATTTATCGTCCAAGAAGAATGAAGGCAAAGTGAAAATCCGATTTAACTCGCTCTTACCTGGCCGCAATCGGCGTCTAGATTCGATTCCCTGGCACCCTGAATGGGAATTGGATTTGCAGTTCCGCAGAGCTATGCATTATGTACCAATGTAGATACTTTTCAATTTGCCTTTCGTAAACGTTGGCTAAAGTTGTAAAGGTCTTGTATTATTTTGATCTTAGTAATTTGGATTGGGGTTTATCCTGAAATCCTGGTTGGATAAAGTTAAAACGATTATATTCTAATTTGATTATCCAAGACGTCACAGACGCAGCGTCTGAATTGGCTTCATTTTCATATTCAGCCCGTGTCGACCCACTGCTGGGCATAGGCCTCTCTTTGTTTCTGCTATTCTTCCTGATCATGTGCCACTCTGAACCACGTACGACCTACGGTCTTAAGGATGTCGTAGACCCATCTCGCTGGTGAACGTCCCCTATTTCGATGCCCAGTTCTCGGCCTCCACTCTGAATTGGCTTTTTTTTATACAACTTATATGGCAAACGAGCATGCAGTCCACCAGATGTTAAATAGCTACTGCAGCCCATGGATATCCACATAGAATTCAAAACAAGGTATTATGTTGCCTTGATCTCTATGTGGATACGTTGCCATACTATAGGACTTAGCTGGTATGCCTATGTGCCAGTAATTACAGGAACATACCATTACCACCTAACCGGAACACAGCAGCACAAGTACTGCTATTTGGCGGCACATAAAGGTAAGGCGGTGGTGCCCACTTCCTCGAGCCCGTTCACAAAAGCTCTACCACCAGTAATAGCTAGTAATAGGCTTATTACAAAATAATCAGTTACGAGTATACTGAACGGTAGGGGTGGCGGTATTGAGTTGTAGCGGAGAGTTCTGTTCTCTGAATTTACCTCTAATACCGCTTTTTTAGTGGTTCCAAAAGTCATAGGTTCACAGCGGCCTCATCCCGGTAAACTACGTCAGTAGGCTAAACCTAGAGAAAGGGGCTATATCTATGAACATTTCTAGATGGGTTCTTGAATTGAATTGTTACCGGCTAAAACCCACGACCCTATCTAACAACAAAAGACGACCTAGTATTATAGTCTCACTAGGAACTAGCCCCGGCTTCGAAAGGATTGTTTTGATGTATCTCATAAGGCTTTACCAGCGTTGCAATGTACTCGTAAGCGGCTGAAAATATTTTTTTACGTCTTGATTATAAAGCATCGACTTGTATCTACTTTCTACAAATATAGATAGATAGATAACTCTTTATTGAATTACCACACAAACAGAAATAATAAAAAAATAAGTACTGGGTTAAAATAAATAAGGCAATACAATGGGCGGCCTTATCGCTAAAGGCGATCTCTTCCAGGCAACCTTTATAACCAAATATAACACTTATTATACATAAAAACCTTCCAAAAGAAATTCTCTAAATGATAGTTAAAACCGCATCTACACAAACTCACAAAGAACTAAGCGCACAACCAAACAGACGCGGATAGCGACTTTGTTTTATACTATTTAGATATATCCAAGTCATGTAATCATTCGTACTACCACTTTGAAGATATTATATTCAACTCAATAAAGTCTATAACGTCTCAGAAATAAAATAAATCCGCCATATTTTAAGGACAAGCTTTGAATGGAAATTTCTTAAAATCTATCGCGCTCCGTTAACTGCTTAATAAAAAGCAGTTCTTATCCCGTTCAGCTCCTATTCAGTTTAGCTATTGAGGCGATAATATCGACGGTTTATGGAACGTGGGTAATTTGATGTAAATTATTGGCAATCGATATATTTGCGTTGAGAGCGCGTGGATGTGAAGCGCGTCAATCACGCGACAGATGCGGCCGACACACACTCAAAAGTGTCGCACAGAAAAATATCATAGAGAAATATTAAATGGCGTATTTTAATATCACTCATATTTTTCTCGTGCTGCGCTGACAAAAATATTAATATAACGATATAACCAATTCAATATGCGCGTGAAAATATGGCGCCGGCATTCTAGAAATTGTCAATCGGCTGTTTCCACTTCCAATTACGGGCTGTAGGTGTTTTATTGTAATAACGATTATTATAAAACTTTATTGGGTATTTATTAATTGTTTGAGGTTTATATTTATGATACCTTTAAAAATTATAGGTTATATTGGTTTCGAGAGAAACTAACAGAACATAATGACTGCAACGATAAACAGTTTACAATATGTATACTCTATGTATGTACTATGAAAAAGCTAGCTCATGATATAATTTGATAGATATTTTGCCTCTTTCGCTCATTAAAATGTAGTATCTACCGATAGGCACCTACAGTCTGAAGGTAAGGTAGTCACGAGTAAGTAAACAGTACGTATTTTCACCCTTTGTTGTGAGCCCTAACCTGGTTCACAAATCACTTGGTTTGCTCCTAGTTTGTCAGTATTTTAACGTTTCCTAAACGATGTAAATAAACTAGAGTTAACATGGAAAATTATTTTTCAAATTGTCTTTAAGGAAATAAATTTGTGTGAGCCCGTAGCCAACTCTGGTGCCGGCGTTTTGAGGGCGCTCGAAAGCATCTGGCATAGCTTACTTTGAGGCTACCCATCTGAAAACCAGCGTCGCTTACCTTCCTCGGATGGTAGGCAGCAATACGCTGAGATGGGGCCTGTTTGGCCCACACAGCACGGAAGACCATATTATCTGTTCCTAGCTATATGTATGAGTACAAAATTTTTATCTTGTGTTTTTTTTGTAATTATGTACTTATATGTACCTAAATAATTTTTTTTTTATTATTATAATCTTTAGGTAAGTAGGTATGTTTTTTGTGTGTTTTGTTCTGAATGGTATGTCCTGTGTGTGTGTCAAATAAATGTATTTTCTTTCTTTCTTTCTTCTTGTAGCCGGGACCGATACTTGACCTCCGAAGTACTAAAGCGCTCAGTCACTGCACCGAACGTCGTAAAACTTCTTACAAACACAATTACTCATACAAATGTTTTGGTTTCATTAAATTCATAAGACGCTTCATATGAAACTTTAAGCGTCGCCGTACTCTAGCCACGCGCCACAGCCACAAAACGCCACCACGGAACTGCAACTGCACATTTTATCATTCGTACATTTCGTACATTTTATATGAACTCGCTTCACATGGATGACGACTGTGTTCGCTACACGCCACTTTCAGCTTCATGTGGTGCGTTTAGTCACTTTTAGTCGTGGCTTGTGTGCAAGGCTTAGGAATAAGGTCGTCCGTTGCACCTATTCTTTATAATATACTAGCTGACAAATCCAGCAGCTTCGCACGCGTATTTTTTCAATTAAAACATTACCCTACTTCTGCGCAGTTGGGTATAAAGTAGCTTATGTCACCCGGGGATAGTGTAGCTTCCAAGCAGTGAAAGAATTTTATAAATCGGTTCAGTACTTTCGGAGCCTATTCAATACAAACAAACAAATCTTTCCTCTTTATAATATTAGTATAGATTGTCACGCTTTTTTATAACATAATTATTCAAGTATTTAATCATAAAGTATGTTTTAACTAAGGCGCCATTTATAAAATTAAATTGTCAAAGTTTACACCCTCATAGCGTGTGATTAGCAAATTACAGAGAAGATTGAGTAATTTTATATCGGCTGGGCCCTATTTCTGGGAAATCTCCTTGTAACAAGAACACGGGTTCATCAAAATAAAACAAAGTTAGAGGTAAAGGTTTCAACGAAAATATCTCGGACGATTAGGTAGAGAAGAGGAGGTCACTGACTATTAGATATAACAAGTTTATACCGGTTTAATAGAAAACAACGTCTTTAAAAGATACAAGTAATTTTTTAACAAAAATATATCCTTCAGATAACAGTAAAATCAAACTAATCTACCAATTTTGATGAAATTTCCATGGGATCAATCTAAAAGTATATCCTTTCAAATAAAAAGAGTTCTAAGCTAACAAACATAACACAACATAAAAATTATAACAAATTTAAGACTTGTTTTCTCATGGATGCCATTGTCAGAACTGGACCAAATGGAAATGGGACTTTTTTAAAATAAAACGAATCATCAAAATCGGTTTACCCAGTCGAAAGTTTTGAGGTAAAATACATAAAAAAATACAGGCGAATTGAGAACCACCTCCTTTTTTGCAGTCGGTTACAAACAGAATATACATAGCTGGCGGAGGATAAAATAATAATAATAAGCCATTTATTCCAAACTTTGGGTTTAGATGTTTTTAGCAATTGTGAGTTCAGATTTAATTATAGAATGTCCCGCAGTTCGGTGTGCCTCTTGGCACAGGCCTCCTCTAACTCTTTCCACTGGGTTCTATCTTGTGCTACCCTTCTCCAGTGTTGTCCAGCTGTAAGTTTTAGGTCGTCTTTCCATCTTGTTTGTTGACGCTCTCTATTGCGTTAACAATCTCTGGGGTACCAATCCGTGATCCTTTTACACCATTTGTCCTGAGGATCTCGGATCATGTGGCCTGTCCATCTCCACTTCTGTTGGTCTAATCGGGTAATAATTAGGTGGAGGATATGGTGTTTGCCAAAAAAACCTATGTGACAGACGGACAGACGGAAGGATTCGAGAGTGATCGTATAAGGGTTTAATTCGTACTTTAATGGTACGGAACACATAAAAGATCGCTGAGATTCGTTGGGTGCAGGCCGTACATGATCGGTCACTCTGCAAATCTATGGGGGAGGCCTATGTTCCACATTGGACGTCCTGGATATGATGATCACGGCTCAATGTTAGTTGGTGGAAAGCATGACGTGTATGAGAACAGGTTACCCAATCATAGGTTTAAGTCAAAGCACATCTGTAATTAGTTGCAGCTCGGTTCAGAGCTTTAGTTGATTGACTGTGGCTGACTACGTGGACGCATGTAGGGTTGCTTGTATCGAGGGGTATCTGGGGTGAGGGGTTAGTAAATAAATAAATAATACCAGTATTTGAGAAATTATTTAAAAACTAGTGGTTCGCCCCGAACTAGGATCTCGCGAGTCTCTCATAAAAACAAAGAAATATTATTTGTACCTAATCTTTGACTATCAAAATAGTGCCACGAAATTAATTACTAAATAACTTGACCTACAGTTTTATTGAAATTACAGGTAACGGGAGTTCAGGTAAATCAGTTACTCATTTTTTGAGTACAAAAATAGATTTAGTACAATGGGCGGTCTTATCGCTAA
Organism: Philereme vetulata; assembly: GCA_918857605.2. Classification (NCBI taxonomy): domain Eukaryota; kingdom Metazoa; phylum Arthropoda; class Insecta; order Lepidoptera; family Geometridae; genus Philereme; species Philereme vetulata. Next base: position 908,057 of record OU975440.1, on the reverse strand, counting down.
AAGCGATCTCTTCCAGACAACCTTTGTATGGGCAGGATCAAAAATGTAACATATAACGGCGGTGCATCTATATAAATTTAAAAACATATCTACATACTATAAACCTAAAATACCAGTAATAACACAAATTTAATTTAAATAAGCAACTCTAAAAATGGTTATGATGAATTAACAAGCAGCTACAACTTCAAAACAAGGACAGATAATGGGTGTGCACTTTTGTTTTAAAACTACTAATAGACTTGGATGTTCTAAAAGCTACACGCATTCCAAATTTCAGCACTGTGGGGTGACTGGTGTACCCTGTGAATTTTGTCAAAGATCAGTTTTCAGTTTTTCGGTTCAGTACTTTTATTAGACGTGCCACTTGACCAGATACTCCCATTTTGTTTTTTTACTCTCTTAAAATCCTCAATATCTCAACCCCCCTCCCCCATTTTCAACTCATTAGTCACACCAAAATTGTACCATCACTACTTATATACCAAATTTCAAGATGATCGGATAAACGTTTCGAAAGTTATACTATGACAAATACACATACATACATACAACGCCGATTTTCCCAAATTGATTTAGAGATCTCGCTTCGCTCGATCAATATTTTTTTTTATTCTATTAGATAACTTCACCCACACCTTAACTATCAAGCGACCCAAAAATCCAGTCTCACTGTTGTATAATGATGAGCAGCAAAAGGTACCGTCCTTAGTGCTTCCTTTGATCAATATTATATCTAGAGATACATACAACTTCCATTTGTCCGACTATCACTGACACCGCGACTATCAAGCAACCCAATAATCCAGATTCACTGCGGACTCTCTGACGAGAACGAAGCTAATCGAACCCGTAATATTGCATCTGTATTATAACTTCAGGATAACGTCGGATTTGTTGATATTTAAATTGGATATAGTAGATCAGTTTGTGCAATGAAGGTAGAGTGCAATAAGCAAATAGCTACAGTTCAATAAAATATGCCATTATAGAAACAAATTCACGCTCGCTACTCGCCTCGCCACTAGCACGAATGTGTAAACATGATGCGACGTTCAGTTCTTTTAAGTTTAAGTTAGTTCTTTTAAGCTAGTGTTGAAGTTTTTAGACCACCTCAAGGCCATGCACGAAAACGGTTAGCTGAAAATGCTACAACACCCTTCTAAGTAGTGACCGTGCGGAACGTTGCCTACGAGTACTTCTGTATCCTTGCGCCAAAATAGCATTATACGCTAATACATTATTATGGCATATTAATTATTTTATTTTTTTTTAATTAGAAGTTAACTGGGTCTGTGGCGCGTGTTTTAATAAGCTATATATCATAATAATTAACGACTAAAGTTTGATCTGTTAAATGGTATTTTTGTTAATTGCGCTAATTGAGTTCTAAAATGTAATGTTAAGCTGAATAGAGTATAGGATACGCAATATATGGGATGGATTGTGAAGTAAACAAGAGGTTGAAACGCCAACATTGATAAAATGTTTACGAGTAGTAGATATTTGTCATCAAAAGCTCCATTTATCAGTTTACGACAAAATACATAAAATTAATAATAATAATTTGTTAATAGTTAATAATATTTTAACACGCAAGCCATTGATATCAGCTTGTATGGTCAAAACTATTTTTGACTGAAAATAACACAAAAACTATGTGTAGTTTTGACTAAAGACGTCAGTGTGGGACCTTTCGGGTGCCGGAAAGGGATTACCCATTAGACTACACGTCCAGAAATTCCCTTAACCATTTATTGATGTAAAAAAAAACAATAAAAACATAAAATAAGTTTTGACCAACGTCTATAATATATCGTCGCGATATCTTCTCGTCCAAAATTCCCCAGAGCCTGAAGACTAAAGTCTTCAACCTGATGACCTATGGCACTGAAACGTGGTCCTTTACTCATGGCCTCATAACCAAGCTCAAGGTCGCTCAACGAGCTATGGAGAAGGCTATGCTTGGGGTTTCTTTGCATGACAAAATCCGCAATGAGGAAATCCGCAGAAGAACTAAAGTTGCCGACATAGCTCTCAAAATTAGCAAGTTGAAGTGGCGATGGGCAGGCCACATCGCTCATAGGACCGATAACCGTTGGGGAAGAAAGGTTCTCGAGTGGAGACCACGGACTGGAAGACGCAGCGTAGGCCGGCCTCCCACAAGGTGGACCGATGATCTAGTAAGAATCGCGGGGAGCTGTTGGGCGCAAACGGCTACCAACCGCTCGTTGTGGCGATCTAAGGGGGAGGCCTATGTTCAGCAGTGGACGTCTTCCGGCTGATGATGATGATGATTAGTTATCTGGTTCCCATAGTACAAGCTCTGCTTAGTTTGTGTCTAGATAGTGTTGTGTGAAATGTCCATCAATATTTAATTATTTAATATTTACCATGTAAGTAGGTGCCTGTTAAACTGACTAAGTGGCATCGTCGATTTGATTATAGGCATGAACGCCTATAATCAAAACTAGTATTGTTTGTTATTGCAGTAGTTTTAACCGAATAAGAGCTTTGACTGTGACATACGCATTTATTTACTAATTAATATGGTTCAGTGAATCTGAAGTGCAAGCATTTTTCACAGTCCAAAAAATGTTTTCAGTCGCAGTCGGCGCGAGCGCGATTCATAAAGGGATTTCTCTCTTACATTAATATCATAAAGTGATGGTGATATTAATAGCCTTCATTCCAACTCGATTTTATTGGTTGTGGAATGATAATTTTAATGCTGGCGCCATCGCCACTGAAAATGCATTTGGAGCATTAAATGTATAAAAACCTTTTAACCAAATGAAAGCCATATATTACCGAATAACACTCGTAACTGGATGATGACTGGGCCGCTCAGCAAATAGCCTGGCACAATGTAGCCGTGATAAGCATCGCACTCATTCATACGAATAATTTGTTTGTTTTATGCACTTTTATACAACTTCGGCTAATCCAGTTTGTCTGCGAAACGGTGGCGTTGTTAGCACTCAAATATATGAATGCAACAGCGGGAGTGTCAGCGGTTCATATTATTGCGCTAGCCGGCACTGAATTAAATATTAATTTTATTGGGATATTAAGTACTGCGAGCGAGGTAAAATGACACAAAATTTATGTAGAACCTTAAACTGGATAACGATGATTGGTAAAAAAGAAAAGTAAAAAGAGTGCGCTAATAACGTATGTAAAATAGCATATTATACCGAATTTCAACGATAATATGAATAAGAATATACAGTGTGTTTTTTTTTAGCTGGGACAGTACGGCAGCACCCATAACCAGAGGAGATACAGGTGCAGTTTCTTTAAAACGTCAGCTCGTTTTCGAAGATAAACATTTTAACATTAAATTTTTTTGGTCAAGCGTGAGTAGTGCCTTAAAATGAATCAAGTTGGTAATTTATATACTTCCTCAACCGACGAAGCCCAACTAATGCGTTGAAGTGGTATCAGGAACGCTACCTAGACCGCGATTGAGGAAGTATGCTTCAATTAAGTCTACTTTTTGCATATTTAAAAATACCATGATAGGGCAAATAAGATGATGCAATGACTGATATAAAAGTCCGACAGATGCAAGAACCATGTTCGAAATTCAAAATTGTTCTGAAATACGAAATGTTTTTGAATTGCTCATGAGAGCAATTGAATGCTCATGGAGTTCTTAAACTTCTTAATCACTACAGTATTAATACTTCTTTAATGTGCAATTAGAATCTATTAAAATGTTTGTTAGAGAAATTTTGCTTTGTCCTGTTGTATGAGAATATATTTGATCAAATTTGACTAACTTTCGCGGCTCAGATTTTTATCATCCGCTACAATAAAATGATTCTTACATAAGACTGCATCGATCGGCATCAAAAAAAAATTACCAACTAGATTCATTTTAAGGCGCTACTCATGCTTGACCAAAAACAATTAAATGCCAAAATGCTTTTCTTTGAAAACGAGCTGATGTTTCAAAAGAAACTGCACCTGTATCTCCTCTGGTTATGGGTGCTGCCGTACTGTCCCAGTTAAAAAAAACACTCTGTATACTGCATGATTTGAGAAATAGAATATTATTATTCTCAATAAAAAATTTCAAAACTGGTTTATAAAATAATTCACAACACAGACGTATTTAAAAAAATATACCTACTTATATAAATGGTAAACCAACGATCGTGATGCAAGGCTCAAGCGATCGGTGGCTAGGGCTCATCCCTAATTGCACCGACAAAACTCTCAGTTTCTCCAAAGAGATCACCGAAACCAGATCACCGAGTCGAGCGGGTCTACATCGGTAGCCTTATTACCTGAGCCAAATTGCAGTCGCTTCACTGTCGCTAGTCAGGCCATCTCTTTCACACGTGAGGTACTTACTGTACGTGTGAAAGGGATGGCCTGACTAGCGATAGCGACACGAAAGCAATTTGGCTTAAGTAATAAGGGGGCAGGTCCTGTTAGGGAATTGTAGAATCGCCCGTGCAGCTCTTTGCTCTCCCAAATGGCCGTGCGATCCTGAGTGCTCGGCGCCGGTATCTTACTCCAGTTCTCGTTTGCCATGGAGAGTGGGGTTACGTTTTTATTATAGTTAATGCAGTTGTGTTTTTTTAGGGCACAAACGAATTGTAATCTGTTTTTTTGCTTTACAAATATATCCCAGTGTCTTCATAAAAAATGCTATTCTCTTGATAATTTAATGAAATAGCGTCCTTGGTCGTTAGATTCGTTGGAATCCTACAAAACATTGCGAACACATCCATCAAGCTGTCTTATTGTATAGACGGGGTCGTTCGACAGTATAAGTATAGATGGATTTTTTTATTATGCGAGATGCTATTAAATCTCCTTGGATGTATTGAATAACAGGACATTATTCTTCCTTTAAAATTCAATTTTCTAAACATAACATAATAAACGCAACATTTTATTATGATCCTGCAAAGCTTGAACTACAAAGTATTTAAAAAAAACGGCCAAGTGCGAGTCGGACTCACGCACGAAAGGTTCCGTACCATTATCGATAAAAACACCAAAAAAATTACGTTTGTTGTATGGGAGCCCCCCTTAAATATTTGTTTTAATTTAATTATTTATTTTTAAAGTTAATATATAACTAAATATTTCTAGCGTCTACTTGTTGCCGTTATCAATATCGAGCTAAAACGAGCAAAAAAATCACGTTTGTTCTGTCTAACTATCACGGTTCATTAGATACAGCCTGGTCACAATCGGACAGACATACAGACAGCGGAGCCTCAGTAATAGGGTGCCGTTTTACCCTTTGGATACAGAACCCTAATAACTTTTTGTCTATTCTTGGAAGATTAGATGCAGATACAGCAGATATTATAAAATAATCACGCTAAGCCCGGTTTAACTTGGAATTTTTATGCGAAAAAGGTAACAAAGGTCGCAGTTATTTTACGATATTACTTTGAAACTCAGCGGAGAGTTGTTGGTTTGTTCGATAAGTTTAGTTCGTTAAGTAGGCACATTAGGGGGAAACAGGAAAACATTAAGGCGTGTCGTCGACAGTGGCTCGACGCCAGACGCTATTTAAATATGCTAACCATTGGACGCACAGACTTCATTTTGACTTTCGTTTAGCGTCTGAAATCTTTAGGATACATTTGCGTATAAAGCTGATCGCTACCGACTCTCCACCTGACTTACGATCAATTAGTTACCTAGGAAGTGTTTTACGTTGACGTTGTTTTGTTCCTCCTTTTTTTTTAACTAAATAGATCTTCGTTTGACCACAATCTCACCTGATGGAAAGCGATGATGTGGTCTAAGATGAAGCACGAAGATCTAGAAGAAACCTATTCACTCTTACCGTAAAGAGGCCCGGATTGTATTCTTTAGGAAAAACAGACGACGGCAAAGCGTTCCATACCTTAGCTGTACGCATCAAGAACGTAGAACCAAAACGGTGTGTGCGAATGGGTGGTATATCAACTTGGTACGGATGGTACTGAGCCGTGCGCCTGCTTGTCCTTTGATGGAAAGGAGATGGCGGAATCAGATTGTAAAGTTCCTGGGCACATTCCCCGAAATGTATTCTGTAAAACATAGATAGGCTTGCAACTTTACGGCGGTGTTCGAGACTTCGGGTCTTAGCCTCCGCCATATATTTCTCACCTATAAGCCTAAGCCTTCCTGTATGATGTCGAGAAAAACCTAGATTATTATTTCAAATCAAAGTCCATGATCACCACTTACTGAACTGTTTGTGAAAACAGAGCTTGGCAAATTAATATTTTTTTCATCACTCATGCTTTGAAAGTTAGTCATTGTTAGCCCGATACCTCATCCGTAAATGCGATTTACGCCATATGTAAATTTGAAAAAAGAATGAGACTCATTGCATTCATAATATTATACTTAAATGAAATACAACCTCCATGACAAATCCTTAATAAAAGAGCCTATAGTTTAGTTGTGAAAATAAAAACTGTATTAGTTTCCTCTCATTCGTGATGAAAAGTTATGTGTTATACTCGGGTGTAAACTATCAATAGCAACCTGAAATGTATCCCTTATATCCCTTGTATAACAATGTACTATAATAATTGATCGTGCGAAGCGAGATCTCTAAATCAACTTGGGCAAAATGGCGTTGTATGTATGTAGGTATGTTAGTTTGTCCGAGGATACCTTTCGAAGCCTTGATCCAATCATCGTGAAATTTAATACATAGGTAGGTAGTTATGCTAAAAATGTTGAGGGGTTGTTGAGATATAAGGTCCAAGAGAGGTAAAAAAACGAAAATGAGACTATTAGATCAAGTGGGACGTCAAATGAAAGGTCTTTATTAGTACATTTTGACTCTGTTTTTATTTTTAGTAAAGTTTTTATAGGTTTTGAGTTATTAGCTATAATAAAAACTGAAAATTGACAAAATTCACAGGGTACACCAGTGACCCCACAATGCTGTAATTAGGTATGCGTCTAGCTAAAATGATACAAATATAAGCAAAAGTCTGAAACCCAGAATAACTACAATTTGTACCACAAAAAAGTGTAACCAATGACATGAACTCTCGTTACCTGTAATTTGAACGAAACTGTAGGTCAAGTTATTTGGTTTTTTATTTCGTGGCACTATTTCGATAGTCAGAGATTACAAATAATATTTTTTTTAATCGTAGACTCGCGAGATATCTATTCGGGGCGAACCACTAGTTTAAAAATAGTGCCTGGTTTTATCCGGCTTATAGGTAGATAGCCGGCATAACCCGGCTTTATAACTAAATGCGTTAATAATTTGCATAGAACAACATTGAAATCGGAGCGCTATGCACTGTTCAACTTAGCGTTCGTGAGTTCATTTCTTTTTCATTGTACAATGGCAGAGCACGTCGGGTGGAGTTATTGTTTCGTTTATAGCTCAAAGCAAAGTTTTGCCTTTGATTTCGCTGTTCAGATTTTTCATAACTGGTTTTTACCTTGCACTGCATATCTGTAAAACAAACCGTTAATGAAATCTTCGAAACGTTAAATGATATCTCTTTCTAATAAAATGTCATAGCACTTTATTACAATCAGTTAGGTGAAGCCAGCTTTGGGAAAGAGCGAAACTTCAAGCGTTTAGGTAACATCGCAACGACTTTTCATCCAAAAAGCCTCAGTGTGTTAAGACGAAAGCTTCAATGAGTGTGTTACCAGTGACGACTTATGGAAGAAGACGTGAAGTCTATGGGCCTCATAAGAAGGCTCCAGGTCACTCAGCGCCCTATAGAAAGCCCTATAGAGTTCTGCTCGGCCTCGTACCTTTACGCGATCGAATTTCATGTATAAGGTAGATTTACGCAACGGTGCCTAATCGTCTTTAGTACCTAAATAAGTCAAGTAAATTTATTTCAAAAAAGTATGTGTATGTGTACAAACTTAAACCTTAAGCTATTATCCTACTACTATTATAAACGCGAAAGTTTGTATGTATGGATGTATGGATGTTAGTTACTCTTTCACGCCGGAACGGCTGAACCGATTGCGATGAAATTTGGTATGTACTGATCATAACCTGGATTAACACATAGGCTACTTTTTATTGGAAAACCACCCGTGCGAAGCCGCGGATTGGTCAGCAAGTATATTTATAAGTGTAACTTAAGTTTGCAGTTAAGATGCTATACATAGTAAACCTCCGTAACAGTTTGCACTGTACGGGCGTCGTTGCTCTTCCATACAACATGAATATGAGTTGGAAAACAAACAAATAAGTCAAATTTAAAAATTCTTAGTCGCTAATTACGTTGGGTTCGTTCTGCAAGCAGGGCTAAGAATTAAAGTCCTGACTGACTGACATAATATATGATAAACAACGCACAGCCTAAACCGCTGGTCCTAGAGACTTGAAAGTAGAGTGTGTTCTTTGTAGTGTGTAGACGTGTAATATGAACTGATTTGTTTAAAATTCTTCCCCCAAGACGATGAAATGGAGTGTTTATTTTGTATGAAAAATTGTAGTCCTTTTAAATCATCTCCTAAATGGGTTATTATATTATTCCTTAGGTTAATATATGTAAAATTTTGTAAAAATACTTTTCGAGGTGTACTTTTCATGAAACATGGGATGATCATTCCATCTGTAAATCACCTTCTAAGGTCTAAAATAATTATTTAATGAGTTCAATTCACTTATATACATTTCAAGAAAAATAATGAAACATTTTATCATGGTTTTACCACCGGGATCTGATGATAGAGCTAGGAGAGTTCTACGGAAGTGTTCTCGAGAAAGTCTTAAATTTGTTTAATATTTATGTTATGTTATATTTGTTAGCTCAAAACTCCGTCATTAAATTAACCGATTTGATAAAAATATTATATTATTTGAAAGAATATACTTCCAGACTGATTTTATAGAAATTTCATCGAAATCGGTTCAGTAGTTTGGTTTTTACTGTTAACTGAAGTCGTTTATATTTTTGTTAAAAAGCTACTTGTATTACATTTATTTTGTAATAGATTTTATTTGCCTTACTAAACAAATCAATAAAATCTATATATATATATATATATAACAGAGGTATCTTGACCAGCAGGATTTTTTGAAACAGTGACGTCTGTTAAGCTGATTCACTATTTCCAACATTAAAATCACTCATCGCAAACGATAAAACAGCTTTTATTAAAATTCACATTTATTGTCTTAACAGCTAACTCTTAAGGTTAATATTAAGTGGTAGGTACTCACAGGACTTGGCTCGACGGCTCACCTTCAAAAAGTGTCGTCGGAAGCCCGGTTGCTTTTTGAGATCGATGACCAAACATGGCGTCGTGCGGTACTAAGTCAGTTTTAGAAACCATTTCTCACATAATCTCAAATAAATTGTTACAATTACTGATTTAGTCTGTAAATTTATGAATCAATTTTTAAACGTACTTAGAACCTTCAGATTAACTTGTTTTTAGTTTTAAGCAATCAACATCCGTTGTTAATCAATCTTTACCAATAAATGCGATGTTCAAGGCTTCAAGCGAGTGTTTGCTTTAAGTTTATCTTAATGCAAACACCCGTGAGATTCATCGCTTGCCTTTTACAAATCAGGATTTTAATTTAGCATTAATTTTCAGGTCTAGAAATAATCTAAAAACAATGTCGAGTAGTTAATTATTTGTCCTTGAAAACAAAGACAAACAATTACGTTCCGTTTAACGGAGAAAGTTGAAACTTACATTGAGAACCGAAACGTAATTCGTAATTTGATTTGATATTCAATAATTTAATTACTAAGCTTATAATTAAGATGGCCTTGCGCCGACATATATATATATAAAAGAAAGTCGTGTTAGTTACACTATTTATAACTCAAGAATTGGCTGAAAATTGGTGGGGAGGTAGCTTAGAACCAGGAGACGGGCATAAGATACATTTTTTATCCCGTTTGACCTCGTTCCCGTGACATAAAACGTCAAAGAGAATACAAGTCACTATAAAACGTGGTATAACAAAAACGCATCTGACATGGAATAACAAAACGCAAATGACAGCTAAACGTAACTTTGTCTATGGTTATGTATGGCTGTAAATATATTTATATAAAAAATCGGGTTAGTAATGATGGCCGGGGAAAACAATTGACAATTCTACCAGGGTGACGTATATTGACAGCCCGCGTTATATGTATGTCAAGGCGGTACGAAGTTCGGCGGGTCAGCTAGTAATGGATAAACCATAATTCACTGTAAATTGACAGTTTTATACGTGATGGAAGGCATAGTAATGTGCGGCTTGGTCTGTTAAAATATCCGTATGTAACACATTGAGTATGTTAGAATTCAACGTGGCATGTGACCGGATGTGGCCGTTTGCAGCGATTTGACAAGTTAAGCATAACTGAGTTTCATATTTGTATCGGAGCATAACATCCGTCAAACTATGCATGTTCGAGTTTCCCGCAGATAAATCTGTTAGCGCAGGTGGGAAGTTTCGAATATATAGGTATATTCCATGTCCCGATACGACTGCAGGAACTGAGGTAGTTGAGTGTTTAACTTACTGTTTGTGACATCCAAGTAAGCAATTATATCGACAGTGTAGTAGGCACCATATGTTTCTAAATTAAGTTTCTAAGATACACTGAATCGGCTGTTTTTGGCTATGATAACTACGTAAGACGTTGTAGTATCGAAGCCTTTTACCGACTGGATGGCTTTAGTATATTATGATACAAGCGAGCTATGTTGCTCATTATACACGTGGTTGTGGTTTGCAGCCCGAGCCGTAGGCGAGGGCGTAAATCAGCCGAGTGTCTCTGAGCAGAGCTAGTTGCTCACGAGTTTCATACGCACTTTTTCAACACATTTGCGAGGAATAACAAATATGTATTGCATAAATCGTTTAATTATTAAAACAATTGGTGAATGTACAGTTTTCAAAACGATATTGTATTCTTTTTAATGGCGATTTCACAGTTTGTCTTACATTGGTACTTGCCACTTCTTCAGTATCTTCATTTACTTCTTGTGTAAATGTCGGCGACAAAGGTAAATCATACAAACTACTGGAAGAAGAAGGCACCAAATAACTCATGCTACGAGATGTACATGGTTGTGGGTTACAGTACGTTTTGATATTAACACAATGTTTGAGCTTAACCATGCTTCCTAACATGGAATAGATGCACCACAGGGAGCTGGGTTTGTATGTATTTGCGAGTTCAGAGAAATACGCCAAAACACATTTTCAGAAATAGACTGGGTTTTTTGTTGCTTTTCCATTGTATGAAACTATCGTAAGCAGCTAAGTACTTTGCTCTAGATTTTGCTTTCATTTGCATTTTGTGCTGCATTTAGTATTTCTGGCGGGGTTAAATCTATCAATTTTTAATCTTCTGTACTAAAACTTGACATTTTTACAATTATTTACCACACGGCAACAAATGCGATACAAACAAAAAAAGGGAAATGGCGCGTAAGTTTTTTTTTAGCACGCGCCAAATGTGAGTTGATTGATTACATATAGCCACACATCCTACTTCAAAATTATAATTTTAGTGATAAAATGCAAATACTTTATAACAAATTATTATAAATTGCAAGTAATTTGATAATAATAAATGTATTTTCGTCTTAATTAGGGATAAATTTATTTATTCTAAAAATGTAATAGGATTTTCAGCGGCATAATACCTCTTTGTTGTTACAAAAACTGTATTATCTGGTTAAATTGAAAATGCTCTGTTTACTCGCATGTAATTTGCAGTTAGGTACTAACTTAACTTTGTAGGGATAATTCTATTATGCACTAGTGTGTTATATTATTACGCACGCGTGTGTTATAGTTCGGTTTATGGCCATAATAACGATGTACTATTGCTCTCTTTACGAGCAAGTGTGTTGAAAAGTATTTCTCTACACACATCTAGGAATAAGCAAATAGCCCACCTGATGTTAAGTGGTAACGATAGTATATAACCAGGGCTGGGCAGTATTTGAATTACTTGTAATTAAAATACGTAATTGAAATACAAATACGTATTTTGTATTTGTAATTCAATTACATAATAAAAATGTTATTTGTAATTGGTATTTCAAATACCTGACGCTGAGGTATTTTATAATTATTTCAAATACTTATGACTTAAAATACATCTGAACATTTAGCGATCTTATTAATGATGCGATCTACAGGAAATAGCGCTCAATAGTTTTCGTAACTATTCGTAAGCACAATGGCGACCGCTAAATATGTAATCTTTAAAGTTGGCAACACTGCACATGTACTGTAGTACGTCAAATTGTCAAGTACATAACACCTGACTGCATTTTGTATTATATATTTAAAATACACGACTTAATAATATTTTGTTTTTCTTATTATAAATACGTGCGAGATAGTATTTTGTAATTTGTATTTATTTAACGCAAAGCATGTATTTTCCCCAGCTCTGCCTATAAAAAAGCATTACTTCGTAGGTCACGCACCTTAGTAACGTGTCCTACGATGCACTGCCCTGCGTTCATGCACTTGAGACGTACAGATAAGGACTCATGTGCCTGTAATTCCTCGTGGCCAAATCAGTTAGGCAACCTAGTTAGGCCACGAGGAAAGGCCCGTAAATTCAACTTTACGACCTACGTATATGCACTTAAAATTATATATTTTAAAATGTTCATAATTACCTAATCATATCGGATTTTGTCTAGTTTCAATAAATTTAATTTCATTTAATAATATGTTTGTCTATAAATATCAATGAACATCCGGTAGGTGCGTATCCGCAGTAACCAATCAGGAGTTTCGTAATGTCACTATTTGTATTGAATTAGCCGCACTGTGCCCAGTAGATTGGGCGGCACAATTAGTGCGGTGCAAAACAACATTTGAATATCTATTGACTCATTAACCCACAAGATACATAAATAAATTAGTTGCTCTGATTTTCCGGATAACAATTATTCCGTGAAACATAACAATTGCGAGAATTTTGTGCTGATAACTCGCATTGCCTTTACGCACGTGCTCACCATTTTCAGACAAATCGGACTGTGCTGGCACCACAAATTTCAGTCTTAGTAAGCTCTCAATAGCACATAATAATTAAACCAGATTGAGACCACGTCTTTGTAAAAGGAAAGTATGCTTTAATTTTACTTAAAACATAACACGTTGTCCCTTATAATTTACGAAACGGCTTTAATACAACGTAGTGTAGCGAAACACTATTAGCACCGCATATTCCATAATGCAGTGTAATGGGTGTTCGATCCCGCGCGTTGTGGGCGTCCTCGTCCCTGCCGCGTCAGCGCTGGCGGCGTATCATGAGCCAAGCAAGGCAAGTCAGCGGTCGCTCCTCAAACCGGGAAGTAATTAAACTTCCTACTCAACTATTATCTGTGGACTCCCCGAAGCCAGGAACTTCTCCGTGTCTCGTGTGAAACTTTCCTCACTGAAATTAATCCTTACATTAATCCAACAATCTTTGTAAAATCCTTTCGTGATCTCACCTCTCGCTTGTGATATTAGCGTGCATACTTACGTAAGTTGGTTTGGAACACCGTTGTTTCGGTAATATGAACTTATGCTTTTGACGTCGCTGAACAGAACATGTAACGCAAATTAATGCGTGCAGTGCGTTCGTAAATCCAGCAATTAGGTCGCGAGTGTTCTCGTTAACTAAACAATACGAGCTACTTCTAATTACGAGATAAATTTAGAAGAACCTGCTCGTACAGGAGCAGACGAAACAGGTAATTAAATATTTCACAGGCAATCTGAAATGGTAAGGTCTAAACAAAAGTTCGCCATAAGCTTAGTAGCCCTGTTTTGGAGTGTATAGGCCGTCCTAAGACCTCTGCCATATTGTAGTGTAAGTGCTTCTCTGATATTTCTTGTAGAAGTAGCAGTGTCTGGTCAGAATTGTCAGTCTTTTCTTGTCAGTGTTACTCAATAAAACACATCCAACACATAACTCTAGGTAGTACTGTTAATTTTGCGATATACTTGTGTTTCATAAAGCCATGCGTCCAAGTGAGCTTATCTACTTAAACTTAGCACAACACCGGAAACTATGAATTGGTAATCGACGAGTAACATGTTAGAAGAGATCTATCGTTATAAAAGGTTCATAATTCCTATGTCTCACTGAATAAATAAAGTTATTGAACTAATTATAGCTCACCAACAACTGTTATTCCTCTAAGCTTCAATCACAGGCGCTAATTTAACACATTATTTTTAAAATTAGAATGTTATTTTTATTATCAATTAATAAATATACCTACTTGATTTATCCGAAACCGATTGCTAGAATATTTTCAAATGTATCAAACGTAACATTTCCTTTGCAGAGGCAATAGTTTCATCTTCTTAGTAGTAGTGTTAGTTGATTTCATTTTCTGTTTTTGTCAGGGACGGAAATAACTTTAGATATCCAAACGTCACTGGTAAAAAATCCACTAATGCTTCCGTAGTCTAACAAAATCAACTCGCAATATTCAATTTCTTTTAAATGTCTTAAGGAAGTAAAGTAAATTAGGCAAATTTCGTTTCCTATTTGTTATAGCCCGTTTTAATTGCTTTATTCACTGTCACGCTGGACGGCTCGGGATGAAGCATTTAAATTGAGATTACAGTGTAGAAGAAAGTTATATTTTATTTGGAAATATTGTTCCGGTTGATCGAATTAGTCTTCATTTGACTTGTTCTATTACTGCGATTTATGAAGCGTACATCGATTCAATTCTACGCGAGCAGCATATCGATAGTTTTTAGGGTAAAGTGACGATAATTTTATTGGCTGTTACTGAACATTACGAAAAGTAGTCGTATCGCGGTTCTCCACCGTAATATGGATAGTGAGGGTTACAGATAGCTGTTCCTCAGTATGCTGCCCACGTACTCTTTTCGATCGTAAAATCCTTTTGCCCCAAAACGGCCTTGAATAACACACTAGATCAGAGATAAAGAAGGACTTATTTCACAATAAGGTGCGTGTTTTGTTGGAGTATAAATTTTCCGCCTGAAATAGAGCTTCAAATGAAACAAATTTTATTTCCAGTTTGTGTTGCTCGTTTGTCTCTCTAATGGCTCCGTATTCCACGCTACATCGATATAAAATACTTAAGTCGTATGTTTTAGTGAGATAAAGTGAGCTATACTATTTTATGATCAAGATGTTGCGGTTCCGAACGGTTTTGTTCCACCTTCCTTGGTTATTTAAGCGGAAAAAGAAAATAATTTTTGTATTTCGAATAACGGATAGCTAGATATTTTAAATCGATACTGAAATGTTGCAAAGGTAAAATTTGAGATAGGTATTCTATGTATTTTTCACGTTGGCGCTCAGGAAGAATACAATGATTTATTATTAAAATTCACGACGAACTCCGTGGCACAGTTGACGAATAATCGGTTAAGACGCAGGATGTTGCGGGTTCGATTCCCCGTGGAACAAATGTTTGCATTATCTACAGATATTTGTCTCGGTTATGAGTGATGTTCGATATATTAGTTATCTGTATCCCATAGTTTTTGTAGTTTGATTAGTTTGGGGCTAGATAGCGCTGTGTGAAATGACTCAATGTGAAATCAATGTAAATTGACACAATGTGAGTCGTGATACCACTCAATGGCTTACATATTAAATGTGTAAGGCATTGAGTGGTTCTAAAATCATATTTCAAACTTCCTATTTGCCACTATATGTCGTCGAACAAACCGCAGGGTCCTGGAAAGTCATTGTCAAATAAGTTAGTACTCGGGGCTCGATCCACTTGGCTCCGGAATGGTATGTCTATAATTTTAGTTAAAATTATTCATAAACTAGCTACTGCCAGTGGCTTCGCACTCGTGTTATATTAATAAAAAGTAGCAACATAATAAATTTCATTTAAATCGGTTCAACCGGTGATTGAGTTACAAACAAACAAACAACAAAACATTCGCATATTTTTAATATTAGTGTGATGACTTCAAATTTGTAGGTAGTGTTGTCTTGAAATTGGGGTAGAAACTTCGAATACCAGTCCGTCTTGACATTAAAAATGCGCGCTTTACAAAGTGCTCATATCAACTTTTTAATAAGACTGTCTGTATTAAGTTTGCAACATAAAATTAAGAAAAATGATTTACAAAGTGTGACTTAATTATAAATTAGTAATTTTAACAAAAAACTTATAAAGGTGCTTGCTGAGTTATTATACATTAAGATATTATTATGATAACTGTGTTTAGCTGTACTACGCTGTTAACATTTAAGTTAAATAAAGACCTTTTATAAACAAAACAGTCCATCCTTGTGTCTCGGTTTCATGTTTGACAATTAGCACATGCAGTACAACATGTACTGTGTGAGTTGCTAGAAGTGGTAAATATACATTTTTAACGCCCAAAGTCAAAGGTATACAGGCTATTTATAAAAGCAGAATCAAACGTACGTCTCTTTCTGTCAAGTTATGTTAACATTATTAACTATACTGAGCTATATATCATCATATCAGCCGTAGGACGTCCACTTCTGGACAAAGGCCTCCCTCATTGATCTCCAGAAACTGCGGTTGGAAGCGGCCTGCATCCAACGCCGACCTGCCGTTCTTACCAAGTCGTCTGCCCATCTTGTAGGTGGACGTCCTACGCTGCGCTTGCCGGTCCGTGGCCTCCATTCGAGAACTTTCCGGCCCTATCGGCCATCTGTTCTGCGCGCTATATGGCCTGCCCATTGCCACTTCAACGTGCTAATCCGTTGGGCTATGTCGGTGACTTTAGTTCTCCTACGTGTCTCTTCATTTCTGATTCGATCCCGTAGAGAAAACCCGAGCATAGCCCTCTCCATAGCTCGTTGAGCGACTCTGAGCTTATTCATAAGGCCAATAGTTAAGGCTCACGTCTATAAATATAGTCGCCTGTAAATAAAGGACACTGACAGAAATTTTGAGCGTGTTCGTTTTAATTCTTTATTGCATAAAAAGAAAAATGTACAAATGGAGGACTTAATGCTAAAAGCATTTTCTATCAGTCAACCGTAACAGGTAAAAAAACTTAGGTTGGCGTGCTTAACTAGGTACTAACAAAAAATACTTTAATAGAAATAAAAAACTACTAACTACCTAATTGCCTACATAAATATAATAATACCCACAAATACAATATATTTAAAGAATAATAAAATACACAAATATAACACATAAATAGGTCACATAAATTATATATTTAATAAATAAATAAATCTAATGATAAATAATAAATAAAATTATACGGAAAGCTCAAGTGGAATTTTAAATTTAAATAGTGACTATGGACATAACGTTTGAAAGCTGGTTTTGATGATATTTTTCTAATACTGAGAGGAAAAGCGTTCCATAAGCCCACTGCCTTAACTGTGTTATTGGTCCTGAAAAATAAATATAGATTCACCCTTTATCTATTTCTTCAAAGGTACTGTCATTATATTGACACTCTATTTTGTGACACCTAGTGTAAAGATTTCGGTGCTTTAAAGCCCGTCACATACTTAGCTATAATATATATTAATATTTTTATAGCTAGGCATATTACTATACATTTTCTATACTAATTTTCGAGTAACCGCACACTCAGCTATAAAATATATTTCTGTGACGTCACCAAGCTATACCGTAATATAAATTATTGCATATTAGTATAGCAAGATATTCCGACATATTTTGAATGTACACCGTGTTCCGATCACCCCCTCACCTTTCCCATCCAATCCAACAAGTCCATTAACAATGTACTTGTTGAATTCATTATTACTGTTGGTATTTTGAAATAAGAACACCCTTTATTACAAAACGCGTGCGAATATTAGGACGACCGTCATAAAAATAAAGGCAAAATATATATTTCTCAGTGTGTGGTAGCTTGTTTTACTATATATTATAGTACGGTATATTATAGTATATTATGATACAAGTGAGCTAAGTTGCTCATTATACACGAGGCTGTGGGTTGTAGCCCGAGCCGTAGGCGAGGGCGTAAATCAACCTAGTGTCTAGTGAGCAAGTTGCTCACGAGTTTCATACGCACTTTTTCAACACACTTGCGAGTAAAAAACAAACATGTATTGCATAAATCGTTTAATTAATAAAACAATTGGTGAATGTACAATTTTCAAAACGATATTGGATTGTTTTTGGTGGCAATTTCACAGTTTGTGTTACATTGGGTATTTGCCACTTCTTTAGTATCTTCATTTACTTCTTGTGTAAATGTCGGCGACAAAGGTAAATCATACAAATTACTGGAATGAGAAAGCACCAAATAACTCATGCTACGAGATGTACATGGTTGTGGGTTACAGTACGTTTTGATATCAACACAATGTTTGAGCTTAACCATGCTTCTTAACATGGAATAGATGCACCACAGGAGCTGGGTTTGTATGTACCTAGGTAGTCGCGAGTTCAGAGAAATACGTTAAAAGACATTTTCAGAAAATGACGGGGGAAAATGATGGGTTTTTTGTTGCTTTTCCATTGTATGAAACTAGCGTAAGCAGCTAAGTACTTTTCTCTAGATTTTGCAAGTTTTCATTTTGTTGTGCTGCATTTAGTATTTCTGGCGGGGTTAAATTTATCAATTGTTAATTTTCTGTACTTAAGAACTTGACATTTTTACAATTACTTACCCCATAGCAACAATTTGGTACTAACTTAACTTTGTAGGGATAGTTATATTATGCACTAGTGTGTTATATATATATAGTTCGGTTTGTGGCCCTAATAACGATGTACTATGGCGCACTTTACTAGCAAGTGTGAAAATATATATTATAGCTAAGTCTGTGACGGGCTTAAGTAAGTCACTAATCTTTTCTGTTTTTTTTCAAGGGCTCAAGCAGAGTTTTCGAATTACTGTTTTGTAAGACGGGTGCAAGCGTAAGTCACCTTAGCTGTTGCTATGGCGTGCTATCAATGCGCTTCGCTGTCGCAGTTGCCGCCGAGTAGCGCATTTCCTGTAAAACCGGCGCCGTATCGTGTTCTCGCACATTGTTCGACCACTAGTTCCGCGTGAGCGAAATTCTGTTCATAGTTTGTATATAATATCGCACGCTTACCCGCTGGAAACAAACGCCAATGCATATGCGGCTTCAAAAGTTTATGTTATGTCAGACTCATAGATACAATTTAACATTACATTGTGAGTGTAGGATATAATTATTGTGCTGTTTGAATTGGGCTTCAGAGTTTTTTTTTTAATTGTAAGCGGACGTAATATTTTAAAGGTACTTATTAGTATACATTAACCACTAAAATCGATTCAGCCAAAATATATATTCCAGGACATCCTGTATATAATGAATGACACATTGTTATACTCCTGTAAGTTACAATTTGGTTTGTAAAAATAAAAAAATTGGTTTGTGATATCAAACACTCATTATATATAAAACATGGTGTTTAGAATAAGATTCATTTAAAACAGTTAAATATAAACCAGTTTATAGTATGGAAACGAATATAAACTAGTTTATATTTAACTGTTTTAAATGTAAGGTTAATTTAAAATAGTTAAATTTAAACCAGTTTATAGTATGGAAACTAATATAAACTAGTTTATATTTAACCGTTTTAAATGTAAGGTTCATTTAAAATAGTTAAATATAAACCAGTTTATAGTATGGAAACTAATATAAACTAGTTTATATTTAACCGTTTTAAATGTAAGGTTCATTTAAAATAGTTAAATATAAACCAGTTTATAGTATGGAAACTAATATTAAGTTTATATTTAAACGTTTTAAATGTAAGGTTAATTTAAAATAGTTAAATATAAACCAGTTTATAGTATGGAAACTAATATAAACTAGTTTATATTCAACCGTTTTAAATGTAAGGTTCATTTAAAACAGTAAAATATAAACCAGTTTATAGAATGGAAATTAATATAAACTAGTTTATATTTAACTGTTTTATATGTAAGATTCATTTAAAACAGTTAAATATAAACCAATTTAGAGTATGGAAACTGATATAAACTTGTTTATATTTAACTGTTTTAAATGTAAGGTTCATTTAAACAGTTAAATATAAACCAGTTTGTAGTATGGAAACTAATATAAACTAGTTTTTAATTAACTGTTTTAAATGTAAGGTTAATTTAAAATAAATGTTTTAATTGAACGACCTCAACAGGATATACTATATATTCTGTACTATGTAGCTCAATTTGAACATTAGGTAAGTACCTAAAAGTTTTGATAGCATTCAAAATGTAAACGAGAGTGAGCTTACCGGAAAATTTATGCATTAATAATTCATAACTGCCTAGATCAACATTGCTTTGAATTTATTCTAGAAATCCGATCCAAATTTTTCAACATTATTTGATCTAAGACGGAAAATCGCTACTGAAGAAATATACTCTCTATAATGTATTTACTTATTAATCGTATATTTTCCCTGAAGCTAAAATAATAATCTACTTACGTAATACAAGAATAATAAACTTATCAGAAATAAGCTACAGGATCTAGTTTAAGCAAACACTTGACCAAATTACCCATAGCAAGTTAATCTACTTACGGGACTTACCTACATAAATAAACTTTTAACTCTGAGTAGGTAAATACTATCAAACTAAATTGCAAGCTTCCGAACCTTCAGTTCTCACAGTTCAGCACATGAATTGAAATTTAAACAATCTGCTGACGTCAGTTGGGAAGCGAATTGCCGGCGGACCGTGTGTCCGAGTCATCAAAATATATTATTCAACTTTCTAGTCCACGTTAACAGAAAACTTATGTACGCAGGTGTTCCAGCGCTTACGTGCCAGCATAAATTAAAATCCAGGTAAAATGTTGCAATACGCTAAAGTTTTAATGAATGAACCTATTGCTTATTTGGAATCACTGGCTTGTAGTTGTAATACTCTTCTAGATCAGAGCATTAAATATTGACGTGAATGATTGAACTATTTCTTGGTTATTTAGTTGGTTACTTGGTTACAAATGGTATTCTTTAGTGGCAATCACACACCCGCTGACCTCTGAAGATCATCCGTCGTGACATTCTTGGACATGATGATGAACGTCACACCAATGACAACTTGTTTAAAAAATATCATAGTAAAATACCGTACCAATTTTAGAACTGATCTTGTATATAGCTGATTTTGAATACATAAGGTCCATATAATATTGTAAAGTGCCCAATCCCGACTGTCACGATACTTTTGAAAACCTTTTAAGTGGATACGAGAAGATGTGCCGGGGCCCAGAGGGAAATAATCTGCTTGTCCATAATATTTCCAACAAAATTTCACGTATCATGTATATAACGTACGTACGCTTCACGTAAAAATTTTCGATATAGGCTTATTTCATAAGCTACCGCAAAATGGGAACTTTGATGCTTTACCTACCTGAACTACAGAGAAATAATATACTACTATGAACCTGAACTGAAATAGAATCTATTATACCTGTTTATATTTTAGATAAACACTTAACAAATCTGCATGAGACCTGTTTAGTTCATAAACGATCGTGCCATTTTTGTCACTGGATTGATTTTTAATGCAGTTTGTAAAGCAATTTTAATCACCTACTCATGTCAATTAGCCGTTTATTTTAAACTCGTTAATAGCGCCCTTGCTATTATTTTGGGCTTTAGTAATTGGTGGCAAGGGTGTCGTAAGCAATTTATTGTTGCGATGTAAAATGCAAAATTTTGGCAACCATACTCGGTCGTAATGCGAGACGCTGAGTGTGTGGTAGTTATATTATAGGCATTAATATTATGCAGGTTTACGCAACGCAGTCACCTTTCAGCGAATATTTAACAGAAAAGCATTTTGAGGTAGTTAATGGAACGTATGAGGATTTTTGCACCTTTTGTTTCTCATAGATACCTACAGTTTTTAGGAAGGTTGCCAAGTTCGTTGGGTGACTTAGGTGTATTATCACTTGAAGGCTTTCCATAATGAAAACTACTCGAATTCAAGTTTTCAACATTTGACGTTATCTGATAGGTGTTGACTAAAGTTAAGTTTGCGAGATTAGGGGTAAGTACTACCCGTTTATTTATGTTATCAGATTATATTGAAATAAAATTCAGATAATCATAGATCTACACTAGCTATTTATATGTGGCATTTTTTCTTTTTCCAGGTTTTCGTTGTCGATAACAATCACAATTTCACCTCGATCCCTTTTAACCATTCCACCTTAAGAAGTGCAGTCAGCCAAAAAACACGTTTCATTACGAACTCGGGCAATTACAAAACAAATATTCCTTAGCGTTATCTAAAATTGAAATCCGTATTACTCGTATTGCCAAACGCTCGTGTGGAGACGGCATAACGGTTCTAAGAAATCCTGCCAAAGAATTCGGGCTATCGATTTGTAGGTCCTTGGACGGAAAATGTTTTAAATTAATGGGATGTTGTGGAAACGTATTGAGAATAAAAAGCCTTCCCAAAAGTTTTACCATGTTAATACAGTAATTTCTAAATACGAAAAAAACACACATAAGATAGTTAGTTATTTAATTAGAATCATTAGATACAGTATCTTAATACTTAAATAATTGAATAGATCATTATAATTGATTGGTGACGTAATATTATATCGCTGTAATGGATACCGTCAAGTGAGCGAACACTTATTCGTTATCATTATTCAAATACACGAGTCGGATAACGGTAAAACGTATATTGTAGTGTATCAATGTGCGCTACCGATATACACTCGCAGAATTTTCATTATCATCTAAAATTGTTTGGCAAATCGTAATCAGTAACATCCGGGTGTCATTTGAAAGTTTTACCTTTATCGCGATCGGTTTTGCATTATATCAGCGGCAGTTTAGATTGAAAACAAACTTCGGCCGGAATAGGTATTGTAATTTCACAACTTTTAACATAAACATGATACTTTTGGCTTGTTTTACCAGAACAGCGCTGTATCCTACAGAATATATTCTTTTATGATTGCTTTACCATGTGCATTTTGATATAAAATTACACTGGACTACGCATGAACATGACATGACATACGAATTGTTATAAAGAGACTGCGCCCAATTTGTGCTTTAGAGGGCACGTTCACGATCAAGACTATAAAAGTCGTTAAATTAAAACTCCGTCATCAAGGTTGATTAGAATATAATAGAATAATATTTTATTTGCAACATACAGATTTAACACATAAAAATAAGTTAAGTAAAAAAGCACTTATGCACAAAGTATAGTTGCAAAATGGTTTTTAACTCAGGATGAGCTGGTCTTCCGTTATAGTTACTAGCTCTCACTAATTTAATTATTAACGTTGGGTGTAGATACAAGTTTATTTATTTTTAGTTGCTTGCAGCACTTACAGCGTGCAGCAAAATGTGCAGCAAACCATTAAATACATTATAGGAATTAACTTAGGAATCGAATACATTATATTAACTCTGCGTTTCTTGAAAACAAAAATATTTTCTGGGTATGGCGCCACCAGGGCGCTAAGCAGATTTAGGGGTCGAGCAGTGGGAACTTATAGAGCGGTTTGCGTCCAGACTGACAGAGCCGCGAACAGGCATTCGAATTTTTGATTTTATTGTTAAGCAGCAAGTTAGAGGAGTGTTGATTCCGAACATTGCGGCGACGAATAAGGACGGATATAAATAAGGATCATATATATGCATTTATGCTGCGTCGATCGCCAGTTTGGTGCTCAGACACATAAACTAATTTTAACTGCAATGCAACCTTTATAGTCAGATACCCAAACATTATTAGTTTTAAATAGTATTTTTATAGTGTTATCCGAACACATACGGAATATTCCAAGATTTTTAAAAATCATCTTAATTATTCCAAGCCTAGACGAGACTTGAACCCGATGGATTGTAGATGGAGCTAACGGCGCTTTAGTCGTAATCTGAATCATCTCACTAATTTCGACCTAGACGTTAAATGGCCTGGTAGCACAGTTGGATAGTGCATCCTCGTATCAAGAGGAAGGTTGCGGATTCAAGTCCCGTCTAGGCTTGGAATTTTTGAGATGATTTTTAAAAATCATTATATTATTAAAATTGTTTTTTGTTTCTATTGTGTACCAAAAAAACGAATAATCTGGCATAAATAAAAAATCAGACCGTTTATTTGCCAGAACTTAGTTATATATTCAATATCACGTTTCATTGATCCTTATACCTATCTACTAATTAGATCGTGTGCAAATATTTTTATATTTTAAACTGGATAATCCAAGTTCTTCGAGCTATCCCTATCCACTGCCACTTCAGAATGGTAATCCTTTGTGCTTTGTCGGTGACTTTGGTTCGTCTACGAATCTACAAAACGTGAGCCAACCATTTGTTAAATAAATTACATTATTTTAGTTGGGTTTTATAAGTTCTAATAAGGTTATTAATAAATAAATGTTACAATTAAAATCCTTATTATTAGTCTCAATGTCCTTTGTTAATCTCATTTAGATCAGGGAATACGTTACGCAGTCTCGTACTAAGTTGAAGTCCTGCCAGGTAGAGTTACTACCTGGAGTACTGGATACTCTAGTATCTTATCTTCATTACAAAGCCATTTGGGAAAACTTCCACGTCTGAGACCAGTCAACCGTAATGGCTATCGAAATGAACTGATAGATATGTCTTCATAAACTTACCTTTATCGGTAGGTATTATAATTTTGTACTATTGTAACAAATATTTTTGAAGTAGAACTTCTTTACGCACGCTTGACTTGGGGAGTAAGCTGGTGAATACGTGACGAGAGTTACGAAAAGTGTGTTCGGGCGAGGCGAACGGATGTTGAGAGGAGATATATGTAAGTTAGTGAATATAGAAATATACATACAGATGGAGCTAAAAAAGTTTTACTTCAGTCGTATGGTCTAAAGCCCACTCATTTTTATTTAATGGGTACTTAACACGTATTATACCTTTTTATTTTAAATCACTGACCGACTAGTGTACTCGTTAATAACAATAATTACTTCATCATCATCATATCAGCCGTAGGACGTCCACTGCTGGACAAAGGCCTCCCTCATTGATCTCCAGGAACTGCGGTTGGAAGCGGCCTGCATCCAACGCCGACCTGCGGTTCTTACCAAGTCGTCTGCCCATCTTGTGGTTGGACGTCCTACGCTGCGCTTGCCGGTCCGTGGCCTCCACTCGAGAACCTTTCGGCCCCATCGGCCATCTGTTCTGCGCGATATATGGCCTGCCCATTGCCACTTCAACGTGCTAATCCGTCGGGCTATGTCGGTGACTTGAGTTCTCCTACGTATCTCCTCATTTCTGATTCGATCCCGTAGAGAAACCCCGAGCATAGCCCTCTCCATAGCTCGTTGAGCGACTCTGAGCTTATTCATAAGGCCAATAGTGAAGGACCACGTCTCGGTTCCATATGTCATCACTGGTAACACACACTGATTGAAGACTTTCGTCTTAAAGCACTGAGGTATATTGGACGAAAAGACGTTGCGAAGTTTCCCAAACGCTACCCATCCGAGTTGGATTCGACGATTGACCTCTTTCTCGAAGTTGGACCTACCTAATTGGACTGTTTGTCCTAGGTATACATACGCGTCGACAACTTCAAGAGCCGAGTTCTCAACCATAACTGGGGCAGGGACGACATGGACATTCGACATGATTTTCGTCTTGTCCATGTTCATTTTAAGTCCTACCCGTTGGGAGACTCGATTGAGGCCTTCGAGCATCGTGCTGAGCTCTTCCATCGACTTTGCCATGACCACAATATCGTCGGCAAACCGAAGGTGAGTGATGTATTCGCCGTTAATATTGATGCCCAGTCCTTTCCATTCCAGAAGCTTGAAGGCATCTTCCAATAATAATTACTTATTATTGAGTAAATATTTGATGTAAAGTAAAATACGTAACTCCATAATTCAGTAATGAAAAATCACAGAAGGGAGTATGTGTAGGTATTTTCTTCAAAGCTGTATTATTAAAGTACTTTAGTCAATCTTACATTATTAATTTTAGAGCCTGTTTGTGAAAGTATTTTTATGTTCACGAAGAAGATATTAATATTGCTTGTGTATATAAAGAAACAAAAATTAATGTATTTAATTAATTTTATCAAGCATATATTGTATTAACTGCCGAAGGATGTAGATATAATTATATACTATACTCATAATTGCACACCAAACAAAATTACATCATCACACTTATATTATAAATGTGAAAGTTTAGATGTTTGTTTGTTACTCAATCACGTCGTAACGGCTGAACCGATTTCGATAAAATTTGGTATATACGCAAAATATAACCTGTATTACCACATAAGTTACCTTTTGTTCCGTAAATCAGTTCCCATGGGATAAAAATGGGGTGTCAAGTCAAGTTGCAACAGCATGTTTAGCTTTATTTCTAGGTTACCTACACAGTTAGGAGTGCAACGCGTACGAAGTCGCGGGCAACAGCTGGTTAAATCTTAAAAGTAAGTGTAATGGGCGGTTTTCTAAATATATATCTAATATATTATTGTTATATAATCGTTATAATTATCGTGTCACAGTGTTTGTAACAAAACTCCTACGAAACGAATTGACCGATTCTTATGAAATTTTTGTGTGTATGTTTGGTAGGTCTGAGAATAAGACATAAACTATTTTTCATACCCCTATGTGATAAGAGTGGTCCCACCCAATTTTTTTTTTTTATTTGGTAATAAAAAATACATACAACCATAAATACTCTACCTACTACCTCCGTGGTGCAGTGGTCGAATAGCCGGCTGAGACGCAGGAGGTAGCGGGTTCGATTCTCGCCGCGGAACAAATGTTTGCATGATCTACAAATATTTATTCCGAGTTTGGTTGTTTCCCTATATATTATAAGTATGTATTTACAATAAAAAAATGCATATAAGTATTCTATCAGTTATCTGGTTCACATAATACAAGTTCTGCTTAGGTTGGGGCTAGATAGCGCTGTGTGAAATGTCCAGCAATATTTATTTATTTATAAATTTTCACCCTTGTACACGAACCCCTATTTTTAATAGCGATATTAGTACTTTGAATATAGTGATAGTTGATTATAGTGGGTACGTGCACAGAACAGGACATTAAAAAAAAATAATTTAACTAAGCTTAGCAACACAAAATTTATTGATTATAGGGCGGTATGAAGTTCGCGGGATCAGCTAGTTTAAACTATAAATTTATCAAAAGTTTTTATGAAAATAAATATCTATTCTCTTGAACTTGGCGACTTGCTCAACGACGCCTAAACGTATTTAACGGCTAAATATGAATTAAGGAGTTGTCGATTTGACAACTCCTTAATTCATATTTAGCCGAGATATAAAAGTCCGACAGGTGCAAGAACCATGTTCGAAATTCAAAATTGTTCTAAAATACGAAATGTTTTTGAATTGCTCATGAGAGCATGGAGTTCCTAAACTTTTTAATCGCTACAGTATTAATATTTCTTTAATGTGCAATTAGAATCTAATAAAATGTTTGTAGAAGGAATTTTGTTTGTCCTGTTGTATGAGAATAATTTTTATCAAATTTGACTAACTTCCGCTGTTCAGATTTTTTTCATCCGATACAATAAAATGATCCTTACAAAGGACTGCATCGATCGGCATCAAAAAAAAATTACCAACTTTATTCATTTTAAAGCGCTACTCACACTTGACCAAAAAAATTTTAATGCCAAAATGTTTTTCTTCAAAAACGAGCTGATGTTTTAAAAGAAACTTAACCTGTATCTCCTTTGGTTATGGGTGCTGCCGTATTGTTACAGTTAAAAAAACACTCTGTATATACAAATACGTTTTAACATATTTAGTTACTAAATACGCTGACGGATTGTTGTGCAAGCCGGCCGTAGTTTACTAAGTTGTAACGATGAGTAGACTTGACATATTTTTGTAGCAAATAGTGTAATAATAATCATAATTCCTTTATTGTATGTATACCTAGATACATAAAGATGGTTGAGCTTAATCATAGAACTATATCCTAGGTTTCGCCATTTTAGCGTACAAACATTATATTTAGTAATTTTATTGCTTATATTTTGTGAAGAACATTTAAAAATAATATTGGTCACATTTGATAGGTGCCTAATTAAGTAAACAAATCAACCATCTATAGAAATATCCCTATAATCAGTTGTTTTACTTTGAAATAACTTTCTACTAAGCCACTTCATCTGCACGTAATTTGTTCTTAATCAATTTCCTTACACTCCCATAAGTGAAAACTTTATAAGACATGCTTACCTGAAGTCTGTTAAGTAGTGATAGCCCAAAAGTTGTAGCTATCAATAATCCCTTCTTATTTAATCATTGATGAGACTTAGGGCTCTCAAACTTTACTTATTTGCTGCTAATACTTTTGGGAGCATCCCTTTTCTGTTTAGATATTTATTAATTTATTTGTGTTTCAGGTAAAAGGTTTTTTCTTCACGATTTATTTAAATAAACCTTTTTATTTTATATGTTTACAAGCTGCCGCCTGCGACTTTGCACGCATGATATGTCAATAAAAACTTCTGTTGTGTTAAAATAACTTATATCTCGATCCAGGTCTATCTAAATACCAAATTTCATCGAAAACGGTACATCTGAGTTTATAATATTAATATGGATTATTAGGTGTTTATGCAGGGTGCATTTGTAAATAGTCAACAAATTTTGATGAATGGCTCTGTCCGTAATCAAACACATAAATAAAAATTAAAATGTAAAATGAAGGTCACATTCACCTTCTCATATATTGCGGCATATTTATACTGTGCGGTTTAGTAAAAAAATATATTATTATATAATAAATATAATTATTTTTAAAAAAATATAAAAGTTTTACAAAGTTTATTACAACCATTCAATGTATTTATAGTGTAATTCCCATTTGATTTGAAGACTGCGACTACAAAATGAGGCACCTAAACTTTATTAGAACCTACTCGTTGATTATAGGAATAAATTATTTCTCTTTATGAAGTCAGGAAGATTCGCGAACGCATCAAAACAATGTAATTAAATTCGGCCTATTTCGGCCCAGACTGCCTAGTTTCATCGCAGTTGTACTCTGCACCTTTATCATTTGTTCAATCAAAGTCAAACAGGTGTGTTTGTGTAGGAGCGACTTCCTCCCCCCAATCAAAGTTGCCTTTGATTCCAACCCGCAACTTTATGTGTTACTTTACCATTAGGGAGTACGTGGGAAATTAAGAAGAGCCTCGCCGAACTACCTGCATGGGAATCACGATTTTAACAAGTTTCTTATCCGCAGATAATGTTTGTTATTGTACTTGAAGTTAACGATATAAATGTAAGTACTATTGCCAAATAATAAATGTATGCAGAAATTAATTTTAATAGCAATCTTAATCCTGTCTAAAAATAATTATGCAAAGCCATGTTTGCGTAAATCAACACCAACTAAGTACAAAATGAAATGAAGCAAGTATATTATGTATAGTAAATGCAATCGCTTTCTATATTTTCCCAACTAATTGTTAACCCAATCATTTCGCTTCCACA
The DNA here is from genome assembly GCA_918857605.2 of Philereme vetulata. NCBI lineage: Eukaryota > Metazoa > Arthropoda > Insecta > Lepidoptera > Geometridae > Philereme > Philereme vetulata. The sequence continues at coordinate 878,617 of OU975440.1, read as the reverse complement.
CACAATAAACATGAAAGCAATACGTTTTTCATCTACGCAAACGTACAACTGTTTACTTCCCCTAAACGGGCATTGAAACTTTTTTATTGGTGCCACGGGACATTGCACGATTAACGGGACAGCTATCATGACAAAAAATAAATTAGATCTCAGAGTACTCGGCCAGCGAATGAACAGACACTAAAGTTCTTACTCGATTACAGAACTAACAATTGCGTTTTGCTACTGAAGCATCAAGCCGCTGCAATACAGCAAAATACGACGTTTTATTCGGACATTCAATGCTTTCTACACTTTTACTAAGGAAAATTATCGCGATAATTTATATAAACATAGATATTATTAATTTATTCAAATGTTAGAACTGCCAAATGGCTTATTACACTTCTAGCTACTAAGTAATCCATTCCAGTAATAATCAATGTAAAATTCATACCCTACTAACCGAAACACAGTACAATTAATATCCATACTCGTAGCAAAATTACTTATATAAATCAAGCTAAAAACTTCAAAAAACGAAGGTGCTTACAGTAAATAATCGTATGCCTATTTTCGTCTGAAATCTTGAGTACAATAGAATCACTCAACATAACAAGATTTGAAATTGACTCCGAAAGCTTATCCTATTAGGCAGAGCTTAAACTAATAGGTGAAGGAAGCCCAACTGCCATATAATATACTAGTACCGAGTATTAATAAAGATTTGTACAGTGTTTACTGGACTGTGAGTACTTATCGTTGGGAAAAGGATCCTCAACAGAATATCGTAACTATAAATGACATATAATATTATCTCCAAAAGGTTCACGCTTTGTTTAACTAAGATATTATAATGACAGTCTGACGAGAATAGATATTGAAACCGATAAAAAGAAAAGGAACTTTCTTCCTAAAAAGAAAATGCCGGCTAGATGTTGAAGCAATATCAGTTGGTAACGACAGGGCACATCACGAGACTGTAAAAACAGTGCGCAAACGGCTGTCCCAACACGCCTTGACATTCGCCTTGAATACGAATATATCTGCGTCTGACCTCTTTCAATATCCTTTTTCCAAGCGAACAGTTTTATCCTCTTTGTTATTTCCACCCAATGAACACTAACCCCTTGAACGGAATGATTGTGACGTGCACACAAAAATCTGTAAACGCCCTATATAAATATTTTACCCTGAATAACTCAGACATATTAAATTGCCAATATATACTATAGTTTTATGAATAAATCTTTACCCTGCAATTCCCAATGTAAATGACGATAGATTATGGCTTGCGAGATTTCAGAAAATCTGTACCAATAAACATATCACGTTCATATAAAAAATACAAATCTTTATGGCGTAATAAATGGGAATCGAATGAACCTCGATGCCAGTGACGTGATCAGATTGGCAATAAGAAAACTATGAATATACCAGCGTATCTGCGATAAAATGCCATCCGAGCCAGATTAAAGACCATTTTGAGTTTATTATTACTAAATTTCATGATCCAAAGATAAGAGGGAAGCTGGATGCAGTAGAATATCTTAGTTAGTTTGTTACAAAAGTAACAAGACTACGCTCAATCCTAACAAAGGAACAACACCCCCGATTTCAATTCACAGGCAGGTTTTTACTTTGAATTTTCCTTGATCCCCAGTCCCTCATGCTTACCCATTTCAAACTTTTTCATGCAGATAACTCAATCCCACAATTAATTAAACTTATATAATAGCAACAACAAGGGGTGCACGAGAGTATGAAGAGAGTTGAATATTTTTGTTTTGAGATATTTTACAGTCCACTGCTCTCGAGGTGCGGGCAACCGAGCATTCTTCGAGAGTTGTCTCAAACTTAGGCGAGCTTTGCACAATGCATCGACATATATTCGCCCATCGCCTCTTCGGATTAAGTTTACAAAATTTTGTGTACGCTCCGTCGATCGGTGATTTATTATAGACTGCGACTGGTCAAACTTGCACGTTTTCTGCAAAAATATAGGAAAGACGTCAGGAATAGAATTTGAAATGTGACAGCATTTTATACTGGGATTCTTTCTAGTGACTAGAAAAATTGCTATTTATTATAAGCGAGTTTCACTGTTTATTGTGCTGTGGTATCTTTTTGATGCTATTGTAATATTGGCAAAGTTATTCGATCAATTATATATGTGTGTGTCGTAAAATAATCTCTGTTTTGATACCTTTGACGTGCGGATTGCAAGCAAACCTTTTGTGTTTTCTTATTCAAGCATATTCACACAAATCGGATTATCTTTTGAAGCGTAATTCCGCCGTGCCGGAGGTATTTTAAATAAAACCATAAACTATTTCATTCCAACTAAACTTCCAAAACAATATAGATGCAAAAAATTGAAATTATATTTTCACCCAGTTTTTACTCTGCTACTTATACCCTGGTATGATTATAGTTTTGATATCCATAAAGTTTTGATAGCCAATAAAATAGCAGTTTTTCAAAGAAAAAGCTTTCCATTCCAAAGGAACTTTTATATTCTTTTGAATATTCAATTCAAGTGGCGAATTCATAAAATTAATATCTACAATATGAATAAAGCCAGTGGTCGCAATTATTCAGTATTTTATTATGAAATCCAGTCTTACTTGAACACAATCTTGGAGAGAATCGCCTATAAAAAGCGTCCGTACAACCCTTTAGGCAAATATTTATTTAATAACGAAACAGTTTCGTTTTCAAGTGCGTTTTCAATTTTATACCGGCTTAGTACCTCTTTTATTTTGTAAGATGAGTTTAATACCTATTGACTTCGTAAATAAATGTTTGTAAGATGGGAGCAACATAATTGAATTTAAAACGATATCTAATGTTACTTAGAAGAGCTTAACGTGCCCATTGGCAGAGCGTTTGCTTAGTGCTTTGTGTAAAAGCTTTTACTCTCAAGAGACCTAACACCAAATTGAGTGAATACAGATAGTATAAGCAACATAATCTAGTTTTGACCAATGAGAGACTAGACAGACATAGGTAAGATCGATAACCTGTCTACTAATAAGCTCAGACCATGTTTTTGTTATTACTACACTCTGAACTCACTTTCAGTAGAATTTTAAACTGACTAAATTCGACATTCATTTTAAACGATAGCTTCCATATTTATTCTCAGAAAAATATTTCATACATCTAATAACAAGAAAATCCTATTTGCCAAATAACACTGTAAAACACCAGGTAAATAGATGTTAAACTAATCTTTGAGATTGTATAAAACATTACACTCGATTTCTGGTAAATTTTCATAGCTTTTTTGTGTTCAGAGCTTTACATAGCGGACTCCGCGCGCTCGTAATATTTTCGCCATATTGGCAAAGATTCTTGTTTACTTCTTTAAACATAAATGTACTTGTGAAGATTAACTAAAGGCTAAATTCAGATGGAAAGCAGGATGCCGGCCTGCTTTTTGTACGCAATCTTTATTTACATGAATAAAATCACTTTACTAGCGCTTATTCGCACACGAAACTACGCAAAAAAATTAGATTCTCAGTGTAAACGCCGATAATCAGGCCTTGACGCTGGTAAATAGGTTTTGATGCCGATAGCAGATTAAAATGTAACCTACTTTTCATGTGAATGTGGTATAAGAGAGCTTGATAGCTTAGGGCGTTTTAACTGGATGAAATCTGGAACGTCACACAAAGCCGAATAAATAACGTTTTATGTCATGATATTAAATTCCGCTAAACGTTAAATATGCCATTTTCATATTTGTCAAGGAAGAATATTTGAAAATTTCATTTACGGCATTATTAGCACACTTGTGAGTAAAGTAATCATCTCTGGATATTTTAATTAACTGCCACATGCCACTTCTAAATGTTTGAACATTTGTTATTATTAAGCTTTGAACAATAAATATATTTTACTATTTTAAAAGCTATGGAAGTGTAATTTCTTGCTGTACATAGTAGTAACAGCTAAATATATTTATTTGGTCTGAATGTACTTAATACAAGTTACAACCCAGTCAGTCATAATTGTATATTGGCATACAAATTTTAATTCTCAGACAAAGAGAGAGAGAAAGATAGAGACAGACAGACAGAGTTACTTTCAAATATATAATACTAGCTGTTGCCAGCGACTTCGTACGCGTTATACTACTAAATGTGTAGGTGACCTAGAAATAAAGCTAACTCGCTGTTGCAACTTGACTTGATACCCCATTTTTATCCCATGGAATCTGATTTATGAAATAAAAGTAGTCTATGTGTTAATCCAAATTATAATCTACGTAGTCTACGTACATACTAAATTTTATCGAAATCGGTTCAACCGTTACTACGTGATTGAGTAACAAACAAACAAATATAAATAAATAAATAATAAATAAATATTTCTGGACATTTCACACAGCGCTATCTAGCCCCAAACTAAGCATAGCTTGTATTATGGGAACCAGATATCTGATAGAATACTTATATACTTTTTTTTTGTAAATACATACTTATAATATATAGAGAAACAACCAGACCCGGAACAAATATCTGTAGATCATGCAAACATTTGTTCCGCGGCGGGAATCGAACCCGCTACCTCCTGCGTCTCAGCCGGCTATTTGCCCACTGCACCACGGAGGTCGTCAAATAAATAAACAAAGATCCAAACTTTCTCATATATAATATTAGTGTGATAAGTTTGGATAGAAAAACACCCAGATTCGATGCGCTTGTTAGTGACGACAACAACACGCGCTTTCATCAAAAAAGCTGATCGATTCCATTTATGATAATTCAATATCGTAAAAAATACCATTATGCCACCTTCACTGTGATACGCAAGTAGCATATGTTGAAGTACCGGGACTGTATAATCTAATAGGCACTTCTCTTTTGCGAGACTCCCAAAATCCCTTTTTTCGTACATCGTAAATGGATCTCCACGTAACCTATAGAGGAACCGCTTAAATGCGCATAATGACGCTGAATCAGAAATTCTTTAAGATGCTATCCATGTACCAGCTTTATGACGTTGCATTCTTATCGAGGGTGCGGCAAATTACTTTACAGGTAGCCCGTAATTATCGAAAGATACATACGATAATAGCTAGGTCGAAGCTCAAACATAGAGGTTTTACACTTTATTCGCTGGAAGCTGTCAAAAAAAAGCTACGCTTGAGCCCTGATTTAGAAGGCAGTACTAGAATATGGTTCAAATATTACTATAAGCTCGGAGCATCACCTAGCCTGGTGGTTTTCTACAGATCAATGTCCAGCAAAGTCATCTTTTTAATGACATCTACAAGTTGAATAGAGTTAAGTATTTATTATAAATGAATTGATTTTATAAAAAAACAACTTATGATATTAAAAGCCAATTCAACTCAGTCAAATCGGCGGACTTTTACAGACAACGTTAGCACTTTTTTTATCACTTAAAACACGTTAAGTTGTCGTTCGTTTGTAGCAGCCGTCATGTCGTTTTGGGCAGACCTCTAAACTCTGACACTAGAATTGTAAGGACTAAATTCTATCTTCATACCGATCCAATTTCTCTACAAGAATTCAGGTTAATGATAAACATTATTTAATTTTGTCCAACAAAATACCCACCTTATCTTTTTCTCGTTTTTCCTGTTGCTTCAGAGTAACTAACTAAAAAGTTGAGGGCTATTTACAATGCAAAACCGGGCGGTACCTTTACAGGTAGGGCCATATTTCATGATACCGTGGAGTTTTATTTTCGCCTGCGTCATCTGTGTACGAAAGATGAAAATCGGAGAAAATCCTTTGGGGACGCCGACATTAGCATATTTATTAGCATCATCCGACAGACTGCGATACTCTGAATTGGTTTTCATATCAATAATTACATTTTAACTTATCTTATTTAACTGGTGGTAGAGCTTTTGTGAACGGGCTCGAGGAAGTGGGCACCACCGCCTTACCTTTATCTGCCGCCAAATAGCAGTACTTGTGCTGCTGTGTTCCGGTTAGATGGTGATGGTATGTTCCTGTAATTACTGGCACATAGGCATAACAGCTAAGTCCTATAGTATGACAACGTATCCACATAGAGATCAAGACAACATAATACCTTGTTTTGAATTCTATGTGGATATCCATGGGCTGCAGTAGCCACTTAACAACTGGTGGACTGCATGCTCGTTTGCCATATAAGTAGTATAAAAAAATCCTATCTTTCTAAATGTATTGGGAACAATATAGAAGAATATAGAAAATACAAATGAATCGTTACCACTATAAAAGTTTAGGAAACTGTGTAACCATGCCAGCGCCCTCCTCTTTTAAGCGTTCTCGGCAGAATAGCAGCGTCAACTGCTAACCCAGTTGACATAATGCTGACGCGAGGCCCTTTTGCTGCTATAGCACACAACATACCTACCTCATGTTTAAAGTTAATAGTTATATTATATTGTTTGTTTGTGTCTGTTTTGGATGTAAGTACTGCATAATGGTTATTTTTATGTTCATTTTTTTTCAACATATGTACGTCATCCCACAGGTGGGCAAACGGCTCCCCCGTGTTCATTATTTTAAATAATTTTTTGACAATGTATTATGTGTGCTTTTTGGCAAATAAATGATTGTCAATGTCTTTTACATAGATAAGTCACTACTTCTGAGAGTGAATTTATAAAAAACGTTTTTACTAGTGGTTCGCCCCGAACTGAGATCTCGAGAGTCTCCCAAAACACAAAAGAAATATTGTTAGGGCGACTCGCGCAACGTTGCCTAAACGTACTTAGTGGCTAAATATGATTTAAGAAGTTTCCAAATCATACAAATACGTATAATTTAAACATGTTTAGTCGCTAAATATGTTTAGGGATCGTTGTGCAAGCCGACCTTAATCTTTGACCAATAAAATAGTGCCACGAAATACTTAACCACATTACTTAACCTACAGTTTCATTCAAATTACAGATAACGGGAGTTCATGTAATGTGGTTATTCTTTTTGGCGTACAAATCGCAGTTATTCTGGATTTCCGACTTTTGCCCACCTTTGTGTCACTTAAGCTACATGCATCATACCAAATTACAGCACTGTGGGGTCACTGGTGTACCCTGTGAATTTTGTCAAAGTTTAATTTTTATTATGGCTAATAACTCAAAAACTATAATGAATTTACTAAAAATAAAAACCGAGTCTAAATTTACTAATGAAGACCTGTTATTTGACGTCCCATTTGACTTAATATTCTCATTTTCATTTTTTCCTCTCTTGAGCCTCTATATTTTAACAACCCCCCAACATTTTTAGCTGATTTAGTCACGCCAAAACTGTGTCATCACTATGTACCTATGTATCAAGTTTCACGATGATCGGATTAACGCTTCAAAAGTTGTCCTCGGACAAACAAACATACATACATACATAATATGCTGATTTGCCCAAGTTGATTTAGAGATCTCGCTTCGCTCGATCAATTAATCATATACCTAACTAAAATACGAAAACCAATTTTTTTTTCCTACGGACAAGATGTGATAATTGTGTTTGTGTAGATGTTTAGTGTTAGAGTATGGTGTGCATGGAGGTGTAGTGGTCTAGTATGTCTGAAGATTATCCTGCTAGTACCAGTCGCATTGGAGTCACGGTATCACAAAAATATCAAGGTGAGTTATTGTGGATCTTCATCATCATCATCAGCCGGGAGACGTCCACTGCTGAACATAGGCCTCCCCCTTAGATCGACACAACGAGCGGTTGGTAGCCGTTTGCGCTCAACGGCTCCCCGCGATTCTTACTAGATCGTCGGTCCACCTTGTGGGGGGCCAGCCTACGCTGCGTCTTCCAGTCCGTGGTCTCCACTCGAGAACCTTTCTTCCCCAACGGTTATCGGTTCTACGAGCGATGTGGCCTGCCCATTGCCACTTCAACTTGCTAATTTTGATAGCTATGTCGGCAACTTTAGTTCTTCTGCGGATTTCCTCATTGCGGATTTTGTCACGCAAAGAAACCCCGAGCATAGCCCTCTCCATAGCTGGTTGAGCGACCTTGAGCTTGGTCATGAGGCCAGAGTTATTGTGGATACGTTAGTGTAATTGACAATGAATAAATATGGTGTAACTTTAACTACTGTGTGAGTGCTTTAGGTATATTTAACTTTTTTATTAATTTTTTTTTGCCTATTCACGACCGAACTTGCTCACAGAATTAGAGTTGCTCAGAGAGCATTGGAGCGTGGCATGTTAGGCATCTCGCTGTTGAACCACATACCCAACATCGAAATACGACGCAGAACCAAAGTCATGGATTTGGGCAGAAGATTCAACCAGCTGAGGTGGAGATGGGCTGGACACTTGGCAAGGAAGAAAGACGGAAGATGAACGAGGGCAGCAACCGATTGGTGGCCGCGACAAGGGCGCAGACCAGTTGGAAGACCACCCCGAGAGTTGCGGGAAGGCAATGTATGCGCTTGGCACAGGAACGGAGAGAGTGCCGTGGTAACGAGGTACATATATACCCAGCAATAATATGGTGATCATGATGATTAAATTTTGTAGTACTAGCAACGGTAGTTCTGTGTCGCTCGAATGAACAGACTTTATCAAAATGGCGTTTATCAGTGCGGTAATTTGGGTCAAAATTGAGTTATTTTATTCTTTTCTCTTTATTCTCTTTGAATCAATAATTTCAGTGCTTTTTACTACGAACGTAGATCAGTGATCCATGCGTATAAATATCTCAATAGAATTCTTACAAGGGCTTAAGGGTGTTCGGCCAACCGCCGAGAAGGGTGCTTTTTACCCTACACTTAAACCTTCTTACCCTAGAATTGATCCTTTATCTTCAGAAATTGTAAATTTTGGCCTCTAAGTTCAAGTTACCAAATAAAGTACTTGATGTTGAATACGTCTTCATCTCGGAGCAACAACGCATTGTTTGTCAACATATATAAAAGCTTTTCTAGAAAAGTGTAAACAAACGTATGTTTGCTTCTAATCTTCTACTCCATCGAGTTTTCCATCCGATGAACTGTAGCAATACATTCAACTGAACATTTTGCTTCAAAGAATAAAAGTTATAACTTGTTTCGTGAGTTTCGCGGTGTATTTTAAAAGAAAATTAAAATGAACTGCTCTGGAATGTGAACCCCAAATAAAAATATTAAGTTTTTAATTATTATAAGAAGCAGAAGAACTAAGTCTTTTTTTAACAAAACTACTTGGATCTATTTTTTTGTGTAACCGTTCATTTACAACCAAACAAACCACGGCGTGATGTCATTATCGTGAACATATGCGATATTGTGGCACGGCACGATTTGTTGTATCATGGTAAACACGAAGTACGACCTGTTTGAATGCCAGTTACTCGATTTTTACCGTCGACCACGCGTTGCCGCTGGCCATATGGTGGATACGACGACCTTTCACAACCACGACGTCGCGTCGAAGTTATGAGTTTTGACCCTAACCGGAAAATAAGTTACGATAAGAATATTCAAAAATACTAAATCTTGTTTCAAAAGTAATGTACTGATAAGATGTATGGGTTCTACGGATCTTCGCACCCAGTAAAAAACGTCGTAGACCCTCTACGCCGTAGACCTCTACGCCGTAGATGCTCTACGTTTCGTAGTAGGTGCGACTAGGCATTCCTTACACTCATTTGGTATTTATACTGAACAAAAAAAATTGTGTAACATTGGTAAAATATGTGGCATGCACTGCAGAATAATAGATGATACTGTAATACCGTACCTACTGTTATTATCTGAGGCAGTAGTAATGTAAGTCTGCTTGAGTCAGAGCACGTAGAAGCTTCGAGTTATCCATCGCATTATGTGCATCGACCTCAGCGACATGTAACAACAGGTCCACCTAAATATATATAGAAGGATTAGTCTTTGTTGTACACTTTGGAATTAAGAAAGCCGTCTCTCTTCTCCAAGTCTGAATGCACTTACCATACATACTATAAACTGCACTGGTGTTAAGAAAAAGGTGGAAGCTGTGGCTCAGGAGGTGCTGGAGATCGAAGAGACCATTGATTTCACGTCAACCGAAGTCTTAAACCTGAAGGCTAAGGATAACGACCTCCATGCCGAAATCCAAGAACTCAGACGTGAACTACTTGATGTGAAACTATCATATTATATCATATTTTGACGACTTCTGTGGCGCAGTGGGCGATTAGCCAGCTGAGGCGCAAGAGGTAGCGGGTTTGATTCCCACCGTGGAACAAATTTTTGCATGTTCTACAGATAATTGAACCAGGTCTGGATATTTTTCTATATTAAGTACATATGTATTTACAAAAAATGTATGTAAGTATTCCGTCAATTATCTATTTCCCATTAATTTAGATTAGATAATTTCTTTATTGCACACCATTAAATATAAACATATAAACGAAAATACACTTTTAAGTCATAGGTCAATGGGCGTCCTTATCGCTAAAAGCGATCTCTTCCAGGCAACTTTTAGATAGACAGGATTTATGTGAACAAATCTATCTTATTTGTTATTTTATTGTTATTAAAATAAAATGCATATAATATTTAATATAATCATAAAATTATATAAAAAATAATATCATACTACATAAAATATACCTAGTCAGGTCATAAATTCTATCACATGTTTAATATAAAATAATTGAAACAAGTTTATTCATTATGTAACCATTTATATACCAAAATGAATTTAACAAAACATAGATTCTTATGACACTAAAGTTTATTCAAAATGACCTTTTTAAATACAGGCCTTCAATCTGCGCGGCCAGTCGTCTATCGCAGCATGAACGAGGCCCATGTCAATATCGGCGGCTGCCTTAATCAAGGATGTCTTGAGTGACTCCGAATTGGGATGAGGCTTTGAGCACGCCTTTTCCTCCAAGTGTTGCCATATCTTGTAATCTAACGGATTCAAATCTGGACTGGAGGAGGGCTAGTCTTCGTGCCGGATGAAGTCGATTTCACGCGCCGCCAGCCAGTCTTGTGTGCTCTTCGCTCTATGAGCTGGCGCCGAATCTTGTTGGAACACCCAGTGCCTGTTATTGAACATGGTATGAAAAACAGGTTCCACAAGGTTCGTCAGGACTGTATTTTGATACACAACTGCATTCGTTTTTACACCTTTCTCACAAAAATGTACCTCTGTTAAGCCCCAGTAAGAAACTCCCAACCATACCATGAGCGAGGATGGAAAATGACCTCGTTGGACACGCGGAATACGGTTGCTCGCTTCTTCACTACTGTGTGCGTACACCTTATCATTTTGTTTGTTGTAGCTCTCTTCTACGGTAAAAAATTTTTCATCCGAAAAAAGAATTTCCCGATATTTTTTTCCCGCGTACCGCTTCAACAAAGCGCGGCATCTCTTCAGTCTCAGGTCCATTAGACGAGCATTCAAACGATGTCCTGTTTTTCTTCGATATGCCCGAAGCCGTAAGTCTTCATTTAACACCCTTTTTACCGTGGTTCTGCTTAACCCCATCTGAAGGGCCAACAGTTTCTGCTTACGTTTGGGATTTCTTTGAATTCGCGCCTTCACAGCTTTTATCACTGCTGGAATCCTAACAGACCAAGGGCGACCACTTCTTGACCTGTCATCTACACTAGAGTCTTCATTGTATCGTTTGATGGTGCGATAAACGAATCTTTTGGTTATATTCTAATTTTTCAGTATGTCAAAAATTTGAATTGGCGCGTAACCGCAACGATGCAACGCAATAACTGCAACACGGTCTTCTTTAAGGGTCCACTCCATATTTAAAAATGAGTAAAATTCTAAAAAGTATACATTTTATTTGCATGAACAATTCGAAATTCGAATTCTATAAACTTTTTTGTAGCCAGCATTCTAAAAGAAAAGTTTTTACTGTGTGACAATACTTATGACCTGACTAGGTATATACCTACATTATAAATTATAAATTAATAAGTAGCCTAGTGAGCGATGTATGACAGATAGTGTTGTCTGACCATGTTTTTAAAGACAGGGAGCGATTTAGCGTGACGAATTGAGATAGGTAGGGCATCCCATTATACAAGCTCTGCTTAGTTTGGGGCAATATAGCGCTGTGTGAAATGTCCAACAATATTTATTTATATTATATTATATTAAACCTACTAATGCACTAATACTAAGTAATAAACTTATCTTCACACTTCATTCTAATATTATAAAAGCGAAAGTGAGTTTGTTTATTTCTTGTAACGCTTGCACGTCATACAACTGAAACAGTTTTGATGAAATTTGGTACAATGATAGATTATATCTGGATTGAGACATGTTATTGACAAACCACGGGTTCAAATCCGCAGGCAGAAGCATCTTATCTAAATCGAGCCCCTTAGAATACAGATTATTTTGTAAAAGGCCTTCACTTTTATATCAGAGTTTGTTCCAAGTTTTAATTTTAAAAACGCTATCTATACTAATATTACAAAGAGGAAAGATTTGTATTTTTGTGTGTATGTTTGTAATGAATAAACTTAAAAACTACTATGCCGATTTCAAAAATTCTTTCACCAATGGAAAGCTACATTTACCTTGAGTGATTTAAGCTATATTTATTGCTAGAAAAGATTTGGAATCCTTACTAAAACTTAAGTAACGTCACCTAAGATGTAAAAAAGTGCCCAAAAACGTCTTTCGTCGCATGCGCTGCGGAAACTTTAATTCTTCAAAAACGCAAGCATGTCTCTTCTCGGCGAAAAAGAGTCAGTTTCTCCAAGTTCCCATTTTCCGAGATGTACCGGTAGCCGTAAAAGGTCACCTCGAGCTTCTAGGGGTTTTGCTCACGCCTACTCTCAACTTTAGCTCACACATCGAGTCTTAAGGCTAAACCAGCTGCCATGAAGCTGGGCATCCTTACCAAGGTCAGGAGATACTTTACACCAGGACAGCTTCTTAGTCTATACAAACCACAAGTCCGGTCTGGTATGGAGTACTACTGCTACCTTTGGGATGGTTCGGCCAAATACCAGCTCTCTACCTTAGACTCGATAGAACGTAGGGCTTTTAGGCTAATAGGTGAGCAATATATGGCGGAGGCTAAGACCCAAAGTCTCGAACACCGCCGTAAAGTTGCAAGCCTATCGATCTTTTACAAAATACATTTCGGGGAATGTGCCCAGGAACTTTACGATCTGATTCCGCCATCTCCTTTCTATCAAAGGACAAGCAGGCGCACGGCTCAGTACCATCCGTACCTAGTTGATATACCACCCATTCGCACACACCGTTTTGGTTCACGTTCTTGATGCGTACAGCTGCCGCCATCTGTTTTTCCTAAAGAATACAATCCGGGACTCTTTAAGGTAAGAGTGAATAGGTTTCTTCTAGATCTTCGTGCTTCATCTTAAACCACATCATCGCTTACCATCAGGTGAGATTGTGGTCAAACGAAGATCTACTTAGTTTAAAAAAAACTATTGATGATAGAACAAAAGTATGTTCTACAACATTAAAGAACATATCAATATCTACAAAAAACTTCGTAATATTATAAAGAGGAAAGATTTGTTAGTATTTTATTTGATGAAACTAATAAAATGAATAGGCTCCGAAACTACTGGAGCGATTAAAATTTTTTTTTACTGTTGGGAAGGTACACTATCTCCGGGTGACACAGGCTACTTTTTACCCAACTGCGGATAAGGAGGGTAATGTTTTTATTAAAAAACTACGCGTGCAAAGCTGCGGATTGGTCAGCTAGTCTATTCTATAACATAAAAATGAATCGCAAAATGTGTTGGTAAGCGCATAACTCAACAACGCCTGAACCAATTTGGCCAATTCTTTTTTTGTTGTATTTCTTATTGTCAGGAGAAGGATCTTATGAAAGAAAAAATTAGGAAAATTGCGCGCAAAATTAGAAAATTTAAGAATACTTAACCACCATATAAAGTTATTTATAATCTAACCTTAGCGCTTTTATAATGTAACCTTATGACGTTTGACATAAAATTGACAGAATGCGTGCTGCAAATATGGTCAAAGAGGATGTAAAAAAATGAATATCGTTTGAAACAGATGCTTCGGTAGGAGTTATCCCGAGATATATTGTCTATATATATAAAAATTAATTGCTGTTCGTTGGTCTCGCTAAAACTCGAGAACGGGTGGAACAATTTGGCTAATTTTGGTATTGAATTATTTGTGAAAGTCATTCATTTTCTCATACATAATGATGGCCGGGGACAACAATTGACAATTCTACCAGGGTGACTTATGTTGACAGCCCGCGTTATACCTATGCATGTCAAACCGATACGAAGTTCGGCGGGACCACTAGTTATTCATAAAAACCAAAAAAGTTAAAAAAAAATTAGTAATTGTGCTCTCGGATATACAAAAACCAAAACGGTTTGTACTGAAATTTGTTAAAAACTTCTCTTCTATGATCTAAGATAAAAACACATAGAACACCCAAATCCAAAACAAATATATGCAGACCAAGAAATCATTTATTCCACACCGAAAATCGAACCCGCTACCCACACTTGTATCTCAGTCGCTCACGTATCAAAGACGCTCATCAATTATTGGTTTTTTTAATTTAACAAAAACATAACAAAGGCATGTTGATGCAAATGTTTTCTCTGGCGCATCGAACAATACTTTAATGATGAAACATTCACGAACTGATGTGTATTTAAATCAAATAGTATCGTCATCATGTTGTTATTAATTGAATTATCAGCGGTGCTCATACCAAATTACAATTATTAAGCATCGAATAATCAATTAACGCAAAAGAGTTAATGGGTACTACTATCCGGCTCAATTAACAGCAAATCCCTTTGATTAACCGAAGGTTTCAACGCAGCTGTGACACTATGATGTGACTGGCGTGATGAGAGCATGTTCCATAGCGCGATTGTTATACCAACATCAAAAATCAACAATAAGTAAAGTAAATTTTATTTTTAATAAGTAAATTTAATCAAGTTGTTATAATATATTATATTCAGAGTAGTAGAGTTCCTTGTTGAAAAGCTCGTCCGGTGGTAGTGCTCGTCGAAGTACTACCACCTGCATATTTTTGTCGCCAAGCAGCATTGCTGTGTTTCGGTTTGAAGGGCATGGTTGCCGGTGAAATTACAGGCACATCGTATGCCTCAAGTTGATGGAAGCAGGGCAGTGTTCGTATCGTAGGGCAGGTTTCAAGGGAGCGTATGATGCAATACTTGATCATGCTTAGTCCACCTCCAGGTGGTATAAAAATAATAATATTATATGCCTACACTAACTACATGCTTCTTTGTAATACTTAAGTTAATAGTTATGATGTTCTGCTTATAGCCTCTTTCACTATCCTCAAGTAAAGTGTTGATTAGCTACTCTCCGGTGACTGCTAATCGGCGAGTAAAAGTTTGAAATAACTTTTTCCAGTTTCACAAACGAAAGCAAAGCTCTGAGTAACAACTTGCTAGTTAAGCCCGTCGCAGACTTAGCTATATATTATAGTACGGTATATTAATATATATTATAGCTAAGTCTGTGGCGGGCTTTAGCCGAATGAATGTATGAATTCGTTCAATGTTCGTTAAAATTTCACTGTCATTACTGTCAAAAATGTCAAACGTAGAAATAGCGGGCGATTTAAGTTTGTGCATCTGAATTTGTTTTCATCATCATCATCGTCAGCCCTTCTCATCCCACTACTGGGCATAGGCCTCTTTTCGTTGTCGCCATTTACCTCTGCCCTGCGCTGTTCTAACCCACATACGACTTGCGATTTTTATAATGACGTCGACCCATCTTGCCGGCGGACGACTTGCGTTCCCGGTTCGATCTCGGGGCCACCACTCAGTCAGGACCCTGCTCCACCTGTCATCACCGCACCTGGCCACATATCCTGACCAACTCCATTTGAGTCCCAATATAAACATGGATAATATAGGAAAAATAGATGACAAAATACAAAATGTAACAAAAAATACTAAAACAGAAATGTCAAAATGTGATTATATAACACAGATAGTCAAAATAATATAGTTTTAAATGTCAAAAGTTAAACAAATTAATCATTACCATGTGCTAAAAATTGGCAGATAGATATTCACTATATAGTTACTATAGTCTGCTTTTGCGTATAATAATTTCTTTAATTTTATTTTAAATAGATCATTTGAAGTTATTTCTAAAATAACTATAAGTAAACTTAAATAATAATTAGTTTTTGGTGTTCTGTTTTAAATAATATTTAGTAAATTATTGAAATAAAGATAGAAACGATAAAAAGGGAAAGGAGTGTTATTTTTAGTTTGGAAGAACTCGATATTTTGATATCCCTTGAAAAATCTAATAATATATTGGAAAACAAACTAAGTGATGCCACAAAAAGAAAAATAAAGAATTCACCTGGAGAAGCATCGAAAACGAATTTAATGCTCGTTCTGGTGGAGCACCTAGAACGAGCAAGACCCTATAAATTAAATACGAGGACCTGAAAAGGTCAGTGTTTTAGTGGTCATGCTCTCAATTTGCAGCATTTTTAGATGCTTAGCCGAAATCTTGCGAAAAAGTCTTGTTCATCAAGATCGGCAAAATAATAAACACGAACGGTAAAACGCTTATTCTAGCAATTGAAATAAGGATTTATCGTCGAGGTTGTCTTTAATTTTATCTTAATATGAATGCAATGAGCCTCTTTCTATTTACTTACGACCCGGGCCTTAAATCACATTTACGGAGCCAATATCGAGTTTACAATGATCAACTTTCAGAGAATGAGTGACGAAAAGTTTATTTTCATTCAAACAGGTAGTGCAACCAAGAAGGAAGTTATATGAAAACTCTTTGTTACCAAAACTTAGCAAGTGTTCCGTACCGTATCCAATATGGCTGAATTTGAGACATCCTTACTTTTCTTTCCTATAAATTCAGAAACTAATTCTGTCTGTCCGTTTGTCAAACCATATTCCTCAACTAAACGTTTGGACCGATGACAATGAAATTTAGTATATAGATAGATTATGTCCGGTATTAAGTGAGACATAGACAGCTTTTTACCCAACTGCGCAGAAGGAGGTTAGTGTTTTATTGACAAACCATGAGTGGGAAGGCGGGGCGGGCGGGTAAGGTAGTCTTAGTTGATCGAGCGAAGCGAGATCTCTAAATTAATTTGGGCAAATCGGCGATGTATGTATGTATGTTTGTTTGTCCAGGGATAACTTTCGAAGCGTGTATCCGATCATCGTTAAATTTGGTATGTAGGTAGAGATGGCATAATTCTGGCGTGACTAAATGAGCTAAAAATGTGGGAGGGGGGATTGTTATTGTTATTAGATATTAGGGTTCAAAAGGGGTAAAAAAAACAAAATGAGACTATCCGATCAAATGGCACGTCTAATAAAAGGTATTTGTGAGTATATCACCAAATACATGAACTCCCGTTACCTGTATGAAAAATGAATTTGAATGAAACTGTAGGTCACGTTATTTGGTTAATCATTTTTGACACTATTTTGATTACAAATAATATTTTTTATTCGTTTTGATGGGAGACTCGCGAGATCTCAGTTCGGGGCGAAGTACTAGTATATAAATTATGATGAATGTTATATTAGCTTTTTGCCTGTTTTCTCGGTATTATTTGTTTCAGCCGCGCCGCGAATATTAGACATTACGACTCCATTATATTTTGCTGTTTATGGGTAGGTGTGTGGTGCGCATAGAATAGCAAGACAATATTTATATGGATCCCAAACCACAACGCCGTCACAAATATTTATGCTACATTACCGGATGCGAATAACCTGCCTGTGCTAGTAGCAAAGTACGTTGTTATAAAATATAGTAAATGATAAGATCTTTATTTCAACGGTTTATTTATTCGTCAAATAGTTACATACAAGTGGTTCTGTGAGAACAGTAGACCTCGCGAGCCCTTATAATCATGCAATAACCGACACTTCCTCCACTTTTGGATTTTTTTTCGCAACATCTTGTGTAGAATGAGGTCCCTATTGTGCCTCTCAAATTTGATTTAAATTCGTCGATAAATAACGCTACAGCAAATTTCCCCCCTTTCCCCCCTATTTTCCACCCCAATCAAAAATTGCGTTCAATTAAAAATTTTTAATAAATCAAGGAACCTATATGCCAATTTTCTTCAAAATCGGTTGAAAAATGCGACCTGTAGGCGAGAACAGACAGACAGACGGACAAAACCATTCGGCTCGGTCAACTAATAGCGGGTTCCTATATCCGTCGGTAACCGACTACGACTCGTATCTCCTTGAAGAAGTATCAAACTAGTGTCAAACTTTTGATAAGTTTTCAAGGAAAAACGAGTCGTAGCTGGTTACCGACGGATATAGGAAACCGCCATAACAGTATTAGATAAAGCACTGTAGGGTTATACCACAAAAAAAACACTGTTTAGCGCATGTTTAAAAAAATCCTATACAAAAACTGGTAAGGTAACCAGGTAAAGGGTTGTCTCGGTGCTTAGAGACACTCGACCCGCTACATATTAATTAGATACCTACTTATAGACCAGTCACTTTTACATAAACATAATGCTAACACAGCTAATCCAGTGATGACATACGGAACCGAGACGTGGTCCTTCACTATTGGCCTTATGAATAAGCCGTTCAACGAGCTATGGAGAGGGCTATGCTCGGGGTTTCTCTACGGGATCGAATCAGAAATGAGGAGATACGTAGGAGAACTCAAGTCACCGACATAGCCCGACAGATTAGCACGTTGAAGTGGCAATGGGCAGGCCATATAGCGCGCAGAACAGATGGCCGATGGGGCCGGAAAGTTCTCGAATGAAGGCCACGAACCGGCAAGCGCAGCGTAGGACGTCCACCTACAAGATGGGCAGACAACTTGGTAAGAACCGCAGGTCGGCGTTGGATGCAGGCCGCTTCCAACCGTAGTTCCTGGAGATCAATGAGGGAGGCCTTTGTCCAGCAGTGGACGTCCTATGGCTGATATGATGATGATGATGCTGAATGCTAGCGCAATTACAACCGACCTACACATCCAAATTACCTTCCACAACATGTTACCAAAAGTATGTACCCAAACATAGTAAGTAGGTAAGTAAGATAGGCAAACATAAATTATAAAAATACAGAAGTCATAAATAAAGGTGAAATTATTATTATAAATACGGGATTTATCACGTACCGTCTTATCGGTGTTTCGACCGACAATGCGAGGCGAGACGTTATTCGGAGCGGATCGCACTCACCCTGATGAAGGTTCACGAATTGAACCGAAACATTGTCGGTCGAAACACCGATAAAACGGTACGTGATAAATCCCGTATTTATAATAATGATTGAAATCAATCACGAAAGTTTTCTAAGTAAAAAGGTGAAATTGTTAGTTTGTTTTGAATAGTCAATTATCTTCAATCGATAGACGGTATTAAGCCTCTTTCTTTTTATTGTTGATAATCAAGCGCTTGACCACTACCTCACCTGGTGGTAAGTGATGGTGTGATCGAAGATGGAGCACGCTTGCCTAGAAAGAACCTATTCACCCTGGACTTGAAGACTCAGAGATTATACTGGTTCAGAAAAACATACGCCGGAAGTGAGTTCCACTCCTTACTTGTGCTAACAAGAAAAGTTGAAGCTAATCGTTTGGTACGGCAAGGTGGTATGCCGACTAGGTAAGGGGGAAGGAGGGATAAGGTCGTGAAAATCTTGCTCACATTAACCAAAATTAATTATGTAAAAAACTGAAAGTCTCTCTACTCGGCGTCTGTGCTCTAGACTTTATAAATTGGATTCCACTAGGAAGTCAACACCAATGAGTGCACGTTGCTCAATCGAATCAAGGGCTTCAAGCTGATACTTGGCCGAGCCATCCCAGAGATGGCAGCAGTGCTCCATACATGAGCGGACTTGCGCTTTATATAGACTGAGCAGCTGTCCCGGTGAGAAGTACCACTAAACCTTAGCTAGGATGCCCAGCTTCATAGCAGCAATTTTGATCCTAGGTTAAATATGCGAGCCTCTTTTACCCGTGGTCCCGCCATGTTAAATGTTAGTTGTTGTTACCTTCAGTTAGCTGTAGGCTTACAGGCTTGTAGGCAACCGCCTTTACAGAGCAAATACAGGGAGCGCGTATAGTGTGTTTTATTTTAATTTAGGTCTGTGTATTACTTATTGGCAATCCTTAGTTAATAATCAAATCATATCCCACTGGAATCACTGCTATTTATTTTTATCCGTAGTCCCACCGCACTAGGAGGTTGTACGTTGTAAATTACGATTATATTCTACACAGCTACAACCTATTTAATCGTACCAGCAAAATAGTAGTATAATCGTTGTCCTAATACGAATTCATAAACTCCTTTTTAGGCTTCCGTACCTCAAAAGGAAAAAAGCAACCCTTGTAGGATAGATTCGTTGTCCGTCTATCTGTCTGTCCGTCTGTCAAGACCCATTTTTTAGGGAACGCAGGTAAAATCAAATACGCAGGTCTACGGTTCCTGTAAAAAAAATCAAACTTCTAAGTCAACACAATCAAAAAATATGCCGCATATTTTGAAAAAATCTAAACCTATAGGATACTTCTCGTTGATCTAGAATCATGAAATTTAGTAAGAAGCCAGGTCTCACAGCACAAATATAGAATAAACCGAAAACTGGTAATTTGTACATTTATTACGAGAATAAAACAATTTAAGAAACTCGGTGCGCGAGCTAGACTCGAACTTGCTCTTTAGTGTAACTAAGATACAGCCGCACTGGTTACGGAACTCTTGGCAGACACGCGCTTGGCCAATTTATGTTAAAGAAAAATAACTAGTTTAATACCAGCCAAGTGCCTACAAATATATATTCAAACTCCTTAACTAAGGAGTCCCTAATTTACCCTGAGCTGGATATATTCAAGACAAGATATTTCATTGACAATATCTACAAATAAATTATTGTCAATAGCTGTAGTTCCTGGCCTAAGCAAAGGCTTACCCTACCCACTGTTACCTCAATATTTCAGCTTACTGTTCATAATACAGTAATTCTGTGTCAGCTTTCGTTAAATAACGTCACCGAAATACGAGAACAGTCGATATCTAACAGCTGAGCAACTCAAGTCAACTCAACTCAAATAACGTATATATAATATACCGCTCTCAAAATACTAATAGGAACTTATTTCTCACAAAGAGCAGTTGGTTGAAATTCTTAAAACTAAATGATGCGGCATCGTTACCTTCGTTCCCTGTAGAACTTTAAAAACTATTTATTTATATATACTCGTATATTGGATCATCAACGAAAGATACACAGATAATACAATTAAAAGCTCCTTTTATTTTAAGTTATAACTTTTTTTAGTTTTAATAGGTAATCATAGCATGCACTATATCAAGTGTTTTTGAACACAACAAAGTTATGGTATACTAGCTGACCAATCCGCAGCTTCACACGCGTGGTTTTCCATAAAAACATTACCCTCCTTTGCGCAGTTGAGTAAAAAGTAGCCTATGTTACTCAGGGTGAATGTAGTTTTCCAATGGTGAAAGAATTTTTGAAATCTGACCCGTAGTTTTTGAGTTTATTAATTACAAACATACACACAAAAATACAAATGTTTCCTCTTTATAATATTAAGTATAGATATAGAAGTATAGATAACCGATTCTTTCCCACTTCACACTTTTTTAGCGCACACTATAAATGCGAAAGTTTAAATGTTTTTGTTACTCAATGAACGTCACGCCTGAACTGATTTTGATGAAATTCGATTTAGATTGATTAGGAGCCGTCCATTAATTACGTGAGATGTTCGGTGCGGGGGGGGGGGGGGTCGAGCCGAATTTTGCCCAATCTCACGTGGGGAGAGAGGGTAGTCTCGGCTAATATCACGATTTTTTTTTTTTTTAATATTTCACTGTAAATCTCGAGAGAAGCAATTTTGTATTATTGCAGCCAATTGTGTTTTTTTAAATAAGTCAATCGCATTTACCCTATGAATACAAATTTTGAAAAATCTCACGCGAGATAAAGAAAGGGAGAGGAGGTCAAAAAAACTTCAAAAACGTCTCACGCCCTCTTATGGATGGAAATATTATCCACGTACCCATTTATATAAAAACTGTTCTAGCAGTGTACAAAATATACACACGGGAATTTTCATGCAGAAAGCTACGGCGAACTCGCCCTCATGAAGGTTCACGAACTTAAACATTGTGTCGTAAGATTAACATGTAAGAGTAACACCGATAAAACGGTACGTGATAAATCCCGTATTTATAATAATAACTATTAAGTAGATAGGTGAATAACAGTAAGGCTTACCACTGTAGGCAAACAAACCAGGAGGCCAATGCTACTAAACCAATCACTATATTTACTTTAATAATCATTTATTCTCAAAAAGATAACAATTCTAGATAAAGCTCATCCACATATCATCGACAATTGGGTATCTCGCACCACACGCTTCACGCGATCTTTTCTACCCCATACTTGCAAGATGTGGAATCAGCTACCATCTGAGGTTTAACCCATTAGGCTACGACATGGCACGCTTCAAGAGAAATGTAAAGAGGTTTCTACAGTGTAGGGAACGCATCGACAATACCCCTGGTGTTGCCGGTGTCAATAGGCGACGGTGACCGCTTACCATCAGGTGGGCCGTAAGCCTGTTTCCCCACAAATAGCATAAAAAAAATAAAAAAATAAAAAATCTATTAGATAAGAATCAGTACACATAGAAAAGTTAATGTAATTCGTTCGAGTTATTTAGGTAGGTACTCAATTATCGCATTCAGGTAGATCGTTCGTTAGTTATATAACTACTTTATTTATTTAGTAAACAATAGTTGTAATATGTTGAGCGAGTTTAGTTTTAAATGCGTTAAATGAGCTTACATTTTTTTATATCAGAGGGTAATGTATACTATCTATACTAATATTATAAAGAGGAAAGACTTGTTTGTTTGTATTGAATAGGCTCCGAAACTACTGATCCGATTTAAAAAAATCTTTCACTGTTGGGAAGCTACACTATCCCCGGGTGACATAGACTACTTTTTACCCAACTGCGCAGAAGGAGGGTAATGTTTTATTGAAAAACTACCCGTGCGAAGCTGCGGATTGGTCAGCCAGTTTAGCTGTGCGCCTTCGTGAACTATTGCTTTTTTGCCATAGTTCGTACGACATTTAGGTAAGACAAGAAAGCTAGCGCGACGCGTACTTCGCTTTGTCAATTCCTTTGCTTTAGTGAACGTTAGATTAAGCCCGTCACATACTTAGCTATAATATATATTAATATTTTTATAGCTAGGCATATTACTATACATTTTCTATACTAATTTTCGAGTGACCGCACACTCAGCTATAAAATATATTTCTGTGACGTCACCAAGCTATACCGTAATATAAATGATTGCATATTAGTATAGAAAGATATATTCCGACATATTTTGAATGTACAGCGTGTTTAGATCCCCCCCCCCCCCCCTCACCTTTCCTACAGCTTTGCCTCGCGCACCCGCGCCTCGCTGCCCGCTGCAGTTTCTTTTCATTTACCAACTAACATGCACGTCACTTTAATAATAATAGAGCATTTGATTGAAAGTGTACGAAAACGTCCCTGTTTATGGCAACTTGATTTACTTGATTTTTATTTGAAGGGAAAAAAGAACTATCGAAAGAGACCGAAAATATTGGGCAAATTTTTTTGAGGATAACTCGCGACACAAATTAAATTCGCCAAGAGTTTGTTTATTCCTTATATGTGATTCGATCCATTTGGTTCTAGTTTTTGTGCCTGACAGGGCAATTAACATATCGAAAGCAGCGGCGGAATCGTCTTCTGAAGAACTGTCTATTAAGTCCATTAACAATGTACTTGTTGAATGCATAATTACTGTTGGTATTTTGAAATAAGAACATCCTTTATTACAAAACGCGTGCGAACACTAGGACGATCGTCATAAAAATAAAGGCAAAATATATATTTCTCAGTGTGTGGTAGCTGGCTATAATATATATTATAGTACGGTGTATTAATATATATTAAAGCTAAGTCTGTGACGGGCTTAATTGTGGATCAATATAACAATGTAAATATGTACATATATGTACTACTGTATGTATAATGTAACAAAATACCAGAACAAATTAAAGCACAAGAAAACGACAACATCTATAAACATAGGTTAAAACATATACTAATGGAAAAGGGTTACTACACACAGACGATTTTTTTAACGACAAAACATGTGAATAATTTTCTACAATAATGATTTCACTAAACAATTAAATTCGAAACATAAAATCGCTCAACTTCGATGCCACTAGAGCTGCCTAGTTAGCTTTAATATTGATACTCCCTTACTTGCAGGGTACATATGAAGTGCTGGACTCTTGACTAGTCAATAAGAGCTGACATGTAACACTTTAATCCACTTTGTATGAACGCAATAAAATACTGAATACTTCACTATGACAATTATATCGTCGCAAAATCGTCTCTATAGATATGTTCTAATAACACAATATTTTTCAATGACCGCCGTTCCTATGACTACACCATTGAAAATTTGGCAGCTTATGACAGGAACAACAATCATATTATATTATATTTAGGTATGTAATTTAATAATTTATTTATGTCTATTTATATTTTATTTAGGTATTAGTTGCACTCCTTTCTTCCATATCTGAAGTGCACCCCCGACCATCTTTGACATTACTATATCCTCTCCATCCAAAGGTTGTCTGGAAGAAATCGCTTCAAACCGATAAGACCGCCCATTGTACACACGGCTACACATCAAGCTATACATTTTCAGTATAAGCTAACCTCGCATTGTGTAGGCTATTTGCTTTGTGTCTGTAATTTCTATTTTTTTTATGTATACAATATGAATGAATGAATGAAATACTCTTTATTGCACACCAAATTAAAATACAGTAATAATGGAAATAAACAATAAATAAAGGTACAATGGGCGGTCTTATCGCTAAAAACGATCTCTTCCAGACAACCTTTGGATGGACAGGATAAACAAAATCAAAAGACGGCGGTGTAAGAGTACCTACAGACATAAACAGAACCCACAAAATAAAATAAAGTGTTAATAAATAAAGTGTTTTCATTCATTCATTCATTCTTAATCGCCAAATAATAAATAGTATGGCTCGTTAGTAGTTTTAATTATGAATTAGCAGAATCAGGCCCCAGGTTATACGTCAGTAACCGTGCTTTCCGTTACACTACACTTTGTAAGTTTGTAGACTGAAGGTAGTTAAAAGTAAGAAGATAGGTAAAGCAAATTGCAAGTATAATTTTAGAGATACTGTGGCGGGGTACGTAGAAACCGGCAATATTACCTCAAAACTCTTGTAATAGTTATGTCATGGATCGAGAGACACTTGCGTTTATACCTGCATCACTTGATCAATGGTCCCAACCAATTCAGGCTACGATTAGATTCGAAGATGCGGGTTCCAATCCCGCTAAATTGAATTTATTAAGTCGCGGTCTACCAAGCTTATGGCCCACCTGATGTTGAATGCTATAATCGTCATCTATAACAAAGTATTGCCACGTAGGTCACGCACCATAGGACCGTGCTTACGATGCATTGCACTGCGTCTATCAACTTGAGGCATACAGGTGAAAAGCCTCATGTGCCTTATATTTCACCGGCAATCATATCCTTCAAACGATAACACAGCAATGCTGCATGGCGGGTCAAAAATAGGTATGGTACTTCCCCCGGGCGAGCCCTTTCTCAAGGAATTGTACTACTCTAAAGTGCGGTGCGGTGTAGTCAGATGCCGCCCGATACCGCTTCCGGTATGCATTGCAGTCTAGCGGCGCAGCGGCGGTCGCCCACAAGTGCTAATTATCATTTTGAGTATACGTAGGTCACACTAAAAGTTTTGCGTAACTTAGAAAAACAACATGTTATAACCAAAATATTATGTTTATTGCTTTTCAAAATACTCTCTTTTACATTTTAAAAATTTTTTCATGCGATCGAACCATTTTTCAAAGCAGTGTGGTCCTCCCACAGATCTGAAGGCATGTTTTCTACGTGCTGATTGAACGCTATCACTGCCTCTTCGGACTTGGTAAAAGTGAAACCTCTCATCAAATCTTTAATTTTGGAGAAAAAACAGAAATCACAGGGTCGGGGCTATGTGCAGGATAAGTGACGAGTTGTACTTCTTCGGAAGCTAAAAATGACTTTGTTTTGTTGGCCGTGTGTGAAGAAGCGTTGTCATGATGTAGGAGAACGTAACTTTTTGGTCGTCTTTCGCGAACTTTTTCTAGCACCCTGGGTAAACAAATCGTAGAATACCACTCGGCAGTAACACTCTTTTGATCTTCAAGTGGAATTGTGCAGATGGGACCCGTAGCTGAGAAAAAAAACCGCGTTCATTTTTTTACCAACGTTTCTCACCTGCCTCACTTTTGTTTGCCTGTTCTCATTTTCAAACACCCATTCACAAGATTGCTATTTTTTTCGGGTTCAAAACAATAAATCCAAGCTTCATCTCCTGTGATAATGTCATAAACAGCATTAGAATGTCCGTGGTCGTACTTCAGTAGCATCTGTGAGCACCATTCCACGCGAGCTCGCTTCTGCTCCGCTGTCAGTTCATGAGAGATCCAACGACAACAAAGTTTCCGAACTTTCAATTCTTCGTGTAAAATTTTCTGAATTTGGCTCATACCAATCCCCAAAATTTGAATTTTTGTCCCCAGTTGAATTTGCAAAGAGTGTCAAATTTCTAGGAGTTCATATCGACCAGTTCCTGAACTGGAAAACTGAGATGGATTCTATTGTTAATGCTATCAGCTCAGCATGTTACGCTCTTAGAAGCCTTAGAGAAGAAGTAGGGATCGCACAGCTTAAAATAGAATATTATGCCCTAGTAGAGTCAAGATTAAGGTATAGTGTGAAGTTTTGGGGAAATAGTTATGACTACAACATAAATAGAGCGTTTATTATTCAAAAACGAGCCATTAAAACTATAGTGCGCATTCCACAGTGGGAATCATGCAAACAACATTTTCAAAACCTCAATATTCTGACGGTTCCCAGCCTATACATTCTAGTAGTCTTAATGGACGTAGTTAAAAATCCGCTTAAATATGAAACTTTTGAACAAAGTAAAAACAGAATAGACACAAGGAGAAAAGATCTTGAGACACCTCTTTGTCCAAGGTTGAATGTTGCCAAACATGGCTCGCGGTATCAAGCTGTAAGACTTTTTAACGCACTGCCTACTGACATGAAAATTATCGACAGTCCTTTTAAATTCAAA
Organism: Philereme vetulata; assembly: GCA_918857605.2. Taxonomy (NCBI): domain Eukaryota; kingdom Metazoa; phylum Arthropoda; class Insecta; order Lepidoptera; family Geometridae; genus Philereme; species Philereme vetulata. The sequence goes on along the minus strand of OU975440.1, from coordinate 851,395 downwards.
TCAAGACTAAAGGAGCTTTTGTTGAAAGGGTGTTTCTATTCAGTTAATGATTTTATTACCTGTAATAATATTGAATAGTAGTTTTCTTTTTTTATATAGATTTTGAGTTAATGGTCAATTTAATTAATTTGTGACATGTTTGTATTATTAATTCCTTAGTAATATTATTCTAAATCATTTTTATTTTATATTCTTTGATGTCTATTTTTCATTTGACTTTTCTTGACTTTTTTAACATTTTTATAAATAGGTAAGTAGACATTTGTTTTGTTTTATTTTATTATTTTTGACATGTATGTGATAATTTTAAAATATTGTAACTTGTATTTAGAATGTGATTTCAAACACAATTATATAATTGTTTATGAATAAATAAATGAAATGAAAATAGTCCTCGAACAGTCTCATAGGTAATCCGCGGGTTTTTTTTCAATTAACCGATTAACAGTAGCCACATTATTTTCGTTGACGGCAGTTGAAGGCCGCCCTTCACGAAATTCGTCAGGTAAAGAAACCCGACCTCTCTCAAATTCAGCAAACCATCGCCTTATGGTGATCAAACAAGGTGCTTCTCTCCCAAAAGTATTTTGAAGACGAGCGGCACAGTCTTGCGGAGAGAGAGAACTTTTAAAACTATAAAAAATCATCGCTCTAAAATCTTTTCGACTTAATTCCATTTTCGTTGCGTATTTAGAACTTTGATGTGTGATAAAAAACAATTGACAAATGATTTCCCGCCAAATTTTTTTTTTACTAAGAATGTTGTAACGTTTCAAAAAATATAATATTCGAAATTCAAATAGTTCCGATTACCTAGAAGTGCAAAACTTTTAGTGTGCCCCATGAATCATTGTAAACGTCATCAAACGCAAAGCTAAATCTACCAATTATATTAATTCAATATGGCAACGCCGGCCACCTTGAATATTTAATTTTACCAATATTTAAGATATCAATACATATTGAACATCCTAAAAGCGTTATTTGTTTTACAAATTTGTGTTCAACTAAAATGCTCAGCTATTTCTAAATTAAGCTGTGTACCTACATACTTTGGCTAAAGCAGCGTTCGTATATTTTGCCAGATTATGGCGCGTATGCAAATATGATGAGGTGGTTCCGACCAACGTCCACTCTTTATACTTAGGTTTAAGCCACAAGCTTCTTTTTTAATAACCGGTTGTGTTTTAAAACCCAATTTACATAGTAATCACTGTTCAATATTTGAGCTTGTTTTAAACGCGCTCGGTGAAGGAAGTATCGTATTTATTTTATCTCAGCATGAATTTGCATTACGAAGTTAATACCTATTAAACAGTAGTTATTTTTACCATTTTTCAATATTTAATCAAATATTCAATTATGATCCTTATTTTCTTATTGTGAAAAATTTAAGTAATAATTATAGAAAATTACTTATACAGTTTTTTGTATCTAACGATGTATTTTTATAAGAACCTTGTATAGATATCTACCTATTCAAAAAAATACTTTTTCACGATTGCAAAAACCGTATCCCGATTGATCAACCTGTTTTGACGAAAATAGTAACAGATGAACATTTGCGGGAAAAGAGGATAGCTCTTTTTTTTTCTTTTACGTTAGGTACCTGTGTTTTTCTGTTATCTATGTACTTTATGGTCTTTCCTGTGTGTGTCAAACAAACGTATTTTATTTCTTTCCTCTTTTTTGTATCATTGATATGAAATTGTTCTTTTGTTACGCTTTCATGTCGTAACGGTTAAATCGTTCTATAACATTTGGTACATAGATCGCGCAGGCAAAGACGCAGCGGAAGCTAGTACAGGATATAAATTGCTCACATGACATATGATCCACAGCAATTTACCTGAAATTGCGTATTATTCTTCGCAGAAAAAGCAATTACATATGAGAAATAGAACCTAAAGATATAAGATTACTTTCCGAGCTTTTTAGACAATGATATTAAAATAAAACCTGGGTTGCTATTACCACTCGCCTGGTGTTTATTCCTTACCTCCCCAACTACTGAGATAGAACAATTGTGTCAGGAGCAGGCGAGACGGTACAATTAATTATTCTGCTACCTACCAAGTAACAGACAATTTATAAAATCTAACGAGACAACTTTTGTATTTATTTATAAATGGTAATGGAACTTGTTATTACTTTCTGAGCTGATGGTGAATCGGAAAACTGCATTCACAACGAATAAACATTTTCGAAAGAATTTGGTGAAACACATTCATTTAAAAACTAGTGAAATACATTTTAACACGTAGAAACGCAAATTCAATAAATAATCGATGGAGTTCTTTTGCCGAAACAGTAAAAAGAAACATGCTTGATATTAATTTTTAGTGACTGGTTTAGCAACGGGTTTTTTCAGAAACAACTATTGCTATCAATTATCGAAAATTCTTATACAAACATCTACATGGTGCGAGGTCCGAATATGTATGCATATACAGAGTGGAGCAAAATTTTACATCATTGAGGGCCCATAGTTTTCTGTATAGTTTTCTAAGAACAAAATCTTCTAACACAAAAGAAAAGATAGCTGTGCACAATGAGGTACAATTTTGCCCCAGCTGTATATACATACATAACATACATACATTCAAAACTCAGTCACAGTCAACCCCGGTTTTGACTGCGAATAACAGTAATAACCAGTATTGACTAAAGACATCGGTCTAAACTTATTTTAAGGAATTACTACCATGCCATCCATCCAGTTTTGCCTGTAACATATACTCGTACAATAAAAACAGTTGATTTGACGACACGCTACAAAGTTCATGATGTTTTTCCTGGTTTCTTTTTTGTTCAATTTAGTTTTAACTTTTTTGGGGTAGTCACTTGTTTCGGATTAACTTACATATTCCGAAGCACCCTTTATATGTTTCAGAATTGAAGAAAAATGTGTGGATCATTAAGCATTGCTTTTATAAAAATAAGTATTTTATAATAAATAAATCTTCAGACCTTCTTTAGAAGGTTGGAAAATTTCAAAGTGGACAACGGTCAAATGGGGTATCGGAAACTCTTTGATTTATAAGCAAAAATACGATAAAAGCTTGTTTTCATCCACAATATCTTTAAAAAGATCCGATTAAAGCCGCCGGAAACAAGGGACCAATTTCCACGTCTGAAAGCGGTGCGCCTGAAAGTACCAGGCATCCGGATACAGTGATTGTCAACCGTAGCGACCGTAGCGCTTTGATTGTTCCGAACCCGTCATCCATATCTCTGGTCGTCATCGCGATCCGTGCGAAACTAAACTACATACATTGACTTAGCTTTTGTCCATTTGTCCGTACCAAGTTCGGTACGAACCCGGTGGTTTTCAATAGATCAAATTGAGATGGCAGATTCGCATTTACAAATGAAAGATTCCGTGCATTGTTAAAAACGTTAAGGTCTTAACAAATGTCAAGCGACTTATAAACTCCAGCGCCAGAAATGGCGTCCACAGGAACATAGTAAGAAACTCGGAAAAAAAAAACTTTAGCTCAAAACTTTGGCGGGTGAAAAGTTCACCACGTTCGAAGCTTATATCATAAAGTACATCGACTTCACCTTTTGTCCGGGTGTCCATATCATTGTGTGAGCAAGAGGTGGTCGTATGCAAATATAATTGCGGGCCGGGAGCGGACGGGCGCGCATTAGTGGCGCTTTGTGCGGGAATGACTCGGTCCATTTCACACCGTGAGCCAAATTAGCCGGTTTCGACTCCGCTGTTAGCTACAGGATTTCGCTTTGAAGCTCAATGCACCGAGAGGGTTGAGTGATCTTCGTTTAAAATGATAATGGGATCGCTTGATAATATCGTTTCGGACATCCCAGCTCCCAATCGACGTAAATTGTCTAGTTTTATTGAATGGGTAAAGCGTTTAAATCAACGCTGAAGCCAGAGTCAGATACAAACACTTTCTTTGGTCCTCTGTTGAAAAATCCTTACATATTTGCGTACTCGGAAATATATGAATTATAGCTTTAATATTAGATATTAAAACATATATAATAGCTGTTTCCTACGACGTCGTACGCGTTACACTACTAAATGTGTAGGTAAAAAATAGAAATAAAGCTAAACTCGCTATTGTAACTTGATTTGACACCCCACTTTTATTCCATGGGACCTGATTTATGGGATAAAAAATAGCCACAAACGTGTCCAACCTATAATCTACGTACATACTGTTACGCCGAGGCTGTTACAGAATAAGTAATAGTCGGCCTCTCGAAGGTATACCTACTGTGCCACAGAATAGGTAATAACTTGGTGTGATATATACCTACGTTTTTACCTATAATTGCACAGAATAAGAAATAGCTATCCTGTTGAAACACCTACACGTTTCTAGTTGCCAGTGGAACCATCGAGAACGTTCGATAGATATGTAAGTACTTTGCGCGGTATAAATAGTGCTTAGAAACGCTCGAAGGAGTCAGTCTTGATTTGGCGATACGTGCGAATATTTCAGTGACTTTTAGTAATTTATTGTGCAACAGTGGTGTGATTTAGTGATTACTTGTGAATAAGATCGTGTATTTATCATTTAAGTGTCGAATAATAAAAGTTTTATTTTGATTAGATTGATTTTCATTATTTTATCCCGAACCCTCAACTCGTAACAATACTAAATTTCATCAAAATCGATTCAGCCGTTACGACGTAATTGAGTAACAAACAAACAAATAAATAAATAAACATCCAAACTTTTGCATTTATAATAGTGTGATAACCTTATCACGTGCATTATAAAGCTATGTATAGATATATCCATCCTGTAAAAAAAAAATTTTAATGATAAGGGAAAAATGTAGATATCTATCTAAATGGGTATCGTTAAGTACGTCTCGAAAAATTCCCCCGGAGAGCCATCCAAGCAGAATATCATTAACGCTTGTGCGAGTCAAACGCGGATCATTTTCCGTGCGAATGCCGCCTCCTGCATACAAACAGAATCACAGAGTGAGAGCTAAATACACCCGTGTTCCAATTAACTTTGTCCTAGAAAAAAACAGCATTAGAAGTCCACTTTGCCCCGCATTTTACCAGATTGCGAATGCGACCATACGAGTGCCACAGCGCGATTTCCGAACGAAGTTAGTTTAAAATTTGTTCTAAATTCAAACGAAGTCCCTCTTGTACTTTCCTGTGGATGCGAGATAAGGCTATTGGAAAAGTAAATTTTGTAGTCGTATAGGTATCGCCTCACTGAGTTTGAATTAAACATATTAGGATGGCTGAAACAATGTTGGGAATCGAATCGCCTGACTGGCTGCGCTGCGGCAAAAGTAATTTGTGGTTCTTTATAAAATGAAAAATTCGTGCTAAAACTATAGGAAGACGACTTTCATCGAAGTTTTTTCATTGATAATTGCATTATGATACGGTGGTTACTGATTTGAAAAAAATAGCATAAAATTGATGTAGACTAAGTCTGAGAAAGAGATCTTGCTACTATTTCTCATCTGTGATATATTATAGCTGTTCTTAAACTTTCGCAAAGTGATACCGTAACAAAAATGTGAGTAAGCCAAAGCAATAGGTAAAGACGTTATCACACGCTCCAACACAGTTTTTAGGTCCCCTTATCGCACCGCAGCGCTAAGAGCGTTATCACACTGCCGATTTCCGTCCGTATTTCCAGCGAAGCGATCAGTCAACGTGCTACGTGTGCGTAGCGATCTCGCCGCGTGAAGTATGCCTAGCAAGACTCACTGAAGTATGGGGAGGCGCACGAGTGTATCTATAGAGCGAACACGTCCGCATCCGCGTTGCGGTATCGCGGCTACCTCGAGGCAAACACGCTCGAATATCGCCAGTGTGATAATGCCCTAACTGACTAAAGTGCGGGTAAATATTTAGCAAAACCTGGTAATCCGGAGTTTTTGCTAAAGCGTCGTCCGAGCCCCAGCTTCCCTTTCACACTACCCAGTCTCAGGTGGGCGACTGTGCGACACCATGCGACAAAATTCAACGATAGGGATGGTCACGAAAGTGGATGTGATTTTTGAACTCGCCTTTGATGTCATTAAAACTGTTGCTTTACCTAATGTTCTGAAAAACTGAAATAAAAATACTGTTAAAAGTGTAGAATAGGAAAATACTACACAAAATTTACACAAGAGCTAACAACCACGTGATGCGCTGTGACAAACGACAACCTACGTGGTGCAGTGGGCGAATAGCCGGCTAAGACGCAGGAGGTAGCGGGTTCGATTCACGGCGCGGAACAAATGCTTGCATGATATCTATCTTGTTCCGGGTATGGTTGTTTCTCTATATATTATAAGTACTACAGTAAGTATGTTTTTGTATAATATACAAGAAAAAAGTTTCGAAGTATTATATCAGTTATCTAGTTCCCGTAGTACAAGCTCTGCTTAGTTTGGGGCTAGATAGCGCTGTGTGAAATGTCCAGCAGTATTTATTATTTATTTATTTATTACAAAATCAATGATGATCTTATCCGTGAGTGGGACGGAGAAAGAATACAATTCTCCCCTCCGACTAACCCGGTCACCTGCTGGTGGTAGGGCTCCGAAAGGAGTCCGTCTGGCTAGCTACCGCCCTCCTACTAGAGTGTACTGTCATTACTGGGGACCGTTGGCTTGTCTTAGCAAGGGCCTTTTTTGGGCCGGGATGGTGGGTTGGCGTGGTGTCCAAGGAGACCGGATGAAACGGCTGCCCGCTGGCCGCCCGTGGGTCAGTAGGGGCCCCGAACCCAGGGATAACTTTTCGAACTCCGCCCTGGGAGGCTGTCTCGCCAATCCGCGAAAAAAGCTTGCGAGTGACTGTCGTGCCGGAGTAGGAGACCGGAGTGGAACCGGGCAGCTGCTCTCAGGTTGGATCGGGGGCCCTTCCGTACATCACGCCAGCCATCCACATCTGGAACAACTGAGCCCTTGTATAAACCATTTTTGCCCTTATTTCTGGCTGAAGTACTTTTTACTACTTTCCCTTTTTATTTTATTTCTCATGGCCAGTCAAAATAAAAGTAAAAGTTTACCAGCGGCTTCAAAATCCACTCTCAGAGTTGACCTCTGCAACATCCGCGGATTACACTCGAACTTAAATGCTGTTCATCATCATCTTGAGACAGCCAAGCCTGCCCTGCTCTTTTTGACGGAGACTCAAATCTCCTGCCCGGCTGATACATCTTATCTCCTCTACCCTGGCTATATACTAGAAGAGCATTTTCTCCGGAAAGCTGGGGTATGTATGTACGTTCGGGAGGATGTTTGTTGTCGCCGTGGATAAATACCAGGTCTCTGTGGAGGCTCCTCTTGGATCCTCTGATCATTGCCTGGTAACCACGTCAGTGCCGACCGTTCGTCCTAGTTTATCTAGTAAACCCGGGAAGCGAAGGGTTTGGCATTTCGGAACAGCCGACTGGGATGGATTACGCGAATTCTACGCATCCTACCAGTGGAGGAAGCTACGTTTCTCAACGGACGATCCAAACACTTGCGCTGACTCCGTCGCTGATGTCATACTTCAGGGTATGGAATGTTTCATCCCCAACTCTGTGGTGCGTGTTGGTGGCCAGAGTCAACCCTGGTTCAACCGGGCTTGTGCCGATACAGTCAGCAGCAAATTGGCTGCCTTTAAGAACTGGACTGTAGCGCGTGAGTGCCAGGATCCCGAAGTTTCCCGTTTGAGGAAAAAATTCAATGCTGCCTCCAGACAGAGCAAAAAGGTCATGGCTATAGCGAAGAAGCAGCACATCAGCAGAATTGGCGACCAGTTGGTGGGGTATCCTTCTGGAAGAAGAGCCTTCTGGTCTCTTGCCAAAGCTGCTGAGGGTAACTTCTGCCAGTCCCGCTTACCATCTTTACTCAAGTCGGACGGATCTCTGGCCCATAGTGCAAAAGAGAAAGCCGATCTCCTTGGATCTCTTTTTGCCTCCAATTCGACCCTTCTCGACGGAAATGCTTCAGCACCGGTTATACCTCGGTGTCCGAGTTCCATGCCAGAGGTACGTTTTCATCAGAAAGCGGTACGGAAGGAACTCCTTTCCTTTGATGTGAGAAAGTCGAGTGGGCCGGATGGCATTCCAGACATTGTGCTCAAAAAGTGTGCTCCTGAGTAGTGTTCTGTCTTTACGCCCCTCTTTGAATTGTCTTATACCACTGGTATCGTGCCGTCTTCTTGGATAGTGACCCATGTCCACCCAATCCCTAAAAAAGGGGATCGAACCAATCCGTCTAACTATCGGCCTATAGCAATTACCTCCCTACTCTGTAAAGTGATGGAGCGAGTAATTAATACTCAGCTTCTTAGGTAGGTTGAGGAACACCAGCTGATCAGTGACCGCCAATACGGCTTTCGTCATGGGCGATCAGCTGGTGATCTTCTAGTTTACCTCACTCACCGCTGGGCTGAAGCCGTTGAAAGTAGGGGGAAAGCTCTAGCTGTTAGCCTAGACATCGCGAAGGCGTTCGATCGGGTGTGGCACAAGGCGCTTCTCTCGAAGCTTCCCTCATACGGCCTCCCCGGGGGACTTGCAGTTGGGTCGCCAGTTTCTTATCCGGGCGGAGCATAAGAGCCGTTGTAGATGGTTCTTGCTCGGACTCAATGCCCATTAACTCTAGTGTACCCCAAGGGTCAGTGCTATCGCCCACACTGTTTATTCTTCACATCAATGATATGCTGCACATAAGCGGCCTTCATTGTTATGCGGATGACAGTACGGGTAATACTTTCTACACTGGTCGCCCTAATGTCTCTCGGTCGGAAGTGGAAGACAACAAACAAAGACTTGTGTCTGAGGTTGAAGGCTCTTTGGAGCGTGTGTCAGATTGGGGTAACCTTAATCTGGTCACCTTTAACCCAACCAAGACGCAAGTCTGTGCGTTCACCACAAAGAAGGCCCCTTTCACAATAGCTCCACGGTTCCAGGGCATTCCTCTCCCCGTCTCGGCGAGTATAGGGATTCTGGGAGTCGAAATTTCTAATGAGGTCCAGTATGGGAGTCACTTAGAAGCAAAAGCTGTGCTCACCTCCAAAAAACTTGGAGTCCTTAACCGTGCCAAACAGTATTTTACGGCACAATAACGGCTATTGCTGTACAAAGCGCAAGTTCGGCCGCACGTGGAATACTGTTCCCATCTTTGGCACGGACCTCCAAAGTACCAATTGCTTTGTTTTGACTCCCTTCAGAGAAGAGCCATTAGAATCATCGGTGATCCCAAACTCGCCGACAGGCTGGAACCGCTGAGTCAACGCCGTGACATCGGATCGCACAGTGTATTCTACCGCCTGTATAATGGGGAATGTTCTGAGGAGCTATTTGATCTCATCCCGTCGTCGAGATTTTACCACCGCACTTCTCGACAACGTAATAAAGCTCATCCACATATAATCGACAATTGGGTATCGCGCACCACACGCTTCACGCAATCTTTTCTACCCCATACTTGCAAGATGTGGAATGAGCTACCATCTGAGGTTTTCCCATTAGACTACGACATAGCACGCTTCAAGAGAAATGTAAAGAGGTTTCTGCAGTGTAGGGAATGCATCGACAATACCCCGGGTGTTGCCGGTGTCAATAGGCGACGGTGACCACTTACCATAAGGTGGGCCGTTAGCCTGTTTCCCCACAAATAACATAAAAAAAAGATGAGCAGTAGGTAAGGTCGATCATTCAAGTCTGTCTCATACCTAGCTTTTCATTCTACAAATTTAATCACATCGCATCGTATCGTTTTTGTCGGCGACGTAGAATAAGGGATAACCGGGAAGCCCTTATCGCGGGCGCTTTGTAGTAATGATAAATTATTACCGCTTCTTGCCATTCTACCTGTCTTCGGTGCGGGCTACAGCGCCAATAATAATTCCTTTAAACGCGAGAAATCCAAAAAAAAATATGACCTTAAAAATTTTAATTCCACGCTGAAGTGAGAAAGGTCACATTGTCTGGGTCATATCGCAATCTGGATTTATCGATAAATACTACTTGAATCGTGGCTGCATACAAATAGTGAATAATAAAGGTCGAGCATACAATGTAGTGGAATAGTTTAATTAAAGACAAGACCTAAGAGCATGATACGATCGTAGGTGTAGGTCTAAGCTATAGTTATGGACCCACGAACCCAATATTCATCACTCTCCGAACCCAAGTAGGTCACATGATTTATCAGGGATTAATCTATAGTGTAATATAAGTTCGCCCAGAATAGAAACGAGGAATAATAAACGAAACCAATACAGAGGGCTTAGCCAAGTTACATTCGATTAGCGATGACGCTAGTCGATAATTCAGAAAATGTATGCGATTTGACACATGCTACGGAAATATGCCTTTACTCATGGCCTCATGACCAAGCTCGAGATAGCTCAACAAGCTATGGAGAGGGCTATGCTCGGGGTTTCTTTGCGTGACAAAATCCGCAATGAGGAAATTCGCAGAAGAACTAAAGTTGCCGACATAGCTCTCAAAATTTGTTGCTCTCAAGTTGAAGTGGCAATGGGCAGGCCATATCGCTCGTAGAACCGATAACCGTTGGGGAAGTAAGGTTCTCGAGTGGAGACTTCCAGTCCGGAAGACGCAGCGTAGGCCGGCCCCCCACAAGGTGGACCGACGATCTAGTAAGAATCGCGGGGGGCCGTTGGGCGCAAACGGCTACCAACCGCTCGTGGCGATCTAAGGGGGGAGGCCTATGTTCAGCAGTGGACGTCTTCCGGATGATGATGATGGAAATATCACGTGATATATCGACAACAAACCTATGTAGAAATCGAATCGATTCGAAGCGAATGTAATTTGGCTACGGGCCCTGGTAAACAAAGGATTTCCAATCTTTATGTTGTCAGGTTGGTAATAACTACACAGACACAAGAAATGCAAAATTATATTTTACTAGTTGACCCGCCCGCGGCTTTGCGTGGATTTTTAATAAAAACACTACCCTCTATTTGCGCAGTTGTTTTAAAAGTAGCTTATATCCCAATACTGGTCATAATAAATCTTTTATCGATATCGGTCCAGCCGATTAGTCATGAAAATGTAACAGGCAGAGAGACAGAGTTACTGTCGAATTTATAGTTGATCGAGCGAAGCGAGATCTCTAAGTCAAATTGGGCAAATCGGCGTTGTATGTATGTATGTATGTTTGTCCGAGGATAACTTTCGAAGCGTTTATACGATCATCGTGAAATTTGATATATAGGTAGGCAATGTTAGCACAATTTAGGTGTGACTAAATGAGCTAACAATCTGGGGGGGGGTTGTTGAGATATTGGTGATCAAGAGGGGTAAAAAAACAAAATGGGACTATCCGATCAAGTGACACGTTTACTAAAAGGTCTTTGTGGGTACATTTCGACCCCGTTTTTATTTTTAGTTTAAACCTTGTAGTTTTTAAGTTATTAGCTATAACAAAAACTGAACTTTGACAAAATTCCCAGGGTACACCAATGATCCCACAGTGCTGAAATTTGATATGCGTGTAGCTTTAGTGACACAAATATAGGCAGACGTATGAAATCCAGAATAACTGCAATTTGTACCCCAAAAAAATTACCAAAATACATGAACTCCCGTTACCTGTAATTTGAAGGAAACTGTAGGTCAAGTAATTTGGATTCTTATTTCGTGGCACTATTTTATTATTCAAAGATTAAGGCCGGCTTGCACAATGATCCCTAATCGTATTTAGCGACTAAACATGTTTAAATTTTATGTATTTTTATAATTTGACAACTCCTTAAATCATATTTAGCCACTAAATACGTTTAGGCATCGTTAAGAATATTTTTTTTTGTGTTTTGGAAGACTCGCTAGATATCAGTTCGGGGCGAACCACTAGTATTAGTATTGATTACTTTCCATAGTTCAATTTGACAATTTGACGACCTCCATGTTACAGTGGGTGAATAACCGGGTGGAACGCAGTAGGTTGTTGGATTCCCGTCGCGGAACAAATGTTTGTTCGACATTGTACTACAAGCATGTTTTTATAAAAAAGTTATTGATGTATTCTATCAATTATCTGGTTGCCATAGTAGGTATAAGCTTGGCTTAGTTTGGGCTACAGCAGAGCTAGCTACAGCAGTGTCAAATGTCAAGCATTATTTATTTATTTAATTGGCTCCGTATGTATTACGCATCATAATGTTATAAGCAAATAAATACTGGTTATTGGGAAATAATTGAGAGAAGCTCTTGCGCGAAAAAGTATGAAATTGGTAGAGATCGATATTATTGTAAGCAATCTAGTCATACTGATATTCAAAACTGACAACGCTACAAGAATTTAAAAGTTTATCCAGCTATATCAAAAGAGCTTTTATCTTGCGATATGACGTAACATTATCGCAATATCCGTACGTCGTCGTCGACCGTCGCGCGCCCTGAGAATATCAAGAAGATATATTTTCACGGAACAATGCCTCTCCGGTATCTCAATTTTCATTTCCCCTCCCTGGGACATCCGGTGTGATTTGTAGCACGAGATAATATACAAAACGGTGGCTTCGCGGGCCGCCCGCCGCCCGCCGCCCGCCGCCCGCTGGCCGGCCCTCTACTGCGTCAGCAAAATATCTTTAGGTATCTACCAGTACTCACTTCTTTATCAGATACTAGCTGACCAATCCGCAGCTTCGCACGCGTAGTTTTTCAATAAAAACATTACCCTCCTTCTGCGCAGTTGGGTAAAAAGTACCCTGTGTCACCCGGAGATAGTGTAGCTTCCCAACAGTGAAAGAATTTTTTAAATCGGTTCAGTAGTTTCGGAGCCTATTCAATACAAACAAACAAATCTTTCCTCTTTATAATATTACGAAGGTTTTTGTAGATATTGATATGTTCTTTAATGTAGAACATACTTTTGTTCTATCATCAATAGTTTCCGCAACGCATGCGACGAAAGACGTTTTTGGGCACTTTTTTTACACATTGGGTTACGTTACTTAAGTTTTAATGAGGATCCATAATATTTTCTATCAATAAATATAGCTTATGTCACTCAAGGTGAATTTAGCTTTCTAATGGTGAAAGAATGTTTGAAATCGGCACAGTAGTTTTTGAGTTTATTCATTACAAACATACACACAAAAATACAAATCTTTCTACTTTATAATATTAGTATAGATATAGATTAAAACTTAAGCTAATATAGGTACTCGGATTCACGAAAGCCTAAAGCTCTAAATAAACTATTTGTCGTAGGATTTTTGTGTAGATACAGATTTTCCGGCGCCTACCTGACCGAAAGACTGCGATAACACAGTGAAATTTGCCGAAGACGTAGGTAGCGGTGCCTAACAAATTGCCCTTATAAATTCTACCCATAGGAAACGTTAAAGAAAATTTTGTGAAAGGTTAAAGTAATTACGTAATTTAGGCTTTTAATCTCCTTATAAAGTCAATGTCTTGAAGTTTGTAATTTCCAAACGAAGCTATTATACTAATTCCCCCAAAGCCTTTTTATATTGCAATATCAAAATGGGCATGTCCATAATTTAGGAAGGCTTAATTGTATTTTAATTATAACCTGACTTATTAATCAGTGTAAGGAATAAATGCCTGAAAAAAGATGTTTGATCTATTTAAGAAAATTAAAACAAAATGTATCATTCAACTCGAATAAGAATTTGAATAATATTTTATAACAAATAAAACTATCACTCATAATTAAATCCCAACTCTCATCTATAATCGAATTTAAATCTCTGGTGCCAATACTTACCTAAAAATTCCTTGAAAGAAAACAAACTTTATTACTAAAAAAGTACCTACTACAAACAAAACTACAAAATCCTTGAAAAATATATTTAGCAAAGTTTCTCAGAGAATCAACTTAGAAAATAGATACTCAAGTCGGATTATGGTGATACTCGTATCGGCCGTCCGATTGAAGACCGCTTGATTCGCCTATCATATAACCGGTGCCTCAATATCGATACAATCTAAAATCATAACAATACCACGGTAAGAAATTGTAGTAAGACAAGTGGTGTTAGGTATTCGGTAATGACAGCCAAAGTTTCGATGTAAGATCGTTAAATCGAGTGGTCTTGAATCGGTGGTCCGGGAAAAGGAACAGACAAAACAAGTCATTCGGGAGATGTACCGTAGATCCTTGCGGAGACGGCCTGACATAAATAAAAAGTTCATATCCACCCGGATACGACTCAGATGGGATGTGAAGATATTATACGAATCAGCTGCCGCCGAGGGTCAACTATATCATACATATGAGTACAAATATCTTCCAAATATAATTTATTGAATAATGTTTCATTTCATTCATTCATTGCGAAAATGGGTACAATTACATAGCAGCAGACCATAAATAAACTTAAAATTGAGTTTTTTTTACTAGCTGACCCGCCTGCGTCTTTGCACGCTTGGAATTTCCCTTTTCTGAGGGAATTTCGGGATAAAAAATACCTACACAAAAACACTCTTAATAACTAGTGGTTCGTCCCGAACTGAGATCTCGCGAGTCTCCCAAAACAAAATAAAATATTCTTAGGGCGACTCGCGCAACGATGCCTAAACGTATTTAGTGGCTAAATATTATTTAAGGAGTTGTCAAATCATACAAATACGTACAATTTAAACATGTTTAGTCGCTAAATACGTTTAGGGATCGTTGTGCAAGCCGGCCTTAATCTTTGACTAATAAAATAGTGCCACGAAATACTGAACCAAACACCATGACCTACAGTTTCATTCAAATTACATGTAACGGGAGTTCATGTTATGTGGATCCACTTTTTTGGAATACAAATTGCAGTTATTCTGGATTTCCGACTTTTGCCTATATTAGTGTGACTAAAGCTACACGCATACCAAATAACAGCACTGTGGGGTCACTGGTGTACCCTGTGATTTGTCAAAGTTCAGTTTTTATTATGGCTTATATCTTAAAAACTACAAAGTTTAAACTAAAACTAAAAATGGGGTTGAAATGAACACACAAAGACCTTTTATTAGACATGCCACTTACCGTATAGTCCCATTTGTTTTTTTTTACCTCTCTTGAACCCCAATATCTCAACATCCCCCCCACATTTTTAGCGAATTTAGTCACACCAAAATTGTGCCATCGCTACCTACCTATAGGTATATCAAGAACTTTAAAAAAAGAATTATTATTAGCATCTTTAAATGGATTGCCATCAAAATAGGTACGAAAACGCGAAAATACAGTCCTAATAGAAATGAATAGTTTACGTATTATACCGTTGTATGACAAACATACTTCCTGCATGCCTTAGGTGGTATGGTTTCGTGACATCTGACAAAGCACTCGTAAAACAAGAACTTTTTCACATAACGCTCTGCCTGATCGTTCTCAACCCACCTCAAAGCTACCCGAACGTTCATGTTTCTATTTATGATCGAAAATGATACAGCTTCCGGCGACATTAAGTGTTTATCACTTCTACACCAAGACACAAGATCAAATGAATGAATCTATGGGTGATCGAATATATCATTCACAATTGTAAGTATTGATTTTCTAACACGATGGTAGTGGTACCGTGCGAGTTTCGACAATTTTACCAAAAAAAACCATCATCCGCCCGCGGTTTCGGACACGTGGTTTATCAGTAAAAACATTAACCTCCCTTAAAGCAATCTAGTTAGTAGTGAAAGTTACCTTCGAATTTATAATACTAGTATGAATATTAGTACTTCTTACTAGCTGTTAACCGCGATTTTGTCGGCGTGTATGGGACGTATTTATTGTCTTACTTGTAAGTTATTAAAATAAATATTTAACTTTGATTTTTTTACAGTCGTAGTTGTTTTTTTATAAGTTATAGGCTAGCGTTTGACCACGATCTCGCCTGATGGTACGCGATGATGCAGTCTACGATGGTACACGCTTGCCTAGAAGAAACCTATTCACTCGCGACTTGAAGACCACTAGGTTGTAGTTATCAGGAAACACATATAGGTACTTAGGAGAGAAAAAAAATAGAGAGAAAGGTTTTCATCAATTAATTTTTAATAATTATAAAATAATTGAAAATAAATAATTGATAATTGATTTAATTTAAAAATTAATTGATGAAAACTAATCTAAGTGTAGGTGAATGTTCGAGTAGGTATCACTCACCGAGTAAACACCGAGACCAACCTAGAAAGGTTTACAATGGTTTTTAAATATAAATGTACCTTATGTTTGAATAATGAAATACAAATACCATATGGTTGCATTTAGAAATGTACCTTAAAAACCATGAATTATGTTCATTGATGGAACGCTATCATCAGAAAACAATGAAAACGAATATATTTTTTAAGGATTCCTCATAAAATATACAGTTGGTATTTTGAAAGTATTTGCAATGTCATAAATACAAATAAAAATTTTAAAATATCAACACGTACATAGAAAGTGCTGCCTTTGTTTGTTCGTGTCGAAAAATGTCCATAAAACGTAGTTTCGCGAGGTCGTAAACACAACAATAAAGTTTAGTGGCCACTTACGAGTATGAGCTACACTCACAGTGTATGAAAATTGATAGCTAGCTCAGTTTTCAATCGTTATCAAGGTCCCAATAACCATTTGTAATGCCTATCTAGATAATTCTTTGACGATGTTGGCACCAATGACCGAGCTTGGCTCCATATTTTGTCTCAGAAACCTCCTCAAAACTCCACTGCATAGAACTAGTTTCTATGCCGACTCATTTTCCGTCCAAGCAGCCCGCTTATGGAACATGCTGCCGGTTTCCATAAGACAATCTCCCTCAATAACAATAATCATTATTTCTCTGTGGAGTCGTCTTAAATCCTTCGTTGGATTGCTTCATAGGTATGCGCAGCGGGTGAATTGCTGGCTGAGAAACATGAGGTTGTTGATTCGATTCCCGCCGCGAAACAAATGTTTGCACGATCTACAGATATTTGTTCCGGGTCTCTATATATTAAGTATGTATTTACATGGAGCTCAAATGGTCGTGGGCGGGACACTTGGCTAGACGTGGTGATGACTGATGGAGTAGGACAGTGACTGAATGGTGGCCGAGGAGTGGGTATAGTAGGGTAGGACGACCAGCAGCGAGATGGGTGGATGACATCGTAAAGGTCTTGGGCCGTCAGTGGGTGAGACTAGCGCAGGATCGTGGTGGATGGCACAAACTTGGGGAGGCCTAAACCCAACAATGGGTGAAGTCAGGCTGTGGATGATGATAATGACGTATTTATAAAAAAAAAAGTATACAAGTATTCTACCAGTTAACTGGTTCCCATAGTACAAGCTCTGCTTAGTTTGAGGCTAAATAGCGCTGTGTAAATAATGTCCAGCATTATTTATTTATTTATTATTTGTTTTGTAAGTATTAACGAATATGTTAATTAATATAATGTTTTGGTCTGTCCTGTTTGTTTGCTGTGGAACAGGATCAAGCATTCATTAATAAACTACAACACCTTTACCTACAATGAAACCCAGATCCACAAACAATAATTACTTATAATTTAATTATTAAACTTGCCTATGTATGTATTTGTGTATTTATTAGAATGTATTTATTATATTAAAAACAAGCTGTTTACCCGCGACCTTGTTCGCGTGGACAGAGAGATTAGAGAAACAGAATAACTGTTGAATTTATAACTAGCTGACCAATCCGCAGCTTCGTACGCGTAGTTTTTCAATAAAATTACCCACATTACCCTCCTTCTGCGCAGTTGGGTAAAAAGTAGCCTATGTCACCCGGGGATAGTGTAGCTTCCCAACAGTGAAAGAGTTTTTTAAATCGGTCCAGTAGTTTCCGAGCCTATTCAATACAAACAAACAAATCGTTCCTATTTATAATAATAGTATAGATAATATGGATAATTTTGTAGAAAAAAACACTTTCGGTTTTTCCAGAATTTTTAAACTTTCCGGGCTACTTTTCAAAATTTTCTTTCATACAGACCATGTGATGACAATTTAGAACACACCAAAAAGATCTGCAAAATCGGTTGAGCCTCTAGTGTTCAAGTGATCAAGTGATGATCTTTCATATGTTCATGTTTAAAAGATAGATAGATACATCATATATAGATAGACACGTACTCTTTATCCTACACCTTCGCCAATCTTCCATTTACTAATACTCCTCTCCATAAAAAGATTGTCAGTATGAGATCGCTTTCTTTAGCGATAAGATCGCCCATTATACATTTAATTGTTTCTCGTTATGTTGTATCTAGCTTCTTGTATAAGAAATAATTTTCATATATTTATTTTTCGACGACCTCCGTGGCGCAGTAAGCGTTTAGCCGGTTGAAATGCAGAAAGTAGCGGGTTCGATTCCCTGCGCGTAACAAATGTTTGCATGATCTACAGATCGCTTCGTGTCTGGGTGTTTTTCTATATATTATAAGTATGTATTTACAAAAAGAATGATAGTTATAGACATAGACATAGACATAGACAGACATTTATTTGCTACCATAGCACACACAAATTCACACAATACAATCAAAAGGTATAACATCAAAGAGAAAGCACAAGAGAACACAGAAAATACAACAAACATAGAAACAATAGAATGAAATAATAAATTTACAATGTAGTCAGGGAAAAATTAAAAAGAGGCAAGTAGGTGTGTATGTGCTACTGCAGCAAATGGGTTATCTGGTTCCCATAGTACAAGCTCTGCTTAGTTTGGGGCTAGATAGCGCTGTGTGAATTATTCAGCAATAAAAAAACTGCAGAAAATGCGGCCATGGCTATAAATAGTCTTAGACTTTATAGTCATGAACTTAAGTGCTTGCATAGTTATCATTTCCCGTCCATGTTAGAGGATGATGATGCTTACACAGATACTGTAAATATAGAAATAATTCTATATAGAAACTTTACATATTTACTTACAAATAGGTACTTGCTAATTTTCTTATTGTACGCTTAAATTTATTTTATTGTTTGTTAATTTAATGAAGTGACCCAACTACCCTCGTCAGTCGTCTTTCCTACAGTTTCAGCCTTATTCATCTAATTTGTATTATGTCCTTTCAAATAACATTACGAAGAAAACATCGTGAAACTCATAATTGGTAACAGTCGCACTTTGATGATATTCTTCTTCTTCTTAGTCGGGCACCTCTTGTCAGAGTGGTCGTGGTTACGTCAGGTATTGGCTCTAGCCATTCAGCTCTATTGAAGGCATTGCAAGAACGATATTTGCATAATCGATACTTGGCGAATTCCGCTATAAGATAAATTATAATGCTAGATTTCAAACGCAAAACACCACCAAGTGTTATGGTTTAGGGTTCCGTAGTCGACTAGAAACCGTCATAGTTTCGCCATATCCTTCTGTCTGTCCGACCAGTTTTTATTCGTGGAATATTAGTGCTGAGCGAAGAGTGAAATTGGGTATTGTACCACGTTTTATTGACGCCTAGTCTATACTAACATTATAACGAGAAAGAATAGTTGTTTTGTATTTTTGTAACGAATCAACTCCAAAACTACTAGTCCGATTTCAAAAATTCTTTCACCATTACAATGCTACATTATCCCTGAGTAACATAGGCTAATTTTTACTCAACTGCACAGAAGGAGGGTAATGTTTTATTGAAAAACTACGCGCGTGAAACTGCTGCTCGATCAGCTAGTCTATACTAATATTATAAAGAGGAAAGATTTGTATTTTTGTATGTTTGTATTTTTGTGTGTAATGAATAAACTCAAAAACTACTAGTCTGATTTCAAAAATTTTTCACCATTGGAAAGCTACATTCACCCTGAGTAACATAGGCTACTGTTTACCTAACTGCGCAAAGGAGGGTAATGCTTTTATTGAAAAACTACGCGCGTGAAACTGCTGATCGATCAGCTAGTTATTTATAAAATAAACCCTGTTACTAAGGTGGTTTTTGCACCTCTTCTTACGAGAGAAAGACAACGATAAATTTATTTGTTTTAACATAATCTATATTAATATTATAAAGAGGAAAGATTTGTTTTTTTGTTTGTTTGTATTGAATAGGCTCCGAAACTATTGGACCGATTAAAAAAAAGTTTTCACTGTTGGGAAGCTACACTATCTTCGGGTGACATAGGCTACTTTTTACCCAACTGCGCAGAAGGAGGGTAATGTTTTTATTGAAAAACTACGCGTACGATGCTGCAGATTGGTCAGCTAGTATATTATAAAGGTATTGGTTAATGGCGGGTTCCTATATCCGTCGGTGACCAGCTACGACTCGTTTCTCCTTGAAAACCTGTCAAAAGTTTGACACTAGTTTGACACTTTTTCAAGGAGTTACGAGGCGTAGTCGGTTACCCACGGATATAGGAACCCGCCATAAATGAGTAAGTGGTATTTATGCTCTATCTTATCTATTATGCAAATTACAAAAATACAACGGAAAATTCGTTGAATAGGTCTTTCAAAAACACTAACAGGGTTTCCTGAACATTTTTTGATACAACAGCCCATTTAGTAAAAAAAAAGGTTCAACGTTGCAAGCCAAAGCTTCTCTTGGATAGGTACGTAACTAATACTAGTACCTACCCACAATATATACTGTAGTTGTAAGAAAAACATCAGCTGAGTAGTCTACTAGTTTACGAGCAGTAGTCGACCAATATAAGCCGAATTTTCCTGTAGAATGTTCATACAAAATGACCAAAATCAACTGATGATACAGCCGTACTGACCCCTGCCCTTCACTGTGCGTGGTCCGACATGCGCTTGACCAATTATTTTTTTACAAGATAAGGTAACGATGCAAGCCCATGGCCCACCTGATGTTAAGTGGTTGCCACTGCAATTGCATTGCCTTGGAGGCTATGTCTATTAACACATTGCTCCGGTCACCCAGAAACACAGATTAAAAGTACTAGTGGTTCGCCCAGAACTGAGATCTCGCGAGTCTCCGATTAAATTAAAACAGAAAAATATTATTTGTAATCTTTGTGAACCTTTGACTATCAAAATAGTGCCACGAAAAAAAACCAATTTACTTGACCTACTGTTTCATTCACATTACAGGTAACGGGAGTTCATGTACTGTGGTACATTTTTTTGGAGTACAAATTGCAGTTATTCTGGATTTCAGTCTTTTGCCTATATTTGTGTCACTTACGCTACACGCATACCAAATTACAGCACTGTGGGGTCACTGGTGTACCCTGTGAATTTTGTCAAAGTTTAGTTTTAATCATGGCTAATAAATCAAAAACTATAAAGAATTTACGTAAAATAAAAACGGAGTCGAAATGTACTAATGAATACCTTTCATTTGACGTCATACTTGACCTGATAGCCTCATTTTTTTACCCCTCTTGAACCCCAATATCTCAACACCCCCCCCCCCCCCCCCCCCACACACATTTTTAGCTCATTTAGTCACACCAAAATAGTGCCATCGCCACCTACCAATATACCAAATTTCACAATGATCGGCTAAACGCTTCGAAAGTTATTCTCGGACAAACAAACATAGGTACATACATACATAGAACGCCGATTTGCCCAAGTTGATTTAGAGATCTCGCTTCGCTCGATCAATCATGTTATCTGTAATTTCACCAGTATCCATACTTTTTAAACCGGAACACAGTAATGCAATCATAAATGCGGCTTGGCGGCAAAAATGGGACATCCACAAATTATATGGTGCACAACCGGTGCATCGTTTTGGAGCAACATTTTGTAACCAGATAACTAAGTACCATTTTTTTCAGTATATTTTCTTCTATTTTAAATAGTTGCTCGCTAACATTTGTAAACATTGCTCCACAAAATGCAACTTCGGTGTGAACGCACCTAAATAAAAATGCGTTTAGTCAACTGGTTTCAATAACATAGTATCTACATAGTTAACCGATTTTGATGCTTAAAATAATATATCTGACCTGAAAAACCACAGGCTGCTTTTTATTCGGGTACCAAAATATAAGCTAAATATAGCTTCTTTAAAAATATTTTAGTATGCTCATAAAATCAATTATCGACAGATTCCCCAAATCCAGCCAGTTTAGCTACCAATCTTTATTACGCCCAATCCAATGTTATCTTATAATTTAGTGCCGGCATTTACTGTAAAAGGCAAAGTCCCTAGAGATACGTTGTGTAAGCAAATAAATTAGAATCCTATTTGTCGAAATGTGATAAAGCGCTCGATATCAGCAATATAAATAATGTCCTATTGTTTAATGGGACGGATTATCCTTATCTGTCAATCTATACTTACATAGAGATAGCTGGAATCCTATGACACAATAATAGCCTCAAGTAGATTCACGGAAACGAGGAGCGGATAGCTATTAACTTGAGAGTAAGTTGCTACTTGATTGTATTTGAATCTTATAATTACTGACGATCCTACTCGTTCATAACTATGTACCTTTATTTTTTTTGTTGACGACCTCTGTGGCGCAGTGGGCGTATAGCCGGTTGAGACCCAGGAGGTAGCGGGTTCGATTCCCGCCGCGGAACAAATACTTGCATGATCTACAAATATTTGTTCCGGGTCTGGATGTTTTTCTATATAAGTATGTATTTACAAAAAAGGAGTATTATATCAGTTATCTGGTTCCCATAGTACAAGCTCTGCTTAGTTTGGGTGTAGATAGCGCTGTGTGAAATGTTTACAAATATTTATTTATTTATTATTTAATACAAACATCATTAAACCTTTCATGTAAGTATTTTTACTTTTTCATATGTGAGTTTTTGTGTGATAATAATTATACTTAAACAAAGAAAGCATATCGTCGAGTTTAGTATAATTTAATACCTCTTTTCCATTTCACATTTTGTATTGGCATAATACCTCGCCGGGTATTCTATAGGAATTTACGTACAGGTGACATTAGTAACTGGACGACCTCCGTGGCTGAGTGGGCAAATAGCCGGCTAAAACGCAGGAGGTTGCGGGTTCCATTCCTTCCGCGGAACAAATGTTTGAATGATCTACAAATATTTGTTCGGTTGTTTCTCTATATATTGTACTAGCTGACCAATCCGCAGCTTCGCACGCATAGTTTTTCAATAAAAACGTTACCCTCCTTCTGCACAGTTGGGTAAAAAGTAGCCTATGTTACTCAGGGATAGTGTAGCATTCTAATGGTGAAAGAATTTTTGAAATCGGACCAGTAGTTTTTGAGTTTATTAATTACAAACATACACACAAAAATACAAATCTTTCCTCTTTATAATATTAGTATAGATATACCTATATATGTACTACAAAAAGTACAGAAGTATTCTATCATTATCTGGTTCCCATAATACAAGTTTTGCTTAGTTTGGGTCTAGATGTCGCTGTGTGAAATGTCCAGCATCGTTATTGTTTTTAGTGCTTATATTTGGTCCATACAAATATACCCTATGCTAACTAAGGTTTTGAAGTCAAAAGCTTTGTCAAGATTTAGTAATTTACTTAGGTTATATCCCGAGGGCCTGCTGTTCCCAGCCTGCCACTACCTGGCCGCAATCTAAGTTTCAATCCTGTTTCAAGTAGATCTGAATATAAATTGAATCTGCAGCCACAATGACAGTGTCTTAGGACTTCACTCACAAGTATTTAGTTCGATAAATTGATTTGGTCCCAGGACAGAAGAAATGATTTTTCGATTTTGTAACGGTGTAACAAATTCGACCTAGAAAAATATAATATCTGTCTGTTTTTGGTAACTATTGGTGCAAACAGGACAACCAAACAGCAAACAGAATTTCGTAAATCTTTTAATTTGCTAAGCCAATCACGAATGCCACATCTCAATCGTAAAGAATCATTAAATAAAACCAGGTTTCCAATACTCTAAGATGATGTCCAATATTTAATGTTTTAGGTTGCGGTACTTGGACACCGTCCAATAAATACCTACTTGATCTCAAGGACTGCTCTTTAACCTTTTATCAGGTAAGTAAGCCTTCGATTCTGATCGGCGCCCAACCCACTTACCTACATGTATACAGCAAACCGATCGAAAACAATAGAGGCAGAGTAATTTCAATACAGAGGGAATTCCAGTCTGTCTTATGAGCTGCGCAGAAATCATTCATGGGCAATAACACCCATTTCTGGTGGGCGCCACCTCAGTTATTGCCCGGGGATAGGATTATTGGCAAATTGTTCCGCTCGCATTCCGACCCAACTCTCGCATGAAATATTAAGCACCTATGTACCTACCGATACCGATTCAAAGACCAATGGCACTGACGTTCTCCTTTATAAATACTTGATAAATACCACTGCAGGACTATTGTTTGCATGATTCAGCGGAATTGATCATCTGCAGATGATCCCTTTTAACTCAACTATAGGTTCGGAAACTCGTTGATCGAAAGCCTCTTCAAATGAAACTGCCCAATTAACTTGATTGATCGCAAGAACTCAAGCAAAAAGACTACTAAATCTCAGATTAATTTTAAAAGAATATTTACTAAATAAACAACGTACAGCTCGCTACAGTTTACGCAACAAATTGAGCGTTTCATTCATTCAATTTATTAGCCTCATCTCTCTCACAAACAAATGGAGCCTAAAACAAAAATTCAAAACGCCAGGATGAAATAAAAGTTACATCGCGACAAATGAAAATATGAAAATTGGATATTATTGCGGAAAATGTTGACCTTGCGGGAAAGTATGGTTTTCTACCCCATTTTACGTTAATTTGAGTGAGATAAACCCGGGAACAGCTAACAATAACAATAGCATAAATAGCAGGTAGGTATAACAGGTACAACCTATAAGATAAGGATAGATTAGAGCTGCGAAAGTTTAAATAAGAGATGAATATTTGCCGTAACTAGGTTGTTACGGTCGATTCCTGCCGCGCGAACGGATGTTACAGCCCATAAAGTGCCAGATAAGGTTCTGAATGGACTGTACTGTACACCTAACCACGGCTCTCCGGCTAACTGGACACATTAATGTGTGAAAATCAATTTCCATTCAATTTTATAACGTTGTAACTGCTGCGCTGGACCTGACGATAAAATACTAACTGATGTCTGTCTGTTGATAGTGCTTCTCATGTTGAGTTATTGCGAAACTTTGAATAGCTACGGATCTACTACTATAGATACAAATAGGGGGTAGTCAGTTTAAGGTCGAAATAGTTGGAAATCTAAACATAGCTACGCAAATACCTTGAGGAAGAATTTTATGCGGCAGGCTGCAAGCCCATCGTTCTTTGTTAGGATAGTTGAATTGTTAGAGAATTGTTGAATGTACCTACTACATCCGATGGCACATGCTTTTGGATTTTTTATTTCATGCATACTGATTTGCCCACAAAGTTTTGCTTTACTGGTTTAAGCTCGTGAAACCCAAATAAAATGAAATTGGGCCTATGTGGAATTTATTTTCTAGGCTGATGAAATTTCAAAAAAACTACTAATTAGACCAGGGAGTACGTAACTTACGTATTCGATTCCTTACTCATGCATAAAGATCCCCGCTGCCAATATTTTATTATACAACTAGCTTCCGCCAAAGGCTTCGCACGCGATTTTTGTTAATAAATAGCAGCATATGTCTCAAAAGTCTCAATCCAGGTCCTAATTTATCTATATATCAAATTTAATCGAAATCGGTTCAGCCCTTACGACGTGAAAGCATAATAAAACCTAGTTAGTTGATGGTAGGTACAATTTTTAAATAAGAGTTATTTTAGAAGGAAATATTATACTTAGCCAGAAGCACTTTTATACCTCATCTAAACCAACGGCAACAAAATATCTTCCCGAACCTTTTATTACTTACTGGACGCAAAAATACATTGTTGCTATCGCTTGTATTTTTCGCATTATCTTGCCTCCTCGAGCCGTAGCTTTTGCCATGACAGTAACTATAAAAGTAAATACCCATTTACCAAAATTACTTTATGGGGGTCTCATTACACGATAAACGGTGTTTGCCAAATTAATGATTATGGAGCTGGCTTACGCTACGCGGATAAGTTCTACCTATGCCTACTTATTAGTACTCCAAACCTATCGGCATTTAAGTCCCGATAGTTTTGGTGTACTGTTTATTTTATTGATTTAAAACTACGAAAATTTAAGTAATATGTAAATTTTAGGCGTATTTTTGTCCTAAATCAGACCAGTCCTACTTTTCAGGGAATCAATAACTTTGCTAAACTTTGAACAATTGGCTTTCATGAAACTACGATTTCCGAACCATCGATCACATAAAATTTTACTTTCAGCATTCACAGTGTTCCCCGAACCAAAAAAAAATCCACAAAGAGGAGACAATACCTCGAAGGCGGAGTTCCATTGTAGCGGCGCGTCTTTGTTACTATCTATGAATCCTATCGTCGTCCTTATTACCTTTGGGCTCACATTCTCGTACAATGCGATACGTTACTCTATAATTATATTGTGGTGGATCTCGTGAGTCGTATCAACATGTTGCTTGTCTCTAACTTCGCGAGCATACTCCAACGATAACATTTGCGAGTAAGAACTTGCGAGCGTCACATAGGTACCTCAATAATTATGTAGCGTTAGCACGTATTACAGCGCATGATCAGTCGAAACTGAATGGAAAGAACTACCAAAACAAAACTCAAGCTACGAAATACATATCATAAAGCTGCAAGCAAGTAATATCAAACCCTCGAAGCCCCTGACCTCTAGATTTCATTCTAATAAACCCCAACATAACAAGTAAATAGGCCGAGCTGACTATCATACGGTTCGAGCATCTCGGATTGAGACGTCGTCCACGGAAATGAAAGCCATAAGTCGAATCGTAGCTGGAGACTTCGTTACGAAAGCCTTCGGTTCCGCCTGTGTTACGAGCCTTCGAATTTGCCTGCTAATAAAAAAGCCCGCTACTGTACGCGACAAACTGGACTACCGATGCAAACTGCGGACGGGATATAAAATGAACTGGCCTCACCCACACAACTCATCTCCTGCGGATGTTTGCAAGGATACAAGTGTGTATAAAAACGAAGGACGTCGTAAATAAGGAGAGGTGTTTACTCATTCGGTAAGTAATGCTTTAAGAAAAAAATATGAAAAAGTTTATTAATTCTTAAGCATTGAAACGAGGATTTATTTGCAGTAAAGTTTAGAACCGAGAACAAACAGACCATGTCGTAAACTCCTTCGAATATCCAACTTGTGACTCGGGGGCCAAACAAAGGCTCTTTGAATACAGCCTTCTCTCGAAGAACAATATTACCGTCCAATCGCGATAATACCTATCCACCGTTGATACTTTTTAGCCGAGAACTATTCCGCGTGGTCGAAGCAAGAGATTTTATAAGGCATAAACCCTGGGAGCAAGCAGTAAAACTGGGAACTGAGGCAATATGCCAGCCCCTATTGTCGGCGCCACGGCTTTGTTTTAAACTAGAAGGGTTGCAATGCTATTCTGTACAAGTTGTTTAGGGAGCTGCTTTGATAGCCAGCAACAAGGAAATTGTACAGAAGAAAGCACTGAATAAAGGTATTGCGAATGTTTGAATCTCAGTTGATTTGTCTCGTTGGTTTATTGCGTTGAAGTCAACCTTTAGATTGATCTTATCACGTTGGATTACTACCATCAAAACGTGATTTATTCTTATGCATTATAAACAATGTCACGGTCAAAACATGCACAAGGCGAATTACTGCAATGAGTAGGCATCATACTTAAACTGCTGACACAAACACAGTGCAAACGTAAACAATATCATAAAATAAACGTAACTAATGTTATTCAGTGTGATACATACGTATCAACAAGATTTTTCCCCAAAAAACTAATCTCAAAGGCTAAAGGCCACTAAGGCATTATTTGTTGGTAATATTTTGATACCGCAAATATGATATCATAACTTTTTATAGCACAAACCAAATAGTGTCATCAGTTTTCCTGAATGGTCCTAAAGAAGTATCACTCTATTACGACGGAATAATACTGTCCCGCCCAAATCCGTTTATCGTCAGAGCGGTAACCTCTTTAGGGGGGCTTTTCGGGGAGTTTAGATATATTGCACACGATATACTTTAAGCAAATTTACTATTTTAAGAACATCCAATGAACAGTAAGACTGAAAAAGATGAAAAATACTAATTAAGTTCAAAGACCGAACGGCAACCATTTTGCACCAGCTTGTATCTGCTTCAATTTTATTTTGAGTCTCAGCTCCAATTTTCTTTTAGATAACTTCTTTATTTTTCTACATAAGAAGTCTGGGTATGTAGCGAAATTGGAGAGAAAAATTAACGCCACAGAAACGAAGATAATAAAGTAGAATATACCTATTTGTTGAAAAAAAACCTGTATCGAATTGTATCATTTCAGAGTAAAAGGCACGTGATAACAATACATTCTCATTGAAAGTATCGGCTATCAATTTTTGCTTTTTCCACTGTAAATTCCTAAGCTATTGTTTGTGTATAGTATATTGGTGAAATAATAAATCGAGGGTATACGAAGCGTGACGACAGAGCGATACTAACTCGGGACTGGGTAGGGATGTCACACGGCAGCTTTTAACCGGACATTCGAAACTTTTACTACAGATAACATTACCGTGCTTTTACAGCCCCTATTGACGAGCGATATGAATATCTGATACAGTGGTTCTAGTTTATTATTCCGCTCCCAAAATTTATCATGGTTCCTACAATCCATACTAATATTATAAATTCGAAAGACTGTTTCTTACGTTTTCACGACACGATAACGAACGTTTAGTCATAATATAATTTTAATGACATACCATGCGTGCGGAGCCGCATGCAGAAGCTAGTCTGCTATAATGTTATATACGGGAATCATCACATATTTTTATACCAGTTTTATGAGCGACCATTCTTTCAGTTCAACTCGTGAACCTTTGAATCAATGGAAGTGCGATGCATTCCAGCGATTAGCCTTTAAAAAACATAATTTGTTTGTCGAATGATTCCTTGGTCAAATGGTTTGTGACTTTCTGTCAAAGTCAAAATTGGTTTTAAAAAGCATATCTAATGAATAGTAGGGTATATTACAGTAGTAGTACAGTATATTTTGTAGGAAGTGCTACAGAACGTAAAAAACAGATGCGGCAATCGTGAATCATGAAAAATTCCTCAAGGCAATTTTCGAGTCAGGCGATTTTGTCCGGCTTTTTTTTTCTCTTGTAACCTCTAGGGCGGAGGGTGCTCGTAAATAGAGCAAGTAACCGACCACTAGCATTCGGCTCGCGGCAGGCCCCTCGGATTTGCGTACAAATAAAACGAACGCTTTATCAACCGGAAAATAAAACGGTACCCAATGAAATAAGGCGAGAAAATAATCAGAATCAAAAAGTAAATCGGCATTTGTTTTGGAATAATAAGGAAACTTTACTAATGGGTAGGTATATAGGGTGTTTGTTAATATACGCACAAAAATGAAACGGGTTATTTTGATGAGTTTAAAAAATAAATTTGTGAAATGTTTACCATAGAAAAGTGAAATTTATTTTAGCATGTAAATACAAACACTTTATTAAACTTATGTTTAGCTATTGAATAATGCATGCCATCTAACCACAGATACTGTATTGGTGACGACTTGTTGTCCCTTTCTAACCCAAAACCCGCAGTCATTTCCGAAAGAGATATCAAATCGGCCTTTATTTTTGGATTTCGATTGCAAGAGTAGGCATTAAGTTTTATATCAAATTAATCACCTAAACTTCGTCGATCGAACTAGTAGTTTTTTTTTACAAGTCTTATTTTATGTTTTGAGAAACCGTCACTTGAACATCGTCAGTATATTACCAAATATCCTGTATAGGTACCAAACACCAAGATAACGCACGTAATACGATTATGAGGGGACCAATCAATAACATCCTAGGAAAAACGCAAAGCGGGATGAAACCAATGTAATTACAGATAGCTGCAAGGCCTGCAATGTAAAATGCCGGTATTACCGTCCGTTGTTGCGTCGCGTCGTGTAGAAAAATATTGAGCAATTAAGCACAGATGTACCTTATTTAATTAATCATATTTCTTTGACTTATTATGCAGACAAAAAAAATATAGGCATAAAAAGCAAATCTGATGATGATATTGACGGTTGTTTTTAAATGCAAACTGGTTAAATTCCAAAGAAGGCAATTAATTCAACAAATTGCACGGCGAGACCAGCTTAACAGCAAATGGTACAATGTTTTCGCACGATTCCAGCCCAAAAATAAACCATGACACAGACAAAAAAATCGATGATTTTGTAAAACGTAGCCAGATTTAAGGCTCTAGTATGAGCTCGATTAGTTTTATGTGAAAGATTCTGTGCCCATAACTCGGTAGGCTTATCTTACTATTTTGTTTTGGCCACGAGAGCCCCTTCAGTTCCACGTAAAACTCTACGATTAAAGATTTCATCCTAAGATATTGGGAGGTCGTAATATTTTAACGATACCCTGCCCTGGAGCGAGTCCTTTGTTTTATTGCTTTTATTTTATTATTTATCGAAACATTTGACATAAAGCTACCATTATCTATGGTTTTATGTGATAATTTATTGCTGAACCTATAAATAGGCGTTTTAACACTAACGGTGGAAACGTAACATGTGTTTTGTAGTTTGACGCGCAATTTTAGAGCAAATTGCTCTTTGATTCATTGCGATGCGATTTTCAATTACTTATAGTTGTTAGTACGGGATCGGCAAAGCGAAATATCCAGTGAATACTAAACCAAGTAGGTATATATTATATACCTACTTGGTATAATATATATTTTACTTAGAAAACTTTCGTGATTTATTTCAATCATTATTATAAATACGAGATTTATCACGTACCGTTTTATCGTTGTTTCGACCGACAATGTTTCGGTTCAATTCGTGAACCTTCATCAGGGTTAGTGCGATCCGCTCCGAACCACGTCTTGAAACGGTCGATAAAACGATACGTGATAAATCCCGTATTTATAATAATAAGGTAAGTATATATTTGTTGCAATAGAACAAACAAGAACTTTTAAAGTAAATTTATGTCCTAAGAAATCCCGTAAAAGGAACTTTAAAACTTGACATACAAAGAAAAGTTTTACCAAATCGAAATGTCCACTGCATAACTCAAAAGCTACTGACCCGAATGAGGTGGGCATGTGGCTGCAGAGAGCCTGATTCAGACAGATTCGATCGAAGTATCGAAAGCAATAGTGTGGAAATGGGGCAGATTGGAATATTGACTCTATCCTAAATACATACCGTTCAAAATTGCAAGTGCGCAGATGAAACGTAATACTTCAAAAGTTTTAAAGGATTCTCGGAATTCAAAAATGTTCAAAAAGTATGTTGAAATACAAATGCACAAACGATTTGACTCACAGGAGCCGAACTCATCCATTCATTTATTTAAACAGTGCGCAAGTTTCCTTGTTTATTGTTATTAAATGATTTTTATTTATTACCACCGAACATAATTAAGAACAGCTCGCAAACACCTGTTAGTTTACAAGCAAAACAAAAACACTAACGAAATGGGTCCTTTTGTATGGAGGCTACGAGGCCGCAGACAAATGCTTATAACAGCCTTCTTTTTGCGGGTCAAAAAGGGTTAAAAAAGAGTCCTAGAAACACCGTTAAGGTGTTTTTACACCGGCAAGGCGAGACGAGGCGAGGTGAGAATAGAACTCTCGCCGGCCATTTCCACAAAATAATTACCATAATAATAGCCATCGCAAGCTCGCGCGATCTCTCACTTAGATTGTGGGCTAGAAACAAAGCAATATCAATACACAACATTTTAATCTTTATCTTAAATCAGTTTAATATTGTGAGTACCCCACAATTTCAAGATTGTTTCGATAAGATGTTTTCGTAGTTTTACTTACTATATACACTGGATGTATGCAGCAATACGGTTCAATATTACACCAACAAATGTTTCAATCCTCGTCTCGCACATCCTCGCCAATACAGACCATTTCAACCAAAGATGCGCTTGGAGAGAATTATAATCATGCCACACAAATTTCGATTCACTCCAATCCGATCCTCTCCCCGGTGGAAAAGCACCTTAGACTTTTGATCAATGACATAGCGAGCAATGTCGTGTACAGATACTAGTTAGCGATGTTTAACTATGACTCACACACATAATACAAGTGATTAAGTTAATAGTCGATTACGTATCTACATGTAAATCGATTTAATTCACGTTCAATTTATCCCGACGCATTGAAACGTGCGCCGAAAGAAAATTTTATGCGGTTTCAGCATTCCGGCCCGAGGTTATAAATACAAATTGATATCCAAGCCAAGATTCGCTTAATTTACAATTCACTTGTGCACTAATTAAGACGGATAATTGCATACGAAAATGACTTAAAATGGAAATCGGATGTTGTTTTCTCTACATTGTCATTACCTGTGCATATTGTTAGTAAGATTAGATTGCCAAGTTTAGAATAGAATAGGTACGTAAAGTTTTCTGTGAATGTGGAAGAAAATTGGTATTTGTTCGCAGGCGTAGCCAAGCCGGTCTCTCTCAACGAGGTAATCGCGGCGGAGTCGCAGCAAAAACAACTTGGGCATGCAGCGTCCCCCAAATTAGAAGGTATTGTGCAATTTGCTTACATTTCTCGTTGCATTATAGTGTCAGAGTTCCACCTTTAATTAACTACCTCCCGTACCTGCCGCGTTTACCTACTAGAGCTCCTGTATGTGCTATTTATGCATGGATATAATTAGGTAGAGTTTTGTAGCTGAGTAAGAGAGTTTTGCTTTTTGTACTGTTTTGAGATTTGTAGCAGATAGATAAGTTGATTGTGTTGTAGAAAACATTTTGCCTCGTTTTATTTTACAGACACTTGTATTGGCAAAATTTTACTCAAAAATGATAAAGGAGTACCGTTGACAGCAGTTGACACGCTAGAAGTTATTTGTCGCGTGTCCTATGCATAGTATTTTTTTTTTGTATATATCGAACCGATAAGCACTGATTATAATTGTACTCCACTAGATAAGGTTTTTATACCTCCCTAATACTGATAGGTAAAGTCATGAGCGGTTTTTGTAGTTTATATGAATCATAAATTCATAATAGATTGTTAAAAGAGGTTCAACTTAATTAAGAAACGTAATTAAAGTATTTTTTTCAGAACATATAGCAGTTCGTTTTTCTTTAAATAAAGGTCTCAAACCTTTACTTCGTGCGCCAAAGAAATTCAAAGAAGCAGGTGAGCCCGTGACCTCGTTCCGTAAACAAGCCATATCTTGTAAAAACGCTCATTATGTCGTTAATTAACGTAGGAACGTGTACTTAAAGTTGTTTTATTTTTCAGAGAGTTTTTTCCCATTGGGAAAAAAGATATCTTCGTTAAAATACAGGAAAACTTTTCAAATCAAAAGCCCCCTGCGGCCCAAGCGGATGAAACACAGCCTCATCAGTAGATTTAACACCAAAAATCAATCAGTTAAACGAGAGATCAGTGGAAATGAGAAATTTAACCAAAAGTACATTCCGCTGCTCCGGAGCCTCGGTCTGCTGTTTGATAACCTGCTTACTGCAGAGTCAAGCGAATCTGCTGAACTCACAAGTAAGCGGAAACGTGTCAGATATTACACCGACACAAGCGAAATTCTATGTCCATGCTCTTCCAAATCGAATCCTGGGTACCAACCGGACGAAGCGACAACTTCTACCGAGACTTTCTCCGGTGAGACATCGTCTCCTGCCGAGGTTACCCCCTCGACATCCCATACTCTTACCGCTAGTAACTTCCGCGGTTTCCGACAGAATAAGAACATTCCCATACTACTTCCAAGAAATACCTCTAGCGGTCGGAGAGACGATCATGGAATCGGTAAGAGAAGCCGCGCCGCACATCACGGGAGCGCTGAAGGAAATATCTCCCGGGATAATGGAGATAGTGAACTTAGTACCGGAGACGGAAGCCTCGAGTCCGATGCAGCGGATGATGCGGAAGATACCGGTGATGATTCACGATACGATGCAAGTCGCGCTAGATTCCGGGGACGACTACCAGATGGATACACGTCGTATGTCACCAGAAAGCATACCGAGATCGAGGGTAAGGGAGAGAATACAATCGATGGAAGAAACGCCGCGACAGACGAAACCCAAATCCCCAAGGTATTCCCTCGAGGAAACCACGATGAACCTAAAAGAGAAGATAAACAACAGGTTCGAAACGACGAAGCTGAAAGCGCAGAACTTCTATCAGCACCTATTGGAAGACTACGAGGATTCCCACCCGCGGAGAAAATCGATATTCACAAACTCGAAAGTGAAGAAATCAGCGTCGAACAAGATCACTCCACTGATCAACAACTCGCTGACGGAAGTAGCACGCTTGCCGAACAAAATAAAGAAACTAGTGCAAGATATGAAACAGTAGAACACAACATACCTACAATACGACCAGATAGTTCTAAGCCTGGCCCTGTCGTTTTTATCATTGATGGTTACAGTGTAACCAGAAATAAAAATGGGGAAAATAAATTAAAGGAGAAGGCGATACGCATCCATTCTAAATAACAATGTAACTTTTTAAAAACTGTATTTGAAATAAAGGTTTATGGTGTGTAGTATAATAAAAAATATGTACTTTTATCTTCTTCCTTTCTTGCCCTTGGCCCCCTTAGTACTGGCTTGTGGGGCTTGAGGTTGCTGCTCAGCTGGCCTATAACAAAGAAAAAGATTATGCTTAAAATATTCCATACTAACATTAGGAGTTTAAATATGAAATTTACGTTTTAACATAGTGTTTTAACCGTTTTAACTCTTTGAATTAAAATTAAAGCTGCATGGTGTGAGATTACAAAGTGAAACTTTATCACAAGATAACTATAACATTCTAGATTTCAAAACGTACAACATTTGATTGTTTGACTTTCAATTCCTTTTTCATTCGCTTTTAAAGTAAGGCACTTGTCTCATCGCCGGCGATGAGCGAGAAGCGAGTAGAACTAGAAACGAGTTGGCGAGCAGCGAGAAGCGAGTGTGTAGTTCCTATAGTTGTCTCGCTGTCATATCTGTTCGTATCGCTGAGCAAGTGTTGTAGTCGCTGCGACAAAATAGTGGAGAGCGAGTTCTCACCAGCAGTATGAACAGCCAGCGATCAACTATACGTGTCTCTTTTACTGACACGGAATCTGTAGCTTTTGTTCGTTTCTTGAGCGAGAATATAGCTAACCGCTTACTCGCCGGCGGTGAGACAAGTGCCTAAAGATGGATACATCGAAAATTAGGGTAATTTTTGAATAAGAGTCCGACGTGGACCTAATAACGCAGCAGAAACAGCTCGCAATATCAATGTTGTGTTTGGAGAGGATACGGCGAATGAACGCACTGTGCGTTTTTGGTTTAATTGCTTTCGCAGTGGATACTTCGACTTGCAGAATGAACCCCGAGGAAGACCAGCCACTAAGGTAAACAACGATGAATTGAAAGTGATGGTGGAAGCCGAACCGTATCAAACTACCAAGGAATTAGCGGCGTGGTTTGATGTAAGCATACCCACAATATTAACCCATTTGCATCAAATCGGTTAGATAAAAGAACTTGAAAAATGGTGCCCCATGATTTAATTGATCTGCAGAAAGAATCGCGAGTTGAAGCTTGCCTTACCTTGTTGAACCGGTACAGAAATGAAGGGATTTTGGACCGAATTCTGACGTGTGATTCTTTACGAGAATCGTAAGAGAAGAACGCAATAGCAATAGCAAAGCGAAGATTACCCATAGAAAAGTGATAGTAACTGTTTGGTGGTCCCTTCATGGTGTAATTCACTACAACTTCCTTAGATCCGGTCAATCAATAGCAGCTGATGTCTACTGTACAAAACTTCTAACAATAATGGCGAAACTCTCAACGAGACAGCTCCGACTCGTTAACCATCTTCATCACTATTGCTCCATGATAACGCAAGACCTAACACTGCTCGAGAAACCGTTCTAGCACTACATGGCGTTTGTTGGAACCACTGCGAGCACGTACGTTGCACTTCCAACAGTCACCCATCTCCCGTGCGCAACGCAGCCTTAATAAGCTCATTAAAATCCATCCTCATTTTGACGTGTTTGCGGATGACTGGAAGACGATCGAGCGAGTGTGTCTCAGTTATTGTGAGAGTGTTTAATTAGTTAAGTATACCGATGTTAAGTTAGTTATGTTTAGTCCCTTTGTATTTGTACATCTGTTGTGTTTTTGTGTACCATTTTAACCTAAAATATGTAAGTTTGAAAATTATTGTACTTAGATTATAATTTGTATTTTTTCTTGTAGTAGTTTTAGATATAGCGTATTAGATTAAATTCTGTAAAGTTATATTTAAGGGCGCACTATACCTGGGGAAACGATAAATCGCTTATTTTGAAACAATGTTTTGTTCAACAAATTTTGTGATTTCAATTTGTAATTCATATATGTTATAGTTAAGGATACTAGATAGTGCTAGAGCGCATGTGTTGTGAAAACACGATTCCGTAAAATTTTCTCGATAGAAAAAAAATCCAAAGATGACTCCAAATTTATCTTTAACTCGTTCTTATGCGATGAATACTTCAATTTTGATCGTGAAAATTTATACAGTAATTCTACACAACATAAATAAGGGCATCTGTGTTTTAAATTTTCAAAATACCTTTTGATTTTACCATAAAATGAAAATATCTATGTTTTGCACTAATTAACGTGACGCTTGTCGCTCTAAACGAACACGTAATTCTTAGGTAGAATTTATATTTAGTTGGTTTTTGTAAAGACGCAGTAATGAGAAATAAACACAACAAGATAATGAAGGGACTGAATGATAAAAAACCGGCAAACATATGATCCACGGCGAGATAGGACGTGCAGCGGCGCGCGGAGAAGCGGGGGTGAAATTCGAGTTTGGGCTGAGGTATAGTCAACTCTTAAGTGTAAATAAACGAATTTGAATGACCTGCAGTTAGAAAACATCCGTCATCTTCCGTACTCGTCGGACCCTAGCCCCAACCGATTACCAGTTTTTCCGCGATTTAGATAATTTCATCATCATTTAAATCATGGTCTAAAAATATTTTCGCGGAAAGCAGAACTAAATACCTTCACACAGTTTGTTAAGTCCAGGTCCCTACCGCAAAGGCATAAATGATCTTCCCATAAGATGGCAGAAATGTATAGACAGTGAGGGTAAATACTTTGATTAAATAAATATATTTTACCTTATAAAACGGCAATTTCATACTTTAACTTATATTATTATAAATTCAAAAAGTTGCTCCGTCTCTCTGTGTGTTTGTAATGTTTTCACTACTATACGGTTGGGCCGATCTTGATGAAAGTATATAGATTGATAATGGTCCGAAGTTGCAGACGACAGTTTGTATTTAGACACATAGATTAGGTGGTATTTGTAGTAGAGCGCTTTTCAAGAAAGTAGTAACGCGTACCGCGAACATTTGAGGAACTAACGATTATCAGATGAAAATAAAGTTATTTATTTATGTTTTCGTTCCTTAGAGCTTAGACACTATTAGGCGCGGGACAAATACAAGAAGCGTCGGGCGGTGGTGAGGCGCGGGCGCCGGCCACTTATTTGATATTTCATACAAAATGTATAATGGAAGAGGTGGGGCGCGAGACATACTGAGACGGCGGAGTGCGGGCAGCACTTCCTCGCCCTCGGCGCACCCGCAATTAGAACGTCATGTTGTCGTGAACACTAGAATGCCCCAAATGAATCCACTGTGTTTACCCGCGCCTCGCCTTTCCGACACCGTTAGCGCGCCTGTACACTTACAAACAAAGGTGCCTTCTAATTTCGATTTAATTTTTTACTGCTCATCACTTTCAGGAGACAGTATTTACAAACAGCCACTAACCCTTCTCCTCTCCTCTTTTATGTTAAATAATTATAATATATATGTCCCTATATATAACATCTTATTGTTTTTGTATATCATGTAGGTATTTGTTATTAATAATGGTATCATTGCTTATTTATTATTATTATATAAATATGTTTATTTTTGTATAATTGGTCATAATATGTTTATTTTGTTTAAATTTGTGATGTCACTCTACATAAGGCTCTTCCTGAAAACCAACGCTGCTTTGCATCATTTATTGCAAAGCAGCATAAAGCTGAGGCAGAGCCTGTTTGGGCACGCGTGACACGGAGCGGGACTAGTTGGTGCACCTACTACCTACTGGTGGGGTAGGTACGTATGTGTTCTAGCTGTAGGTCTAATTTAATCTTATTGTTTTGTAATTTTCCTGTCTATCTACCTATTTTGTTTATGATCCGTTCTATGTTTCTTTGTGTGTCAAATAAATAATTCTATTCTATTCTGTTCTGTTCTGCGCTGCACCGGCGCCGCGCCCGCGCCTAGCCCTCGCTTCGCCCTTGCCCGACGCCTCTTGTATTTGTCCCGCGGCTTATATAACGCTCAAGCAGAGGGAATTATATGATAGTAAAATGATCTCTATCTACACTTAATTTAGCCTTTTACTTAGCACTTTGTTTCACTTAACAAAGTAAAAACATTTATTTGCCAAACATTTTTAAAGTAGGACAGGAACATGCTTAAACCAGGCAGCGAGTTTAAAGCTTATGATAATACTGAATTATACTGAATATTACTTAGAAAATAATGAAGCTGTTTAAACAGGCCAGGCCACACTTTTTCTAGAAGCAATCAGATAAAGGTTTTATTTACAACTTATTCCACCCCACTCGTAGGCAAAGGCGTCTCTTTTTCGTTAACCACATGATCATCCCGCCAATGCTTTCTTGGTCGACACTAAGGCTGTCAAATATTCAAAGTATATAAGCACGTAAAGGTTTAATAAAAAAATATCTGCACCTGTTTTGACGAGTCTTCAATTTAGGAATGGATTCACCAATGAGCTTCATGACAGCCTCCCTTGTAGGGTACTCAGGTTTCACAGGTGAACCATCATCATTCTTCAGTTGTATGCGGATTCTACCCCTGTATAACATTTCCTGGAAAAATAAAGAGTTACAGATTTATATTTCTAAAAAGTAGTAAGTGTGTATTCAGCCTTTTTATACTGAACTGTTTATAGTGTAATTGTTACTATATGCAATAATAGGCAATGTGTCTCATGTCTCTACAGCAGTGATTCCTAAAAGGTGGTCCGCGGAACCCTAGGGTTCCGTGGATGGGTCACAGGGGTTCCGCGGTCTGTCCAAGAGTTAAATTTAAATTGTACTTAAAGATGAATACCCGGCAATCATTGAGAAAGCTGTCCTGGGTCTGATTCAGTTTGTGAAGACTTAGGTAACGATGCGAGACTGGTTTGCGTTCAATTGTCAGACATAAAGCCTAATTTTACGGCTATTATAGTAAATAATGTGAAAAAATTTCATTCTTCACAATAAATTATTAACTAGGTACATTGTATTTCTTTGTTACAATAAATTATTCGCAATACTTATAATAATTATTTTCATTTATAATTTATTCATTCTTCGAGTCTAACATGAATACATATATTCAAACTACAAGGTAAACACTTTAGTTATATAATAGCCAGCTAGGGTTCCGCCAAAAAAAGTATGATCAATTAAGGTTCCATGGCCAAATTAAATTGGGAAAGTCTGCTCTACAGCATTTCCACAGAGATTTGACCAATTTGTACTTAACTCTTCTTCAGTTGGCTACTGCTGTGAGTTTAATCTTATCTAGTAATAATATACGTTTTTGTAAATTGTTTGATGAAACTGTCGCTAGGTCATTTGACAACGGTGATCAGATAATTGGATGCATATTTACTTAAACTTCATGGGTTGACAAGCATTGTCAGCACTTTTAAATCGGCAAACTTATGTTTTGTGAATCAATGAATTCAGTATTTATTTAACTTTGTTAGTTGGATACAATACAAATTATAACCTAAAGTAAAATTATCCATTAATATAATATGGCACATTTTTATCGAAAATACTAACTTATTTTATTAGGCATCCAGCTGAAAAATCTTTGGGGTGTTAAAAGATGTATTATACAAATTATTAGTTTTTGCCACTACATAGCCGATTTTTGTGAAACATTGGTCAAGTTTGCACAAAAACTGTCTGAAGTAAATATATTGAATTTAATTGAAACATTCAATCCCAGGATAATGGAGTTTAAAAAAATAGAATTCGTTTCCATACTTTCATAGATATTTGCTAGAAAAAGTGAGCTTTAGGTAAACATGCATCTCATTATCCAAGCTCTGCTCATAATCCCTGCTTGTAAAAACTGCAATATCACCTCTACATAGGATACAGAATTGCATTGTCTTGAACGAATGAATGTACAGATATATAATAACATGAACGCAATCAAGAGATGTGTAAATAAGGCATTAAGTATTTTGGCATAATATACACAACTTTAGTACCACAAGTGCTACAGTTACTGCAGTACAGTGCTACTGTTATAGCCGACAGTGATCATTTAAAATCAGGAGGTCCGACAGCTTGTGTTCTTACAAGGTTCATTTGATAAAAAAACTTAGCATTCCAACCATAGAATGTAGTGCATTTAATGAAAGGTTTGTTCTTGTATGTGAGTGTATAAGTACTTATATTTTGTTACCTTGCTCTGTTCCCTAGGGTACAATTTATTTTCCACTCCAACTTTCAATCCCGTTGTAATTAAAACATCTCTAATCTCCTGATGGGTTGGATTCTCAACACAGGACTCCTTTGGCAATTTGCGCCCCTGGGCCAGTGTCTTTTTATTGTTGATGTAAGCTGGGTATATGCAAATCCACCTGAAAATAACAACAAAATGTTTTAGATTTGTAGGTATTAGTATGTAAGTGATATTTTGAATGTACTTACACTCATTATTTATTTTTAGGCATCCAACAAATATTGATAGTGTAGTAATATTTATAGCAAAATACCTTACTGAGCTTTTACCATGTTCTCATGTAATTTAAAAGTTTACAGGGGTATATAAAACAAGGGTAAAAACAAGTTTCGAATTATTTTGTTTATTTTTATTTACCGTTCTACATCACTGTGTTTCTTTTCAGGACTCCACGGGGCAATTGAAGCAGCCATTGTTTAAGTTTATTGAGATGTATGGTAGTTAAATAATATATATTCAGGAAATAATTAAAAATGATCTCCAAGTAAAATCACAACACGACACGAGTGAGTGAATGAACGAAACCGACCGACCGATGACGTGCAGCCTTGACAATGACAGATAATCAAAATTGACTTAGATTGAAGCATTGAATGTGTAATTGGCAAGGAAGATGTATTAGCAAGGAAAATGTCTTGATTATTTTCTTCTTCTTTTTCTTCCTCTTGCGCGACCAACAAAGTAGGTTACCTACTAAAAAAAAACGACCACACTACTGAAGTAAAACTTCTTTTTCAAAATATTAATTTAAAAAATTGTTCACGAAGAAATTGTCGACACGTTTGTAGGTCGATCAGTCTATGTTAATTCTGGACAGACGCAACTCGCACTCGCACATGTTTAAAACTATACGAAACGTAACTCTCTCTCTTTCTATCTTCACTAACACCCCTCAACATCACAAAACATCCCTCTCAACTTCCGTTCGCACTTTTCGTAATGCATTCACCAGCTTACTCCCCAAGTCAAGCGTGCGTAAAGCGTAAAGAAGTTTTACTTCAACTATGTAAAAAGTAGATAGACTGTTTGTACATGATTGTAGGTAGATAGACGACCACAATCATGTCGGTCGTCTACAATCAATGTAGAGATGAGTAACTCCGGACTAAGTGAGTAAAATGAGTCGATTCAGCACGCGGACTTGGTAGTCTTATTGATTCCACCCAAATGATATTGACTCCGACTCCAAGGAATCATTTATTCGTTCGATTCGGCTCCGATCATCTGAGCTCGGGTTCAGTTTAGGAAGACTCCGAGGAATCATTTATTTCTTCGATTAGGTACGATTCGGCCGGCTCCATTCAATCATAGGTTAGTGTTCGGGTAAACTTGGGTTCGTTCAGTTAATAAGCATGGAAATGATTGCTATTTTAAATCATTTTCATTGACATCGACAATTATTTTCTTTAAATTATGTAAGTTTTTTGACATTATTAAAACAATTAGGTAAATAAACTTGTTAGTTATTTTAATTATCTTACTCCGGATCAGTATTTCCTACATAATCCTATTATGCTCCTTCCTGTAGAAACTAGGAATTTTCCAGTATAAGCTGACCTCTCATTCTACGAAAAGCCTACACAATGAGAAGTCAGCTTATACTGGAAATTTATAGCTTGATGTGTAGCCGTGTGTACTTTAATCTGTGACCTACTCTATAATCTTTATTGTACACAAATAGATTACAGACAAAAACAGCTTACAAAATAGGCATGTACAAAGGTGAGCTTAGCCCTAATAAGAGTTTTCCTCCAACAAACCTTTGAAGATAGAGATGATTGGATTATAATAGTGGTGGGTACGTGCACAGAAGGTTTGGAATGGTACAGTACAGAGTAAATTAATCAAAGTAGTAGATGAATCATTATGGGGAATCAGATCCGATAGCGGAGCCGGAATAAGTGAATACTTTCACATCGAGGAATAGTATCATTGAGTAGGTACCGATCTATAGTAGGTACGACGTAAAGTTATGATATTTTTATCGATGACTAGCTGGACCCACCCCGGCTTCGCATGGATTTCAAAATAAAATATAGCCCCAATGGTCTTGAGTAAAGTCACTATGAGAATTTACAGAATTTTAAAAAGTTCCATATTGGAATATGGAAATTTTTAAAATAACCGTCGAACCTTTCTGAAATGATGATCTTTATTACATAGCTATACTACTGTACTATACATGTTTATTTTATTTTATTTATTTGGGAAGATAAACAGTCATAAATATATAAAACTTATTAAAGCACACATTATAAAGTAGAACATAGTGCTAATTATGCTAATAGTAACATGCATGAATAAATGTATGACCCACGACATCATCCACAGATTAATTAAAGAAGTGAGCAATATAAATAATTCTACAAACAGTAGTTTATGAATAAACAGTGAAAAAACAGAATAAATGTGTAGTGGGTAGTAGGTATCTAGATTATACCCACTATCAGCTGCTTGAATGCCAGTAAATAACTAATTTTCACAAAACTAATGACAAATAATTCTTATCTTAATTTGTATTTTATTAGGTTTAATAAAACCATAGTAATGCTAAATAAAAATAAAATCTCTACGATAAACCATATACCTATAATAATACAAATAAATAGGTAAAGTGAGTTAGGCAAGTGAGTTGAGCCGCATAGACAAACTCAAACCCGACAAAGATTATCCGTGCCTTAAAGTCGCATTGCAGCCACGCACGAGTGTCAGATCCGCGCCTGCCGGTCGTCTTCAGCCGGCCTGCCAGATGTGTGTTTAGCACGGACTTCACGTGATGTTTACTAAAGAAGATAGAAGATTTCTGCTATGTCTATCCAAATTTTTATTCTTTAGCGCATGCCAAGCACATTACGTACGATCATTTTATTAGTAAAATCTTGAAAAAATAATTAGAATTTTTAGTAATGTCTAGAATTTTCTAGTAAAAAGACTTTAAAAATAACATGCATGCTTGATGGCCAAAAAAATCTAAAAACGGACCGTAGGTAGGTAATTAATTATACGCCGTAAAATAAAATGTCAAAGTCAGACTTCAACAAAACACCGAAACTTATCCAACTAACCGTAAAACTCCATCATTTTCGAGGTTAACTTGACTATAACCAATCTTTTTTTAAAAATCTGCTTCTGCTTACCTATAAGTACTGTATATTTTTGTTTCGTAGACGTAACTTGTAAAGGTTACAATGTCGTGCATGTCAGTGACTGGAAAATATGTGGCGATAGCCAGGGGCTTACAAGTAGACTTGTACGACTATACAAATCATATCCTCATAGAAGTCCCATCCACTGCAGAAAATGATCAAATTAACGGTGTCGTAGTTTCTTCTGACAACAAGCACTTGGCGGTAACAACAAACATTGCAAAGCAGCTCCTTCTTTACGATCTACCTATTACTCAGAACCACAGGGTGTTTGAACTACCAAGAAGTTCCAGCAAAATGAGATTTACATCCACAAACTCGCACGTATTAGTTGCAGACAAAAGTGGTGACGTACAAAGTTTCGATATAAACGTTATAGATACAGAAAACCAACTAAAAGGACAGAAAATATTTGGTCATTTGAGTTTGATCTTAGATATCTTACACAGCAGTGACGAAAAGTATGTAATTTCATCTGACAGAGATGAAAAAGTGAAGGTGACATGTTATCCCAACACATACGAAATCCAAACTTACTGCTTGGGCCATAAGGAATTTGTTAACCATATTGAAGAATTGCCTCACAACCTAAAACATGTAATCAGTTCTTCAGGAGATGGAACTGTAAAGGTTTGGGATTATGTCAAAGGAAAACAATGTTACACAATTGATACCTTTACTGATGTGAACGATGCTAAACTTAGAGATAACTTCAAGAAAATGATGGATGATGAAGTGCCAATCCA
Source organism: Philereme vetulata (assembly GCA_918857605.2). NCBI lineage: Eukaryota > Metazoa > Arthropoda > Insecta > Lepidoptera > Geometridae > Philereme > Philereme vetulata. The sequence continues at coordinate 806,968 of OU975440.1, read as the reverse complement.
ATCTTTGCCAATAATACACCTTTCAGTAACAAAACTAACTGAAATCTGCAGTATTATAGTGGTATCAGTTCATACTTATGATAACCTGTTGATCTACAGCTTAGAAAGTGCAGATAGCAAGATATCTCACAAACTTGAAACTAAGCTTAAAATAGAGGAATTTCCTACAGCAGTTCAATTCTATGATTCTACTCTTTTAGTTTATAATGACACCGATTGTAATGTTACTTTCTACAGCATGTCCAATTCAAATGGAACTATCTCATTTGATAAATGTAAGGTAGAAAAGTTTTTTGACTCTTTATCTGGAAATATCCATAATCACTTTGAGACTATAAAACTACTGTTCAAAAGAAAGTTTGATAATGTACAGGAATATCAAGAAAGAAAGAAGCAAAGAATTGAGAAAATTGCATTAAAAAATGTTGACTAAACATACTTTTTTTTTCATACCCTTTCCAACTCTGTTTTATTATTTTAGTAACTTGTGGTTATTTACCTATTTCTTAAATAGGATATGTAGGAAACAATATTAAAAAGTACTGAGTAGATATCCATTTGGGTAAATTTTTCAATATAATAAAATATTTTCAACCAGGTAATTGTTTATTTAAATTTAATAATTACAATTTGAACAAGAAATATGAAGTGTGCAAATATTATTTTTGTAGAAAAATAAATCAAACCTACATAAAATAAAGCTAACAAGTTAATCTAAGCAAAGATTATTGTTACACCAACAAATAAACTAAACATCACATATTCAACTAAACACAAGATTGCAATAGTTATAGATTCCAATTTTTAATACTTATTGCTTTTTAAACAAGCAATGTTGACCTGGCGAAAGATTATAATAACTTTATAAACTTGTACATTACATTTGTATAATCTTACATAAATTAGAAACGCAACAGTTTGTGTGGATGTGTGTGGCTCAATTACGCCGTGACATTTCTTCTGAACCAATTTGGACGAAATTTAAAATAGCAATAGTTTCTGTATTGAAATTATACATGTTTGCCAGGTACCACAAGAATAAATCTGTTGGCAGATGCTAGATGAGTCTAGTATTTTTACAGTGCAATAAATACAATCTGGATCTCACATGATTTACCGAGACTTGAGATTATTAGCAAAGTTACGTAGTTGAGAGCCGAGACTGTCAATTTCATTCAAAACACTGTCCAATTCATTCTTGAGATCCATCAAATCGGGGAAGTTATTACAATCAGGAACATTGAGAAGGGTTGTAAATATCTTGTCCCATAAACTGATTTTCATGTACCTGAAATAATAATAAAAGTGAGATTGTTGGTATGTAATGGGTAATCTAAGGAACTACTGAACCGATTTTGAAAATTCTTTCACTGATAGAAAGCTACCCTTTATTTTATTTAGATAAAAATTCGTGCGAAGCAGGGGCGCGTCAGCTAATGAGGAAATAAAATTTGTTCACATTGATTATTACCTTGGTTTGCCTTTTTAGATTTTTCTCTGTATCTGTGTTACTAAAGCTACAACATACCAAGTTTTAGCACTGGGATTACCCCAACAATTTCGTCAAAGTTCATGTTTTATTTAGGCTAATAACTCAAAAACTACAAGGCTTAAAGCTCGTCACTTCGACGCCCGCCACCGAACCGCGTTTGGTGAGTTGAGCTCGTAATATGGTCCCATGGACAAAATTCGTAAACTAGAACTAAACTTGGCCGATAAATTAATAGGATACCTACCAGCGACCGAGACTTCGGTCCTCACAATCCCAGTTAAGTTTGCCGCACTGTAACTTTGTTACTTACCTAGGTAGTTTCTTGTCAATATTCCACTGGCCCAAGCGGTTAGTAACCTTCATGTAGCTGCCCATCAGAATCACGTGAATAGTGCCTGCCAAGCAGTACAAATCAGTTTGGTAGGTCCATGGCTTTCCTTCTCTCATTTCAGTGCAGGTGAATCCTTCTGTTGATATCAACTGCAAAAGAATATTATGAATTAAAAATCTGCAATATGACAAAGGAAACAAGTGTTAGGTATAAACCTAATAATTATGAAGTAAATTCTCGATATCAGTGAAAATTCATCATTCACAAAAATAAGGCTAACATTCGGAGATTTCATTTACCGCTCGCGTCGATCCAAAGTGGCGTAAATTTACTTCTAATTATTACAAGGAATAAATAGTAATTAATTATTATTATATAAATATATATAATTATTTCATATGAGAGAACATGGGGTAATATTTCAAGAAATAAATAACTTAAAATACAATTTGTGGTAGGTTATAATGTAAGTATTCCAAGTATACTCACTTCTCTAAATGTGGTCCCTTCAGGGAAAAGTGACATGTCTATTGCGCATCCTAAATCTATCAGCTGCAATGATGGAGTTCGCCACTCTTGCGTAGGACTGAAAGCATAAATTGGAATAGTGAAAATGGGATTTCGTTTATGGTATAAGCTCCGTTTGTTACCGCTAGTAGCGCCGAGTACGAAATGCAACTGGGTCTTCATTATCTATTATGTATAACTGTTTTACTTACATTTTCATCAACAGAAAGTTGTCAGGCTTGATATCTGCGTGGATAATCTGAGCTTTATGCAAGAAGTGGATGATTGATAGCATTTCAGAAGTCAGTAGAATAACAATGAATTCGTTGATGCATTTGGACGTAGCTGCTCGGATCTTGTTGGCGACATCCAAGAGTGATCCATACTTTGAATACTCAGATACAAACAAACTGGCGTTCTCTCCTATGAATGCTGTTTCAATATCCATATACCCTGGAAGCTAGTAACGGGAGTTAAATTAGATACAAATTTACAGAAACCAAACAAAAGGACAATGAGACAGAAGATTTACCATGAATGGATCCTTTATCCTCGCTTTGATTTCTTGACAAATGTAAAACTCCCAAGCTCGACTCGGTTTCTGATACTTAGCAGCAACTGATTTATTACTATGTAAGTCCAGGCATAGGAATACTGCGCCGTAGTTCCCTTTACCGAGCTGTTTCTCGACGGCAAATTTATTACCGCCTACAGTTACATTAGTTGTAAGTTGCAATTTAGGAACAGATCGCACTTCATTGTACCCTTCGGCGTGGGTTTTGTTAGGGAACTTTACATATTCCAGCAGAGAGTCAAGAAGCTTTCTGCTGAACGGGTCTATCTGTTTGGGGAAATCGATTTCCGCCGGTCTAGGTATGTCGCTCGTTTCTATCATAGATATTGAATGCGAGGACTTGAACGCTGCGCATTCCATCGAGTTTTCACTATCTACGTCCATGCCAAATCCATCGGATTGTCTAGAATATATTGATGTAATTCTACCATCTTTACTGACAGAGTCCCTGCTGTCTTCGGATTGTAACTCCACTCTGTGCTCGAAGTCTAACTGCCTCTTTGATATATCTTTATGCTTCTCAACAGAATTATGGGAAATCTTAGCTGATTGAATTGGCGTATTAGTTTGCGCCGTCATGCCATCTTTACTGTCCGAATCAGACATGCCGGAAGATGGAGGAATCTGGGCTTGTTCGGGACTGGAAACGTACAAGTTCTTATGCATTTTTTGAGATATGCTCGGACTGTTAGTAAACTTAGGCGTGTTCGCGTTGTCCTTCGGTTCGTTTCTGTTTGAAATGAAGTTGAGGAACTGGTTCGAAAATCCAATATCGGGGGAATTCTGGCCGATTTTCACATTGGGTTGATCGTGACGAATGTTTCGCAATGCTGCTGTAGGGCTTTTATGAGCCGCGTTCTTAGGTTGATTGGCTCTCCCTGCACTCTGTTCCGGTGTTTCATGTCTCACAGAGGCATTAGCGTGGGTTTCTTGTCTCGCATGCATTTCAGGAGTTGCTTCAGATGGTGCGTTTGCCATTTGCGAAACGTTATTTCTAGCGTAGCTATTGTTATGAGACGTTTGTGGGCTTTGATATATTTGGAAAGGTTGGTTATTTGGGCCTCCATATGCAGCTGAAGCTTCGGGCATTGGTTTAGCAGATTGCCGCGAGTACGGGCTCTGCATCGCGTTATAGCCTTGGTTATTGGGGTGGTTTTGATAAATGTTTGCATTGCCATACTGATTTGATATGTTGTGATAGCCATGCTGTTGTTGGCTGTGCTGTTGTTGTTGGCTGTGCTGTTGTTGTTGGTTATGCTGTTGTTGGCTAATTTGTTGTTGTTGGCTAAGTTGTTGTTGCTGGTCATGATGTTGGCTGTACCCTTGATTAGGAGCAGGAGCTGGACTGGGTCGCTGATAGTACTGAGTGTTTTGATACTGTGTTTGATGAGGGGGACTCTGGAAGACCGCCTGTTGTTGTTGGTTAGCGTAAATATGCTGCCTTTCTGGCTGATTGGGGTAATGATACTCCTGTCTACCCGCATATCCTTGCGGACTCATCATGGGGTGCCCTGGAGCTACTTGGTTGGAGTATGTGGGGCTCCCAAAGCCCGGCTGCACAGACGGGCTCTGCATACCCGGGTGCTGCGGGCTTTGGTACGAACTGGGATTAGGGCTCGCGTATCCTTGATTCTGCGGCACCATCTGATTGTTACTCGGATATCCCTGATAATTGTAGTTTTGCTGGTAGTGAGGATGCATAGACCGTTGCGGCGAGTACCCGTTATAGCTTTGTGATGCAGGTTTCTGGTACTGATGGTCGTGAAGATAAGGTGCTGAGGTAGGTTGGGATTTATTATCGGGCATTTCTCTCTTTGCTTGAACTCTCGCGAATTGCCCATTGTGATGCCTAGGTTGGTTGGACATGGAGCTTCGTTTAGATGAGGTGGCTTGGGAAGGGTCATTGTTATTGTACATCGAATCATAGTTAGTAGTGTATCCCGTGAAGTTCGTCCTTGTAGACTGGCCAGATGAGCTAGAACCAGATTTGCTGAAATTGTAAAGAACATACAGTTCATGCAAGAACATCTAAATAAGAGCCTATAACGTCCAACATACAATATTATTAATACAACTTAAAATGATTTACTTTCTACTATTTTTTTATTTTTTACGCATACCTATTATATTCCCTAGTAGCTTCCATGATCACGGAAAGTCCTCCACCTTGGTTGTCCACTGTCGCATGCTGATCGGCGCCGTGCTGACGAGATGTTTCCTCTCTCTTACCCAAGCCAGGATCTACATGCTCTATCACACTCTCTTCTATATTGAACTTGGGCACAGACGGGTATTTAGACTGGTCTATGCCTGACGACGGCTTCTTGAACTGAGACATGTTTGGGGTACTTGCATCTTTGATGTTGAAGTTGAAGACTTGGGTGCAGGACGGCTCTTCATAGTATGCTGTCTTATTTACCTGTGACCAATAAAGCAGCTTTTCTTTATTTAAAAACCTCTATGGAGAGTAGCTACTGAGACGCAAGAAGTTACGGGGTTCGATTCCTGCTGCTATAATTCTTTTATGACATTATTCAATTAATAAATTATTATACATATTAGCTATAACTTAAACATACTTATGCTGCGGGATAAATGTTTGCATAATCTGCAATTATTTGTTTCCGGTGTGGGTTTACGAGTAAGTAAAGACTCATAATTCTTGATCGCTAAGATATAGGACACCCTCTGTGGGATCAATAAAAAGTAAGTTGAAAGAGCTCGTGACCAACTAGTGCCCGAGTTTTAATGAATGAATGAATAAATTAATGAAAACACTTTATATACTTATTGTACACAATATAAACAAACAAAATAGAAAACACATATCAAAAAGTACAATGGGCGGATTTGTTATTACAAAGATAATGGTCGGTGGTGTACATTTATGGCTAAACTATTTAGGTATGAATGCCACCTGAAGACCTCCGAAATGTTACAATTTGTACTAAATAATTTGCGAACGGAACACGAAAGCGCTTAAAGCTTTTCTATATTTATTTATAGGAATGATTGACCTTGATCGCATTACTCGAACGTGGCATCCCCAGACATCACACCGAAAATTAATTACGTTTGATTGTCGTAAATAGACGAACAATAAAACATGTCTGGTCAAGTGCAGTACGAGTCTCGCACACAGAGGCTATGTTTTTTCCGTTATTCCGTAGAATGGAACATATCGACAAAATAATTGCATAAAGAACTTACATTTACATTTTGTTGGGGTTGTGAAGCAACTGGATTAAATTTATTAGCATTCTCCTTGTCTTGTCCAACGTTTGCCATATTGGCTAATTCTTGTTTCTTCTTAGTGTTGATACCCATCGTCATAGATCTGTCTTCATGTATGTCAAAGTTTGGCACTTCAAATTGTTGTACAACAGGTTGAACAATAGAAGGTTCTGTAAAATATATTTTATGATTTAGTTTAATCATTATTTTAATACAGAAAAGGTAACTCCTGAAAAATGATACAAAAAATTGTAACCCTAGTGTATGCCCCTAAAAATTCATCTTTTCATCTAACTTTCATCTAACTTATACCCCAAATTTAGGGGGAAAACTCCCAAGTTGATAACCACAGAACATTTATGTTCTGTGTTGATAACACTGATAGGCTCCCCCCAACCCGTCCCATGGGTATCGATTTTACCAGGCGACTTAGGAAGCTGGGGGATGGGCAGCATCGTCCCCCATTTTAACATCAACGGCACAACTGCACTAGCCAACCTACATTCCCAGCATAGCGAGGACGATAAATCCACCATGATAGTTTGGTTAATATGTAAAAACAAAAACTAACAACCTACTGCCAACCAGGCACACTGGATGGCAGTTGGTCGTTAGTTTTTTCTTCATCTAAAAGTATCAGTAGTTCTACTGACTACTGACACTAGAGTTTTGAGTAAAAACTTACCATTATCATTAAACAAGTTCCTCAGTTCCCACCTAGCTTCTTTAGTATTAACAGTAACAGAATCGCCAAGGAGATTACCCATCAAACTCCTATTGAATTCTTCCATCAGATTATTCTTTCCATAATTCGCTGGATTATTCTCATCGCCATATGACGGCGTGAGTTGATGAACTTGGTTCTCTTTATCAATCGCCTGATGGCTGTGATTCTCGTCAATCTTCTTAGTAGAAAGTTCACTGAACTCCTTTGAATCGAGGTTGCATAAAACCTTTGGTTCGCCAGGTGAATGCATGTTGGTCACTTTAGTTATGTTTTGTAGTGTTGGTATAGCCAGTGGCATAAGCTGCCCTAGATGGTCTTGTTCTGGGTCCAACGCGCAATTAGCTAGGGTTTCTAGAGCACTGCACTGGGCCAGTGTTTCATTGATGCTCGTGTAATGTTGCTGGACTTGCATGCTTTCATGATTTTCAGTCTTAGCTTTTTTTTCTAGATTGTATTTTCTTGATCTAATTTCTTCTAAGCTGTATTCTTTTTCCCCTACATACACCTGCAAACCGAAAAAAATAAACACTTGAAACTATCTCAGGACTTTATTAAGTGGGCATCTAATACTTCTCTTACTCAGTACTTCAGTACTCAGTCCCGAAAAAAGCAGCTAAGCAGTAGTCAAAGCAAATCGCTAACATTGATACAATCATGCATTCCTTCAGAGTTTTGAACGCGCGTAAATGAGCACATATTTTTTATCGAGAATCTAAATCCATTGATGCACAACAGAGATTCGAACCCACAACCTTCAGATCAGAAGTGGGGGTGTACATACCAAAGACCCTAATGGAATGTACATAAAATAACGGAAACTGCAGATCCTTTAAGATATTCTTACTAATAGTAATTAACTGAATAATGAAGTTTTAATCAATGAGCACATATCTCAAAATTTTTCATTATAGGATCAAATTTCAGAAACATACCTCCATCTTATTATAACAAGGTATCTTAGTTGGATCTACAGGGTCTGGAACACACAGCGGCACAGAGAATGACAAGTCATCCATACAGTAGGCCATGTGGTTGGTAGGTAGCCTCAAAACATCATCTTCATCTTCATATACTGTGGAAATGAGTATTCATGCATATTATAAAGTACATGATGTTGATAAAGAGACATTCCTATCAAAAAAATCCTAGGAAAAGTTATGTCATTAATTGATAGAATCACTATTTAAAATCTCACATCTATGTGAACATCTGTTATCTTGATTGATCAGCATAATTTTAGATAGTATAAAAAATAATCAACGGTAATAAAAGCCTAGTAACGAGAAAAATCTGTATAAAATATATAGATAGGTAAGTTATAAAAATTGAAAGCTTAATTTTAACTCTTATACCACCTGAGGGTCGGTCACAGAGACTCTAGTAGTTGCTTTTCAAATTTATTATGCGCGCGATGCAACTATAAGTAGGCTCCAGATGTGCACATTGAAAAATTACAGGTTAAGTATTTATTTTACATGTCATTGTGACTGACACTTATTTTTGTTAAAATGTTTTTAGACAATAAACTCACGTTTGTTGTATGGGAGCCCCCTTAAATATTTATTTTATTCTGTTTTTAGTAATTGTTGTTATAGCGGCAACAGAAATATATCATCTGTGAAAATTTCAACTGTCTAACTACCACGGTTCATGAGATACAGCCTGGTGACAGATGGACAGACAGACAGCAGAGCCTCAGTAATAGGGTGGCATTTTATCCTTTGGGTACGGAACGCTAAAAATAGACCATTTAAAGAGAGACAATGATAAAATCATTGATGGAAGAAAGCACGACAGTAGGTCTCTCCATACACAAAGACAAAACAAAACTACATACTTACAAACTCTGAACCAGTAACCATGGATTTTAACCTAGGATCTAGATAGTCTCTCACAAAGGCCAAATCACCAAAGAAATTGATAGGAGAACTGCAAATGGAGGGAAGAGGTACTGGTCCTTGAAAGAAGTCTTGACATCAAAGGAGTTAAGCATGCAAATTAAAAGGTAAGTCTTTGACACAAGTATACTTCCAGTTATCACCTATGGTTGCGAATCTTGGTCACTCACCAAACATCACAGTGAAAAGTTGAATGATGTCAGAGAGCCATGGAGAGAAACTTAACAGGAACAAAGAAGCTAGACAAAGTGAGAAGTAGCATGATAAAGTGTAAAAGAGTCACTGATTGGTACCCCAGAGATGGTAAGCGCAACAGAGGGCATGAACAAACAAGATGGGAAGACAACCTAAAACTTACACCTGGACATAGAACCCAGTGGAAAGTGTTAGAGGAGGCCTATGCCAAGAGGCACACTGAACTGCAAGACATCCTTTAATCGAATCTGAACTTACAATATAACTAAAAACATATAAATACAATGTTTAGAATAAATAGCTTATTATTTATTTATAGTTTTTTAAGTATTCTTGGTACAATCAAGCGTTATTCTTTTTTAAGTATCTATTTTATTCTCCATAGTGGTTTCATTATGCATCACAATTTGAATTTGCTTGTACAGTAATTTTTATTTAAATCAGTATAACTTAATTAATAATTCTAAGACATTTTATATCAGAAGTTTGACTCAATTGTAAAGTGCTACTTTAGCTTATTTATTATAAAAGACAATTAGTGTAAATGCCTGTTTCAGGACCTCCAAATAACTTTATGATGGATAAAAATCATTCTCTCTTTATCTGTTATTCATATAAGATAATGATAATTTATTTCGGTAACAAACTTCACAACACTAGGGTAGGTACATCAGATTCAGTATTTTAGTTAAATATTAAAACCTAGTTGCAAAAGAAACTAGGAAGACCTGTGGTATGGCATGCCTATGCCTCTCGCAAGAGTTACACTTGTACTGAAGAAGATTATATGAAAACAAAAGATGTACATATTTGTGATCTGTTGAATAGCATTACTCAGACATGGTGAAATAGGCAGTAAGTATGTTCATAGTACTTACAAGTAAAAGGCAAAGGCTGATGGGGTACAACATTGGTGTGGACCATTTTTGTTTTAGGGTTGGTCCAAATTCCAATTTCTTTTTCATTCTCCACATTACTGCAAGTTTGGATCAATGATGCAGGTCCTGGATCTTCGGCTACAGGAATCGCAGCGTGTGATGTTGATGGAGCATCCTACAAAATATTGAATGATATAGGCTTGCTTAAAAATCAACTTTTAGAATGTGTAAGTAATTAAAGTGATATTAAACCTAATAGTCTTAGACCAAAAATGGGAAAAGCCACTGGCTTCGAAACATACTTTAAAATTAGTTCAGGAGCCGAGGGATACAAATGCATCCTTCAATGTATCAACAAAATATATTATTTCTTTTACAACAAGATTCCTTGTGTGATTGTTATTTATGTAACAAATCAAATTACAACAAGAATTACAACAGTTTATTCTATTTATAACTTAAATTGAACATTTAATTTTAACATTTTTGAACCACACACTTGAATTTTATTGCTATCCATCCAACACAATCATGTGATAATGGTTTAAAAAAAATATCTGTAACTACTTTTATATAATCTGCGTTTTTTTGTTATTACCTAGAAGATAAGTAAATAATCATAAATTCACCAGCTATTTGACTTTTAATCTACACCCACTATGTACTTGATTAAATTATTTGAATAAATCACAACTTACTTCATAAACATTGAGCATGACATTAGAATCGGGCAACCTATTACTAAAGCTGCCCACTTGCTGCCGCACAACACCAGGCATTGTACTTCTTATGCTTTCCCCCACCCTTTGTACCGGTACATTGGCTATATTCCTTCTCTTGAAAGACTTTAGGGAAGTCAATGCCATTCTTGTCTCAGCTAAAGCAGATGCTGCTTTTCTTTTAGTTGGAGAGTCATCATGGAGCATTCGTTGTGCAAAGTATAGTTGGAAGTTCCTGTAAAGCCAGACAAATGTTATATAACATGTTTACATAAATTTATTATTCATAATTTTATAAAGACAAATATTACACAATAAATTCAGTATACAATTATAGAAACAGTAGAATTACTGATTATAATAACTTTTCTATATTAGCTTCTATATTTATAATAATGTTATCAACCTCTTGCTGTAAGTTAAAACTTGTAGCCATTTATTTTGTAATGTCTTCATTGTATCAATTATGTTTTCCAAGAAACATATTTAACTTTTAAGCAAAATATCATGGTATTTGTATAGGTAACCTAAAAATTCTGATCCTAAAGGACATACAGATAATTTAATTGATGGTGACAAATTGGAATATTTGGGTTACATTTAACTTCATGAATGTTGCAAAAAAACTAAAAATGATTACAAACAACTCAGCTGGTAGTTCCTGTACAAAGATAGTCTGAAACAGTATGCAAATAATACAAACTCACATATGAGCCTGCTCTAATTCATCCAAAGGTTGTGCCTTAGCCTGAAGACCTAGCATGTAAACCTGATTGGCCTTTTTGAAGTCACCAGACTCTTCACAATAGCAGGACCAAGCTCGGTAAAACTCTGCCACTTCTGTACCAATGCCAGTGTTGAACAACCTTTGGTATATTTCCAACGGGTTGGAGAGACAGTCAACCTGGGAAGTGCCAGTAGAAATTACATTTTGTACTAATTTAAAAAGTTATTTTTACATCATAATCGTTTGGAATAAATAAAAATAACAATTCATGCGGTCATCTTTAAATATAGTAGCACTAAGATTTACCATTTGTCTTTGACCACTAAGTAATGTCAGGGTATTCATGTTGATGACACTTATTAGTTAAATAATCTTTATGCTTGCATCAATTACAGAATTATGAAAGAATGAATGCAGTCAATTACTCTCTTATTACATCTTAGTTTCATGTAACATTTATTTTGTCAGATACCCAATTGAACAAATAAATACCAAGTTACTTACATATTTAATCCATAGCTTTATAAATCTTCTATCTTGGTAGTATCTCTTGTCATTCTCAAACAATTGTAAGCAGTCCTTTATAACTTTATCCATATGACCCTCGTGACCATGTTTGGGAAAAGATTGCTCAATCCATTGGATGTAGTTGAACCAGGGATCAAGAGGATCCGGGCCCTGGTAGTTCCTGAGCGCTGCTTCATGCTCCCTGTGGTAAACAATACGAAACTGCTGAGACTACTAAAATATCCCTCTAAAATCTAGACTGTTCTTAACTTTAAAAGTTTTGAACAGGTAACTACACTATACGCCTACCAAGCAGCTAAGTAAGAAGATTATAGAAAAAAAACAAAACTTTACTCTTTTTGCAACTGCAGCTGTCTCTGAGCATCCACATCAGATTGCGCTTGAAGTGCAGCACCCAATTGTACGAGATTTCTACCACCTCTCAGTGGTTGTATATTCTCCTTACTAACGTCGATGTCCATTTTAAAACCAAAAAAACACCGAAATATCACAGCATGAGGAATAAACACTGCACACTGCACCACAAAATAGGAGGCTTTTCTACGAGATGTTTTGATGAAAAGTTCGGTGAATTCGCTGCAATGTTACACATGTATCCGATGAGACAAAATAATTTACAAAAATAAAAGCCCTAAATGGGAAATCTTTGATTATTTTAATCGTTTTCAGCTGAGAAACCCCGAAAAAATAGGCGATTACAACTGACTGAAGTAAGCACCAAAAACTAGTCGAATTTGACATAACTGGATAGAGTCAAAGTGACTCTATGGTACAATTTAAAATTTCGTAACTGTCAATCCGTTGTGTAAATTATAAATAACCTTTGAGGTAAGTTTGTACCAAGAAAATAAATAAATAAATATTGCTGGACATTTCACACAGCGCTACCTAGCCCCAAACTAAGCAGAGCTTGTACTATGGGAACCAGCTAACTAATAGAAACCTTATATACATTTGTTTTGTAAATACATACTTGTATTATTATTATAGAGAAACAACCAGACCGGAACAAATATCTTAGATCATGCAAACATTTGTTCCGCGGCGGGAATCGAACCCGCTACCTCCTGCGTCTCAGCCGGCCATTCGTCCACTGCACCACGGAGGTCGTCATGTTACGTTTGTACTTTGTTTTGTTTGTACATACAAAGGAAATACCTTGGTTTGGTTGAAATCCCATAAATACTACAAAAAAAATAATTATACATTTGAGATCCTTAGGTAATAGGTTAACAAAAACTAAAAAATACGCTTTTGTAGATAACCGCACTAACAAATAGAAAATAGTTTTTAATTTATGAATAAAGAAAAAGCCTGATTAAAAGAAAATATATTTTATTGTAAAAAAGCGTGGGGAGCTTGACGTCAATGAGGAGTTTTCGCGGCCATGTTTGTTTTAAGAACTGCTAATATAATAGATGGCCCTGCTGTATCAAGCACTGTGGATGGAACATTTTCACGAGGAGCATGTGAAAAATCATATAATCTCACCTGTTATTTACCTTCGCATAATCTGTTCAAACTTCATTCAAATGAAATCACTTTCGGTATTCATCGTATATCGGTTGTTGTCATTCGTGTCTGTTGCAAATCACAGTTGTTCGCATTTCTTCGGAATTCATCAGGCGTTTTCGTTGCCCGTGATTTTTCACAAGTGAAATAGCACTAATAGCAAGTTTTTTTTTTTTTTTTTCGAATGGACTTATCTCGCTGTTGGCCTCTGAGGCCGTTGCAGCTTAACCGAGCTTTTGGCGAGCGCAGAAGGCGCTCAGCCCTATAATTTTATTTTTGATGAGGCAACTAGCGCAAGGGCACCACTTAGGTACGAACCTCGGCTTGGGCTGTTGCCGGGACGGGGATAGGAGAGAAACGCCCGGGTACGTGCTTGTACCTCGTGTAGGCGGCGACTAATGGGACTCGTCGACCTCGCCGGCGAGGTCGGTGTATTTGTGGAGTGTTTGCTCTGTCTAATGTGGATGACTCACCCGCATTAGCGGAAGTGATTTCGTCATCCGGGTCTCCGAGAACGTGTCTCGGACGACGGAGGGTTTATTAATAGCAATTGAGACATTACGGCATTATATAGAAAAATCATTGCCTGTAATTTTTCACATGTGAAATAGCAGTGATAAAAAAAAATCATTTGATCAATGAAAATGATGTAAAAAAGCAATCATTTCCATTTCACTATTGGTTGTATGGCCTCTGTGGCTAGTTGTTGCCACAATTATGCCAATGTCAAGTTGACAGGTTAAAAACGGTAAACGATGGAGTTCAGAGTATTGAAATGGTTGGTCAGTGTTTACAGAGAGAGACTCAACCAGAATTTAGACTACAAGGTGATTTATTTATACCTAAAAAGCAGACAACACAAATAAGGACATGCAAAACACAAATAAATATGTATATGTACACATACAGAACATCTAAACATAATATTAAAAATAATATTTACAGTTTTATTTTATTTACATTAATATATTTACATAGAAGGGCTATGGAAGGGGAGAACACAAGGGATAATATAGTTTTGGAAGAGAAAGGACGAGGGATTTCAGGAGGAAAGACATCATACAGAGATGGCCGCAGCCTAGAGCATGAGAAAAGTAGGTGCTCTACATTACCTTCATCCAAACCACATTCACATAGTGAATGGTCCCTATCTCTTATTTTGGCTAAGAAAACCGGCGTACAGACAATCATTTCCATGCTTATCATGCACTTGTGTGTTTTGTATGTGTCCAAAAGAAAATGAATTGTCAATGTCAATTGCCGTATCAATCAAAACTTGAACTAAAGTCACGAAAGAAGTCCCCCAGACGCAGAAATGTAGTCACGCGACGGAATGTTGCCAGCGATTAGTTTTTGACTTCCCAAAATTGCAATACGGATAGTCTACCCGTGATCACGTCGGCCGTGGTAACTCGGTCGAAACTGTCGGGAATATATTCATATTCATATATTCTTTATTTGCAACACGAAATCAGTTACTTACAAACATCTTATGATTAAGTATTGTGTAGTTAATCTAAATGACATGTACCCTGTTAGGGCGTGGCAAAATCTATAATTGCATTTTAAAATGCGCACTAAAATTTTAATTTATATAGGTAGACTTTATAATATTATGTATTATATAACAGCTAATATTCTAATATTAATGTATAAACTATATAATTACAATATTGTATAAACTTAACGGGTACCTAGGTATACCTGTACGTCATACGTACCATAACAGGTAAAAGATTAAATTTCTGAAATTAATTACACATTAAGTTTTTACCTAAGCATATTTCTTTGTTACATTATAATATCACATTATCTGAATGTAAGCTTATTATTATATTTTCATTTAGGGGAGACCGGAGGGACAATCGCCCATACAACACGTACTACCAAGATCATTTCTAATTGGAGCATATTTCAAGCTTAATAAGGTATTTTAATTTGAATAGTATTTATCTAGGTTCCCAACCATATATTAGATCAAAATACTTACCTAAAATGAAATAGAAGCGTATCGCATTCTGCATGTTTTTACGTCATAAAAGACCTGTTTTCAACCTAATTGTTTCGTATTAAAAACAACAACATCTTACGTATCCTAGTCATGGGAACATAGATTATATCGTCTAGTTACAGAATAACAACACAATGAGAAAAATACAATAAATTTTCAGTCATCATTTTTGGTATTACGGAACACGGTCAAAATCTAATCAAATTTAGAATCGTTCGTTTGCTATCACTGTCGCTCTGCGTGGCTGTGTGAGTATCTCCCGCCTACACTCACACAGCCACGCGCTCGTGGATAGTATTGAATGAATAGCACGCACACTGTCTTGCCTTCGCAAAATGTTCAATTCGATTCACCTTCGATTTGCTCTGTTGACGGACTTTGTTATTTTTACAACCTACTAACATGGCAGTGTAGGCGTAGGTCGGTAGGTATGAATAAAGAACCAACTAACCTAAGTAGATATTTAAACCTACAATAGTCACAACGGATCTATGACTTTCTGAAGTTAGCTGCAGTGGCTACGCAGAACCAATCGGGTTTGCACATAACTTCAGAAAGATATAGATCCGTTGTGACTATTGCACCTTACCTACTTTTCGATTTCAGATATTTTTTTAGATCGGTATACATTAGTGTTGCTGAAATATCGATAGTTTCCCTATCGATAGTTGACATCATAAATCAGTTACACTATCGATTGTTCTATCGATAGTGTCGATACTATCGATAGTATCGATACTATCAATAGCGTGATATGAGGCAATAGTATCGATTTCGTCCGACACTATCGATAGTATCGATAGTATTAAACGTCAATGGTGACGAAATTATCGACAGTATCGATACTATCGATAGTATTGTATAAAAAACTATCGACACTATAGATAGTATCGATACTATCGATAGTTGTGTACTGTCGATAGTAGCATATATTTCGATAGTATTTTTTATTTCACACAAGTCGATATCTATCGATAGCACACAACTATCGATAGAAGCGATACTATCGATAGTATTAATAGTTTTTATGCAATACTATCGATAGTATCGATAGTTTCGTCACCATTGTCGTTTAATACTACCGATAGTACTTATTGGACGAAATCGATACTATTGCCTCATATCACGCTATTAATAGTATCAATACACCTATCGATACTATTGAATTTTTGTGAATATCGATAGACTATCGATAGTCCACTATCGATAGTCAACACTAGTATACATAAACATTTATTTTAACACTAGGTAAGTAGGTAGGTAACTTAAAAAAAAAAGTTTATATGGTAGGTACCTACTTTGAAATCCTTGTTATTTATTTTTATCTCAGATTCACAATGCTGTACTTATATTATTTTAGTATTGTAGGTAGGGGAGAGTATGCTATTACCGCGCGGTTGATAATTTCGCGCCCCCTGGTTTCTCTAAAACTATTATCAATATACGCCTAGGATGTTAGTAAAATCATAGCTCCATGCACCCCGTACCCCGCTCGAGCACCGTCATTTCCCACCGAGTATCCAGATGGGAAGGCCGCGCGCATTCAGTTTTCCCGCGTAATCGATATATTTTTTGGGTGATTTTAACAACAGGTGAGTCAATGAATATTTCACAGCCAGTAATAAATTATACGCATTTGTAGTGTACAACTTCTGTGTAGAATAACTATAAATTAATCCTTTGAGTTTGTTTCTGTTTATAAGGTTACAAAATAAAATGACCTTGTTTGATAATTTCGCGCGTAGGGCGCGGTATTAACATACCACGCGCGAAATTATTGAGTATGAGAATACCTATGGCAAATTCGTTTGTTTACAGAAGGCGACTTTCGTGACACGGTAGGTGTCTCGCAAGAAAAATGGCTGTTCCTCCCACGAAAAAGAAAAAGACATGGAATCCAGAAGACATGACCGCGTTAGCGGCTGATCTCTCAGAACTCATGAAGATAGATTTTAAAAAAATTAAGCCCGATACCAGAAAAAATATCAAAAATGAAAAGACGTGTAGTAAAGAAACAACACTCGACCATTCTTACAGCAAAGCCGTTGAAGGAACAAATGGAACAAAAAGAAAAAAGAAGAATATTAAAGAACATTAAAACTGAAAATAAAACCAAAGGAAAAAATCTGGCAAAAGGAAAGTCTGTCAAAAGGAAAGATTTAAGTGAAACTGGAAATAGTGAGGATGAACTGACCTGACAGTAAAAAATCAGAAGAAAAAGACAAGACTAGAAAAAACAGACAAAAATGAATTGAATGAAAAGAATTACTAAAAGAAGACAAGTACAAAGAGACGTTTCCAGCAGCAGCAGCGAAAGCAGTTAAACACCCTTAACTTATTTGTGCAACGACGATGAAGACGATGATTTAGATGTGGTGAATTTGGCCGTGATAGGGAAATGTGGTTCCGTTGGTGCTCCTGCTCCAATTGGATTCGCAAAGAGTGGAGCGGAAAAGACTGCAGAAAACTTTATTTGCGATTTATGTAATTAGCCATTTGAGGCTAATTCTATCATTTACTTACAATAATTGTGATTATATGGTTGTGATAATTATAAATCTCTTAGAGAATAAATATATTATACCTGCATATTATTATAGCAAGATATTTCGTAAATGAACAATTATTTCAAGATTGATTAGTTTTTGAAGTAGTAAGTTATTTGTTAATTATGGGAACACAGAACTGAGAAGTATAATATGGTGAGACTAGAGTTGATATAATAATAAATATAAGTTACTCATATATATTTTTATTTTTTCCATAGGTACACAAAAAAAATAAATGACTTGTCAATCATTTAGGCTAATGCTAAGCATTTGTGAAAGCTGAAGTCTGTACATATTCCCGATTCGGTCTCCAGGCTTCCATTTTCTGACTGACACATTGATCAGACGTTTTATCAGACCCAGCGCGAAATTACCAACCTGGGGCACGATATTATCAGACCAGTTTGATAATACCGTGCTTTCCCAATTTTTTGTTATTCACTCGTATTATTGTTTTGTGTTTCTTTTTATGAATTTGAAGTTTTTGTTAGTATAGCCAGATACATTTTCCATCTATTGTAATATTTTGTTTTTATTTTACCCTTACCTGAGCTTAGTTATAGGATAACTCCCTTAGGGGCACGGTATTACCCAACTCTCCCCTACCTATCTAGTATCATACATTTATTTATACCTACTATCATGGCAGTAAGGGCCTATCCGCATAGCGATTAAAAATCGCAATTGAGATTTTTTTTCCGCGATGCATTGCGATTTTATTTCCGCGCAAATATTCTGCACAGTATGACACTCCTATATGATTCAATGTGTTACAGAATTGCGCGAAAAAAATTGCGCGTTGAAAAATCGCTGTGCGGATAGGCCCTAAGCGTAGACGAACCTATCATCAAATAAATGTAGGTAAGTACCTAGGTCTTCGATCAACAATACACCTAGATTACGGGTCTCATACAAAATCAAAGCTAAATGCTGTCCGCGTAAACATATAATTATACAGCCACTTTCGTTTACCAACAGACTGAGAAAAAATATTTAAATTCAACCTAATCACAACCACAGCACCTTGTAATAAAGTCACAAATCCTATATGTTACGATCATTCGTCTCAAAAAACAAACAAAATAATAAATCACTTCAAAATGAAAAGACGTAGGTTATGTACATTTAATGTGAAATTAACCTTATCTAACAACAAATAAAGTACTTTTTCCTGTTATTGTCTTGCGAGCTACATCATTTTATTTCGTTTCTATTTGCTTCTTCGAATCTGCCTGCAGGAGGTATGGAGTCGCGTTGAACTCTAAAATAATAATAAGTACGTAAAAGTTTTAGAAATTAATTAAGTTTGGAACATCTATATTTGTTTATGTATCGTAAACTAAAATATAAAAAAATAAGATAAGATAACTCTTTATTGTACACCAAAGTAAAACACAGATCATAATTTTTACAAATAGTTTTAGTACAATGGGTGGTCTTAAAAAAATGGTAACATCAGTATAAAAAAATTAAATTACCTACGCTTTCGGCGTTGTATGCACTATTTTAGTAGTCAAATATTATGATTAAGGATTAAGATAAACTCTACTGAATTTAAATTCCTTTTAATAAATTGAGTTTGTTGTACATTTGTCGTTTTGATTTGTTTTTGATATATCCCGTTTTTTACAGTTATAATGTAACCTTACGTCAATAAACTTTTAACCACTGATTTGAGTAAAGGGATTTCGTGTTGGTGTTCATCTCCTCCAGAAAACAAATTCTTGTCAATATATATTTTTAAAACTTCAGTACATATAAAGTTGCTATCATACTTTTTTTGTAGAGATTTACCACAGAACACAAAAAACAATAGAAGTCGTAAGTTAGCGGAGCCCGCGTAACACCAAGTACGCTGAGTTCCGTGCACTACAAGCTTCGCTCACTTCAGTCGTGTTTCAACTACTGTGGGGTAAACGTACTTCAAAAACATGTAAAAATACCATATTGTGCCGTTTTGGAGTGTAAATATTATAGCCGAATCAAAAATTTAACAAAAGGCATATCCTATCACCGGTAAGTATAATTTTATTGTTTTTTGTTAGTTTTGTTTAAAATGCAAAATCGTTAAACAAAATAGACTGTGAATCATACTCCTTAAGGTTTCTCTTAAACCTCAACTTACGCTACTCAATTAGGGATGTGACCCCAATATACTGATGAATGTGTTATCGATAGCTTTAATTAGTTACCCCCTATTAAAAGGTGTATAAGTTTTAGGGCGTTAATTCCTTGTTGTTTTATTGATGATTTTCTGAATGTATTTTAGACCAATGGTGTGAAATAATATAATTACTTCTGTTTTCAGTTTCCCCAAGGTGCAAGACATAAAAAAAAATTAAAAAAACGTACAACTTATGAGTCATTATTTTAAATACGGGATTTATCACGTACCGTCTTATCGGTGTTTCGACCGACAATGTTTCGGTTCAATTCGTGAACCTCATAAGTGCGATCCGCTCCGAATAACGTCTCGCCTCGCACTTATGAGTCATCCAGCACACAGAGTCATGACCTGGCACCGTGTGATTTTTTTCTGTTCCCAAAAATTAAGAACCAATTACCCGATCAACGGTTTTCATCACCAGAAGAGGCTGCGAAGAGTATGAATAACATGTATCTGACGTCACCACCAGAGGAGTGGCACAAATGTTTTCAAATTTGTTTCAATCTTATGGAAAAGTGCATTGACGCAATGGGAGAATATTTTGAGAAACAATAAATTAATTTTTGACCATTATTAGTATTTGTTTATTGATTCCGGAGACTTTTAGTGTGCCCCTCAAATAATAATTCAGTATATAATATTCCAGTAAAATAATATTTTTTCAAGTATTTATGAGTTGGATACCTGTGATTATGTTAAGAAAGAAAGAAAAGAAATGCTTTTTATTTCGACCACCACAAATATAACCTGACGTACCTATTTCGTTACCCGTAGTAGGTAGGTGATAATCGATATCGATACATTCGTCTTGTATGCTCATTGGTACGTCACTAAGTGAGTAGTTATTGTTATCACTGTTATTTGAGCATGCCAATGCATTATCGATCTTATACTTTGCTGTTAGAGACTATAACAGAAATCGTTAGCGACAGCGCCATCTGTTGTTGAGTGGTTTAGTTTTGTGGGTAATCAAGTAACAGCCATTGCATTATCAGTCTTATTTCTAATTAATAGAGACTAAAATAAAAATATTTTCTAAAACACCATCTTTTGCCGAGTAGAAGAAGTAAACTTTATTATTTGTTACTGTTTATTTTATTGGATTTTAAACCATGTTCCGTAGTAGCTAAGGTTTTATATCCGTTAAATTAGTTTTATGGTTTTAGGCCTCTTTGAACGTTGTATTTCAAGCAATTATAACTTTTATTTCTAAGTGTGCTAGTTTTTACATGTGTGAGTTTAGCTACACTGGTTTTCTTAGTAAAAAGTCATCATGCTAGTTCTATTGTTTTTTATGTTCTGTGAGATTTACCTCCGCTCACGCGAATAAAGTTACGAATCACGCTTTCAGTTTTCATGCAAATATTAAATACATTGGTAGAGGCATAGAATAACCCTCCCATGTCTTTTAAGTCTATTAATTTGAGAAATAATGGTTTCTCTGTTGCACACAAGTTCTTTATACACTGGTCACACTTTAGTTTTTTTACCAATTTACTGACAACAAATCCCGAAATATAACCTACTATTTGCGGCATAACACTAGAAGATGGATTTTCATCCAATGTGGAAGAAAGGTTGTTGCAATTTTTTTGATACTTTTGAAAACTTTGTTGTACGTGTCTGTTGTTTAAAAGCTCTGTTTCACTTAAGTTTTTCTCTTCACTTACATCAAGATAACTTATAGAGAGTATAAGTTTGTTATGTTGTTAAAAAGTTGCAAAATTTTCAAAAAATAAATAAATAACAAGATAGGTATTAAAAAATATTAATAAAACAAATCTACTCCATGCAATTTGCTGTTCTGATGAATATGTACAATGTTTGCCGCGTCTGTGGGCCCAATGCTACATCACACGTTTGATGTTGACCAAACATTCTTAGCGGTGGTTTAAAATCGGTAATTTTGTTAAAAAATTTATATTCAATTCAATTCAATTTTAAAAGTTCTTTATTAGATTATAAAAGCTTAGCTAGTACAATTCCAGTGTGAATTAAATCCTAGAATTAACAAACATAATTTACAACGTTAATTAAGCTAAAGCGCTTCTCAAAACTTGTACAGTAAAATTTTACCTAAAGTAGGTACTTATTTCGTATTACGATACATAACTATTGTAGTTTTAGAATTTTATATATAAACATTTAAACACATGTAAGCTTTGATGAGCATTACATTAAACATCAGATCTTATATGGGTTTGAAAGGCCGAAGCCTAAGCGGTACAAATAAATATTGTCGCTAAACTATTACTTGCAAATAACTATTAGCGAGCGAATGACCAAACTACCGACAAATTAAAGCCAGCAACAGAAACAATTAGCCTACTGTTCAACATAAAAGGGGCAGTCGCCCAAGCAAGCCCGCGCCGCGCCAGCGCGCGCCGCGCACGCTGCTATCGGCCTATATCACGAGATAACAAGATCGAAAACAGCGCACGCATTGGGCGAGGCGTGCGCGTGCGCCTGCTTGGTCCATTGCACACGTCTATTCATCGCACTCAAGAAACAAGTGATGGGGTAATTTGTATCGATTGTACTTGTCGATGTAAGGTAAGTTTTTCTTGCGAGTTTTACAGATATTTTGAATATGTTTATTTTTGCTGCGTGTATTACTGTGTAAATAAAATTTTCTAGATGATTTGTATATAAATTCGTATAAAGTGGGGAAATTAATTGTTTTATGTAATGATTGCAGATTGGTACAGAAAGGAGTGTTAAAGGCGTATTTTAAAGCTTTGTTTTGGACAACTTGAAGTTTATTTATATTGGTTGGGCAGGTACTGCTCCAAACTAGACAGGCGTAAGTTATACAAGGACGTACTAAGGTGCTATAAATGTTTAATTTAGTGGTGTTACTAAGGCACGAGCTTCTATTGAGTATAGGGCTCAATGAATTTAGTGCTTTTGTACCTTTAAGTCGCAGTTTCAACGTATTTTCACTCCAATTGAGTTTATTGTCTAAGACGACTCCAAGGTATTTGACAGAAAGGCTCCATGGAATTTCATAGCCTCCTCTTTTGAGGGTGCGGGCAGGGAGTGTACGATGCCTGGTAAACAAAATTGCCTCTGTTTTGGAGGCATTTATCTTTAATTTCCACTTGTCAAAGTAAGAAGATAATAGGTCTAATGACATTTGAAGACGAGAGATAATTAGGTCAATGTCTTTTGAGGAAGTGAACGAGGCTGGATCGTCAGCAAAACAGGCCAGATTAGTACGTGTTTGGATTGGAATATCATTAAGATATAATAAAAACAACTGGGGTCCAAGTATTGAGCCTTGAGGCACGCCAGCTGGGACTAGCATCGACACCGAGTGGGAGCTACCTAAGTGAACCCGAAATAAGCGGTGCTCAAGGTAGGATGTGATGATCTTAATCAATGGTATGGGGACATCCTGTTTTAATAGTTTGTGGACAAGAGCTTATGCCACACTGTATCAAATGCTTTTTCGATGTCAAGAAGAAACATTCCTGTTGACTCGTTCATGTTAAGGCTATGAGAGACAGACTCTGCTACTCTAGCCAATTGCTGAACCGTTGAATGTGATTCACGGAATCCGAATTGTTCATCTATGAGTATTGTTTCAGAGGAACGACAAAGGCGGCGGGATATCATTTTTTCAAACAACTTACCTAGACATGGCAAAAGGCTAATTGGGCGGTAACCAGATGGATCAGTTGGGTCTTTGCCGGGCTTATGAATGGCTATAACTTTAGCTATTTTCCACACAGTTGGGAAATAGTTAAGTGAAAAAACAGGCATTAAATATTTTAGTAAGCATCACAATACACTTTTGGGGCAGATTTTTGATTAGGTGATTAGAGATTTGATCTGGGCCAGGTGCTTTGCGTATTTTAAGGTTATTTATGCATTTTTTGACTTCAGCAGGGTGAACTAGCGTTATTTGGAAACTATCAGCTGGAAGATTGTTCAGTGAGTTTATGGAAGTTTCAACAGCGAGCTATTCATCACTATCCCTGTTATGGGTCAATAGCATATTATCAGAGAATGAGCTAGCTAATATATCACACTGCTTTTCTATGTTCGTACTCTTGGTACCGTTGCTAGTCTTGAGTGGTGGAATGGTGAAGGAAGAAGTGGCTTTCAGTCCTTTAGCTATACGCCAGAGATCAGATCCTGGATTGTCAACCTTGCTCAATTTACGGTTCCATTGGTCATCGCGGTGTGATTTTAATGCAGTATTGATTTGTAATTGGATTTGCTTTACTTCGTGATGCAAGACTTTACGTTATATAGTATTTACGTTATATATAGTAGCATCTGTTTCTTTACTAGAGTAACGACGTAGTTTGTTTTTATCTTTGATTTTTCTTTTAATACATCTTGGTAATGAGCATTCCCAAGGCTTGAGGGTAGAGGTCGGTAAACTAAGGTCCCTAGCTACAATGATTGTGTCTTGAAGCTGTGAAATAGCGGATTCGATCTCATCTTCTGGCCCATAGAACTGGCTAGACAGGGAAATGTTGCTAGTCAAGAAACTACGATACTGATTCCAGTTAGCTTTCGCGTAGTTAAGCTTACGAATTGGTTTGCGATGTATGTTGATGGCAACTCGAACAAGCACAGTTAATTGATTTGAAGAAAGGGCATGTATTCTTCTAATTTCCTCAATATTATATATATTCTTGGTTAGCAAAAGATCAGGTGTCGATGGTTCATGTTTACCTTGGTAATGCACTAAGGTAGGGTTATTTGGGCCGTGAACAGTGAGCTCACCGTGAACCATGAGTTCATACAACATTTTGCCACGCGTGTTAGTAGGACCGGTTGACCAGTAGTGATGTCTGGCGTTAAAATCACCCATAACAAGTACCTTGTTCCCTGATCCTGCGAGCGCGTTGATGTCACCAGTAAGGGTAAGTGGGTGCAAGTTAGGTGATTGATATCCGAAAACATCGAGATGTTTCCGTCCCTTAATTGGATGGATATACCTATGGCCTCAAGATTTTGCGTTGGTGGAGTGGAAACAAGGTGATGGACAATATCGACTCTAACCAAGATAGCCACACCTTGGCCAGAGCCGTTGCCTTGCTTGTCAGTACGATAGCAGGTGAAGCCAGGGATTTTAAGTGTAAGGCGCCCGGTTAGCCTTGTTTCGTTAAGTGCGATGACGTCAACATTAAGATTACTCACCGCCAGGTCTAAGAGTTCCTGCTGCTTGCTGTGAATGCCTTCGGCATTCCAATATAATATACGTAGCTCATTAACGTTATTAAACCTAATGGCCAACATGAGACAGAATAAGGATCACTTTGTCCATAAAGGATTCACATTTGATAAACTCCTGCTTGAGGGCCTTGATTGTCGAGAGGATTTGGAGCATTTCACATGTCGCGGCGTCTGTTGGCTTCGGGAGGTCTTCAGCCAAGGGAGCATTGATTTTAGTTGCGTCCTTGGATTGAGATTCTTGTAGCATCTTAGGGCGTTTCTCCAAATCAGCTAGATGGTTGTGTGCACCTTTTGTCGTAGCTTGAGCAAATGACATCTTGTTCATGGCAGCAGGCCACGTTTGATTGACAGCTGTGGTGGAGGCGATGGTGTTTCGATGTGACTCGCGTTTTGATTTTATTCGATCGAGGTAGTTCAGCCGCTCTTTGCACTGGGAATAGTTTGCTGGGTGGTCCTGTTGGCAGTTACAGCAGCGAACCGATTCAATAAAGCCCTGTGTCGGACATTCCGACGTGGGGTGCCCCAAGGAGCATTTGACACATCTGGCAGGTCTGTTGCAGTTCCGTGAGGCATGACCAAAGCCTTGGCATCGATAGCACTGGGTGACTATTTTGTTGCTGGTTTTGTATTGCTGCATCGTGACGACGCAATTTGCAAGATATTTTATTTGCTTGAACTTGGTCATGTCAGTTCCACTTGGTAGTTGGATAAGAATTGGAGGGCATTGAGCCGGCTTGAAGGTCTTGATATGGGTTGCTGTAGCTCCAGGAAATCCAAGGGATACAAGTTCGGTTGGTAGGGAATCCAAGAGGTTACCCGGTAAACCTTTGATAACCACCTTGGGTAGTTTTTCGTCCTTTCTGGTGAATGTATGGAAGGAAACCTTTTCATTCTGGAGTCCATCCTTAAGAGATTGATGACCCTCTGGTGTGTAGCATTGGATCTTCACTCGATTGTTACCTTTGTATTCAAGGTGATAGCTCTTGTTATACTTGTCGACATATACATTGTCGACAATATCTTTGAGCTTTTGGTGAGTCCAGTTTTCGAGTAGTTCCAGTACTATAGGTGGTTCACGTCCGGGCTTCTTCTTCTTGGAGGCACTTTTGAATGCATCTGAAGGTACATCGTGCTTGTCAACCGATAGACTGCTGAAGCGGTTGCTAATTCTGGAACACTCGATACCGTTTTGGGGATAGCAATTCTCTTCGGGTATTGCCACTGTTCAGAGTCATCTCTAGGCCTCTTGCTGGAGTTGCTGGCCAGATCCGGGGTCGATGACGAACGTATCACATATTTTTCCATTTTTTATCGATATATTAATAATGAAACAATGGTACATCACTAGCGTATTCTACCGGGCAGAAAAATACGGAATAATGGCTGAGTGCGTGCGGCTGCAGCGACAACCGTCGACGGAATGATGAAAAAATTGATATTAATCGTCAGTATAAAGCTTAAAATATAACTTATTCCACATGTAATTACCGAAAGTAAGACACTCCGGCTGATAAATTAATTTTCTGGGCATTATTTTTACAACTTTCAAATGCGCATTGAGGCATTGTGGCACGAGTTGACGTTGGCTGTGTTTCATCCAGACTAAAACGAAATAAAAGCTCACGCTGCAAGTGAGCTCTTATTTACCGAGACGGATATTAAGCGCCGACCTGACATCTAGGTGTATTGTTGATCGAAGACCTAGGTAGAGATAAACCATTCCAGTTTTAAACTTTGTAGGCCGCCGCCGCGTCTCTACAATACCTAGCTGGTAGTTGCAGTTTGTTGGAGAGGTAATAAGTACTAACATATTAGCGTGTGGTGCGAACGAAGCGGTAATAACTTGATGTATGCATGGACTTGTCGCCGCACTTAGAGGTCAACAAAATCGTGTGATCAGTCCATAGCATTGAATTTGGCTTGCGCACGTTCGCTCAACTGTCGCACAGTTTAGTGTCATTTATGCACTAGTTGGCCGACAAATCCAGGCGTTTGGCGTTGAGCATGATTTTGAGTTGGTGGCATGTTGGTATGTAGTTACTTTGGTAGGTAGGTTGAATTATTATTTTAAGTTATCTACCTGCATTTTGAAACCATTGTGTTACGCTAGTAGGTACATACATAGAAGGTGCTTCAATGTTTGAATCCAAAAATATTTTCTTGACTGCGAAGACAAAAAACGTTAAAATTATCTAAAAAGTAGGCACCTACCTAAGTATGTGCGTAACGCATATTAATACACGTTCTTTTGATTTGTTCACAATTTGATGAATGAATGCGTACCGCGCCGGTTACGCGCGCGCGCCGAGCTCGGCCCCGCCTCCCGTCTTCGTCACTAAACAAGGATAGCGATATTCAGGCCGAAGTTTTTGACGCGGCCGAATTGAAGTTGCGCTCGGGCTTCGCAGGCTTCTTAAGTACATAACTAGTAGATTATAATAATTTTAATGTTTTTAATGTTGTGCGGATTTAACTATTAATTTATTGTCATCAAAAAATCAGATAGTGATTAATAACATTTTTGTTATAGTAAATCTTTGAGTTTGTTTATAAACGTTTTGTCTCTTAATTCGTTTTTTAAACTGATAGGTATTTTATTGTAAATTTTGATGGCTGTGTAATGCGGGCTTTTCCTGTATATTTCAAGTTTCGGTTCTGGCACTAGTAGGTTGTTTTGTTTTCGCGGGTTTGGATCATGTTGGTAAAGGTACAGGTGCTTTCTCACAAACATTACTGTTTCTAGTATGTAGATGCACGGTAGTGTCAGTATCTTCTGCTCTATAAAGTGAGGCCGACAGCTGTTCCGCTGGCGGATGTTTACAATTATGCGTAGACATTTTTTTTGCAAAACGCAAAGCTGTACAGCATCGACACTGTTTCCCCACATTATAACAGAATACCTCAGCCATGCACAGGCATATGCGTAGTATGCTGCTAACGCTGTCTTTGTGTCCGTGTTAGATTTTAATATGACTAGGGCGTAGATGAATTGTGATAACTTCTTTTTTACTTTTTCAATGTGCCCTTTCCATGTGGATATAGTGTGACCATTAGAGCTGTGCACTCCCTGAGGTATGCGCGCGGCGAGACGGGGGGATGTGTCGGCCGCTCCGATCTATCAGTCTGCCGTCAACGCTCACGGCGGTAGGTAGCTTTTGTACCGGACGGTCTATGTCAGACGCACACGGGACAAATATTCAAAGATGGGTCGTGCGTTATCTCGTGATATGAAATGGAAGATAAAGTTGAAACAGAATCTATGTCAGAATAACTTTCGTTAGAATATATAATTGTTTGTAAATATAAAAATGTTCAATAAAACAAGTCCTTTGAATTATAAGTTTAGTTCTTATTTATCACCTGCATATTTTAATAAAATATGAGTATATTTAAGTTACATTTTAATCAACTAAGTAAGTATAATATATTACAGATAGATAGCCTCCGACCATCGTCCCGCCACAAGTCTTGCCTTAGAAATGCAAACTGATATCGTAAGATATGTCCGACATGTTTTGATCTCATGTGAACTCATGCAGTTTTTTCTTTGCCTCCCATCTCGCCGCGCATACCTCAGGGAGTGCACAGCACTAATGGTCACACTATAGTTGTCATGGCGCTGTTGCCAGAGTATACATTAGCTCCGTAAACAACAAATAATTAAAAATAGTAAACATAAACTATAGTTTGAACTGAATTGATTATTTCGTCAAGTATTTTGTGACTCGTAGTGAAAAGTGTTTGTGTCGCATAAAAATAACATTTACACGTGAAATAGACCAAAACAAAAAGTGAATATGATTTTACAAACCCGTGACTTTTTCTGAAATAATACTTACACGCAAGAAAATACATAAGCTTCTGAGCTGAACAACACGAACATTGCACAGAAATTACATTACAAAGTGAGTGAATGCTTATAATTTTAGAAATCAACCAATATTTCCACATATACCCACATTGCATTGACTTTGTTGAAAACTGACCTTTGGACTAGAAGACTCTGCCTTGTACGTACAATACTTTGCCAAACATTTATTATCGCTAATTTCATAAAGTCTTCTAACCGACTCAGTGGTGCAAGGGATTACCCGACGGAACGCCGAGCCAGTGGTGTCGAGATCGGTTCTTCCCGGCCTCAAAAAACTTGTTGTAATAAAATCATAAAACTTGTTTATCCAATTTTGCAACAGTAGCGGCGCTATTGAGGGCGCTACACATATTATGAAAGCCA
This sequence comes from Philereme vetulata, assembly GCA_918857605.2. Taxonomy (NCBI): domain Eukaryota; kingdom Metazoa; phylum Arthropoda; class Insecta; order Lepidoptera; family Geometridae; genus Philereme; species Philereme vetulata. The sequence continues at coordinate 777,492 of OU975440.1, read as the reverse complement.
TCTATCGGCCGGTTGCGCCGATATCTAAACAAAACCGCAGCGCAAACTGAAACATTTCCAGTGACAACAGAGGGCGTGCTAGACAATTCAGCACGATGGAACCAGTCAATAACATTACATTACGGAAACATAAATTGGTAAGGGCACAATCTATGGAAGTGCTTAGTATGAGTAATGTTAATGACTCTACGAGTCCGATGTCATGTGACGAGATACTAGGAAGAAGCCTTGATCTTTCAACAAACATGTATTCGACTTACATTGCAGAAATGAAGGCAGAATTAACTGAATTAAAAACAAATCTGCACAGTACGCAAAACGAAATGGAAAGCTTCATACTTGAAAATATAAAACTTAAAAAACTTGTACACAACATTAATCAAGAGCTATATGCACTAAAACAGATATGTAGAATTCCATTGACAACTTTCAGACAAAATATGTCATCCAGTACTGCAAAAAGTGTGAGGCGTCGACTTACTGACAGTTTTCGTACATCTCCTGAAATACGGTCGGCAGAAAACATCGACATAAAAAGTGATAAGAAAAATAACTTACTAAATGATAATTCCCAGAACATAGCTCTACCAACATTGAAAGACCACAATGTGACTAGAGCAAATTATGAAGGTGGTTGAAATACAGAGCAGGACCGACAAAACATACCTAAAAACGTTACGTTACAGGATATCAAGCCTAGCCACAACACGGTAACTGAAGTAATTACCTATAAAAAACCGAATCAACCGACAACAATTAATAATGCAAACATTGCTGAAGCTTGCATCAGTAAAAATACGCCCAGGATGAAACCTCGATTATTGATACTCTGTAGTCAACAGTGCAGTGGGCTAGCCTGCAAGCTAATTGATCTGAGAAATAATGCTATATTTAAGTATGATGAATACGAAATTTCATCGTTGATAAAGCCTTACGCAAATACTAATGAAATATTAAAAACATGTTACACATTAGATTTCAACGAAAATGATCAAGCAATTTTGTGTTGGTGAAAACGACAATAATCCAAGTCAAGTTTTATACGAACTCTATGCAGCCATTAAGCATTTGAAATTGTGTAATGTATGCATAGTTAGTGTACTTCAAAATAAATACTTAAATGAGTGGAAATTGAATTCTAGCATCAAGAACCTTTGTACTCAAACACCAAACTGTGAGCTAGTATCCATTGACCAAAGTCTTCACGCGGATCATCATGACTATTTGCATCGTCTTTGTCTTAAAATAAGCTCTATTATTGATAACCGTTACTATTTAAATAACATTCTGTCTAAAGTTAATTTACTGAGGCGTCGTTCAGTAAAACCAATCATACATCAGCAGACTAATTATACGGTACTTAAAAAGGGAACCATCCAGTACTTTTTCAAACAAATGGAAAATAAAAGCCTTGCAAAACAGCACGTTGCACGCACCCATCTGCCAAAAAAGGTACGATTCCTTTTTATTTTCCAATCACAAAGAAAATTTGTAAAAATGCAGTAGTTTTGGGAGAGCCTACTTTCGTAAAGATAGTTCCGGTAGAGCAGGCATCAGAGGGGCAGTTTTTTGCGGACCGATGGTTTTATTTCATCAGAATATAGCTGGTATTTTTTACTTAGAAAACTTTCGTGATTGATTTCAATCATTATTATAAATACGGGATTTATCACGTACCGTCTTATCGGTGTTTCGACCGACAATGTTTCGGTTCAATTCGTGAACCTTCATCAGGGTGAGTGCGATCCGCTCCGAATAACGTCTCGCCTCGCACTGTGCTCGCACTCGCACGGTACGTGATAAATCCTGTATTTATAATAATGATAGCTGGTCTTATCAATAAGCTTGATGTTCTTGAAATATGTTTTGAAGATCTCCTATCGGTTCATAACTCCATTGGTTTCATCTGCCTTTCTGAAACATTTGTTAAGCGCGGAAACGAATCAAACGTTAAGCTTAAAAATTATGAACTAAGTTCTTCCTACTCAAGACTAAAAAAAATACGTGGAGGAGTTTGTATCCTCGTCCGTAAATCCTTGTCTTATAATTCTTTAGAAGTTTGTAAAAATATCTCAGTTAATAAACATTTTGAATGTTGTGGTATTTAGGTTCCTTCAATAAAAAGTCATATCGTATGTTTATATCGAACTCCAGATAGTGACATAAATGTGTTTTTCAACAAACTTGAAATTCTACTTCATAAACTTGCTATGCAAAAATCTAAAAACATTATCATTGCAGGGGATTTAAATATAAATACATTAGAACCTAAAACTGCAGCCCTAAGACTGCTCGACACTCTTAAAAACTACAACTTAAAGTAACATATAAATCAACCAACGCGGGGAAAAAACTGTATTGATCATATAATTAGTAATGTCAAAAATGCCATGGGCAATATTCACCAGACGTATTTATCAGACCACAACACCTGTGAATTACTGTCCTTTCCTGTACCACATAAGGTTAAACAGCTAAAACACTGGTTCGTGGAAACCAGACATCAGTAAAGACAATATTAATAGATTCAAAGAAGCTCTCTCTGCCTTAACATGGACTGAAGTCCTAAATGACAGCAACTTAATCACCGCTTTTAATAACTTTCACGAAATATTCTGTTTACTCTATGACTTATACTTTCCTATTGAACGAATAAAACAGAATTCAAATGCTACTACAGCACGCTGGATAACACACGGTATTAAAATATCCGCTAAACGAAAGAGAGAATTAAGGTTTCAGTGTTATAAATACAAATCAAAGGAATTAAAACCTATTTATAAAAAATATAGTCTTGTATTGAAAAAGTGTATAACTAGATCGCGAATTAATATGAACATTTGCACAGTTCAAAAAACAAATGTAGGGCTGCTTGGAACGTTATTAAGGACATAAATGATAGCTTGCAGTCGTTTGAAGGTATTCACCCGATAAGTTATGAGGGTAATACGATTACAGAACCTCTAAAAATAGCAAACACATTTAATAATTTTTTTATTGACCTAACTAATAACGATAAGAACAATGTTACTCAGTCTAATCCGATAATATCGGGATTACAGGGTACAAGTTCAAGTCTCTTTCTGAAACCTACAGATGAAACAGAGATATTAAAGTTGATTTCTTCTCTTAGCAACTCCAAACCAGTAGGTTTTGATGGCATCTCTGCCAAAATTATCAAGGAATGTGCAAGGATTTTGTGTCCAGTTCTAGCCTACTTGATTAACCTTTCATTTCTAGAAGGGGTTTTCCCAGAGAAACTCAAATTTTCAATTGTAAAACCTCTACATAAAAAAGACAGCAAAGCTGACATGAATAATTATCGTCCGATTACTTTGATACCAATCTTTGCTAAAATATTTGAAAAGGCTATGTATGCTCGAGTAACTTCTTTTACGGATAAGTTTAAAGTTATCCGATCTGAACAAAATGGTTTCCAAAAGAAAAAATCAACGTCGCTAGCGGCTTTCACACTTATAAAAAATGTTACTGATCTTATTGACAAGCAGATCCCGGTATCAGTTATTTTCTTTGACATGAGCAAAGCATTCGATTTTGTTAATCATAAAATTCTGTTAAAAAATGCAAATCATATGGTATCCGAGGTCCAGCTTTAAAATGGTTAGAGAGTTATTTGGAGGACCGCAAGCAATGTGTAGAAGTGAAAACGCTAAATAAAGATCTTGTAGTCACTTCTCATCAGTCAAAATATCAGGTAAATATTTATGGCGTCCCCCAAGGTAGCATTTTAGAGCCGTTGCTTTTTTTGCTCTACATAAATGATTTGCCAAACACTACCCCTCATCAATGCATTCTATTTGCTGACGACATCTCTGTTGTCGTACCATATAGTGATGGCAGTTACAAGGAAGCTCTAGACGGAAAAGTAGAAAGCATCCTAAAATGGCTTGACAGAAAGAACTTATGCGCAAATATTTCAAAAACCAAATATATCTATTTTCATAATTACAATAATAATAATAATACAATTAAATTTAATTTGACATGCCGCAATGAACATATTCAAAGGGTTAATGACATAAAATTCTTGGGTCTTATGTAACTGGACGAAAACTGTAACTGGAAATCCCATATTGAACATGTTTGTAAGAAAATAAATCGCTTTGTTTACGCTCTGTTACGGCTAAGGCAAATATCTAGCCAGAAGCTGGCTATTACTGCATATCATGGGTACGTAATGTCAGTCCTTAGGTATGAAATAATACTTTAGGGCAATTCGACGAATGTTTGCAATGCTTTAATTGTCCAAAAAAAATGTTTAAGAGCATTATGTGGTGCAAGTCCCTTAGATTCGTGTAGTCCTCGCTTTATAAAACTTAAGCTCTTAACACTAACCGGGCTTTATATATTTCAAGCTGCACTTTTTGCAAAGGAGAATAGTAATGTCTTCAATCGTTATGCCGATAACTTGTCTTGATAACTTGTGTGTGTTATAAAAAAAGGGACCCCACCAAGCTTGTGTAAATTGGCACTTACAGGTAAGAATTGTTATTTAATGACAATTAAAATATTTAATAAAATACCAAGGGACATAAGAGAATTACTTAATAAACAATTCAAGACAAAGCTGTACGGGTGGCTAGATGACAAATGTTTCTATACGATTAATGATTTCTTTGACATGAATTTCTGACATAAGTACTAATTTTTAATTTATTAATTTCATGGTCTTTATATTTTTATTTTTTTATTGATTATTTTACAGTCTTCACGATACTTGACGATAATAATGATTGATTTTTATTAAACTGAAGAATTTTTATGTATACCTAACTAAATTTTATGTAACTGTAATTTGCATGCTGATAATATAGCTGTAACATCTTTTACACCATGCCAGAAGCAAATAAATTTCATTTCATAAGTTTGTGTCGATATTAAGACCTAAGAGAGTATATTCTTTCACTTCTTTGATTTTGAGACTATTTGAGAGTTCGATTAGATCTAGGCGGGGCTTTTGGTAAGGTATAAATTGAATTAGTTTAGTCTTTTTTATATTTACTTCAAGGTTATGGAGTTCTAGCCAGGAAATTATATTATCAAAAGTGTGTTTAATCTGATTTAGTGAGTTTGGATCGGGAGTACATTTAAAAAGTAATGAAATGTCATCAGCAAATAGGATACTTGGGGTGTTAGAAACATTAGGGAGATCGTTTATCTATATAATAAATAGAATACTACCTAGCATAAAAAAATATATAATAATATATAAAGATACGCGCTATAAAGGCCCGTTTTTGTTAATAAGTATGAGCAATAAACTTATTTAGTAAGCTCATTTTGTTTGGCAGGATATTTAGTCTAACAAGGTATATGATAGTAATTCTATTTGTTAAATATATTTTATGTGGGTATGATTATGTAACTATATTTACTTAGTAGTGTATTTATGGATATCCATTATTCTGTAGTTAGATTATATCTTTGTTGCTGTATATTTTAGTAAGTATTTATATATACCTTTATTAACCATTGTTTATGTAGTCAATTGCCATACTTATGAGTTCAGACCATCTCAAAGTTGTCTGGAAGAGATCACATACCTATCAATCAATCTTACATAAGTGAACGATGTTGTAAGATACACTACCTACCTACTTAGATAAAATTAAATTTTTTATTGTATAATTATGATCATCAAGCGGAGTTATGCCCGACATACTAGAATCACTATCCGAATCATTCACATGCACGTCAGAATCGCGATCCGACTCTGTTTCGCTGTCACTCGCTATAGATATAATAAACCGGTCCATTTCTGCATCTCCATGTCTTCAAAATCATCCAACCTAATCTTTTTTGGATATGGACGTTTTTTCGCCGGTGTGACAATTTTTGTTGAAGTTATTGCAGCCGTATTTCCTTCTTGTGTTATTCTTGAGACGGTTTTTTTCAAAAATACCTGTAATGTCAAAAAATATTACATTAGCATACTACATTTTAGGTTGTAAAAAATATTTAAATTAGTTTCAAGTCGCAGTGATGTAACACGTATGTACACACGGCTACACATCAAGCTATACATTTCTAGTATAGGCTGACCTCTCATTCTACGAAAAGCTTACACAATGCGAGGTCAACTAATACTGGAATTTAATATAGATTGATGTGTAGCCGTGTGTACCTACGAGTCGATGCGTGCAAAAAGCAATTTTTTGCCTATTTTAGTACAAATGAATATTTAAATGAATTATAGTTTTAAAATTAAAAAAAAACTTAAAACAAAATAAAATATTTAAAAACAAAAACTCTTTGCGAACATTGTGGTATCAAAACACCTTAATTCTGCTGTTCTGCTTCACAAAACTCTTTCACCTTCAGTATCATTTCTCGGGCAGCACTTTTAACATATTTAGGCATTGTAAACAACTCTTTCAACACAACAAAATTAGTAAAAATTTTACTAGCGATAGCGACCGAGACCGAAAACACAGAACACAACACAATAACTCTGACAACATGGCTAATCTGTCAAAATTAGTTCAACCAATTGCCGCGGGACTTCTTTCGTGAAAAAGACTTCTAAACAAAATGCTTACAAACAGGAGGGTATATATGTATGTATCACGGACTTCACTGGACGCGCAACGCTATCATTCTCGCCTTTACCCCTCTTGCCACGAACTGTGTATTTTTGCCATAGTAAACGAAATTGTCTTGTCAGTGTGACTTTAGTTCTCGAGGACAAAACTATACTTGAAAAACATAGCTTGATCTCTGCAACATTTGTTAAACTGACATTCCTAGGGTTGTTATGATACAGAAAAAAATATCGATATTAATTATCGATAGAAGTTTTGCAGTAAGACCAATTGTTGGACTTTTGAGGGCTCCAACAACCCGTAACGACTGCCATTAGATATTCGTATGGCAGCCGGGACCGACGGCTTAACGTGCTTTCCGAGGCAAGACCAGACCAGTGCAAAAACCCATATTCATGCATACAAATATTTGCACTGAGCGAGGATCGAACCCGCGACCTCCTGCTCAGCAGTCGTGTTCACTACCGCTTCGCCACGAAGGCTGTCTGCCATAATTATATGTATATTGGATTATTTTATGATTTGGGTAATAAAATGAAACGAATATTTTAATACATACATTTATTTATTCCAAAGGAGTACACCCCAAATCAATATCCGAATCACTTTCAGAATCGCTAGAGCAATGTTGTAAATTTATAATGAACTCTTGTTCGCAAATATTATCAAATCGAACGTCCCGCTCCCAATCTTCTTCCATTAATTTTCTGCATTTGGTAACTACCTTTTTCCAATCTTCTACAGATACATTTTCAACCGCAGTGTTCAGTAACTGCAACATTTTATTTGCCGTGAAAGGCGGTGTTGTGTTATGTCTAGCAGCGTAACCTTGAAAGAAAAACATATGTTAAAATATACAGTATATTATAAATTATACAGGAGTTAATACATAAAGAATCTGTCTAACTGAAATTCGAGCAAACAAACCTTTTACTTGGGCCCAGATAAGCTCGATCGGATTATACTGGCAGTGATATGGAGGTAAGACCGCATTAGAACAGCGCTGCGCAGTGCTGCACGCCGCGCCACAAAGCGTCAAAATATTGTTATACTTAATGATTTTGAATGGCGCGTGTCGCACTAGAGCGGCGCTGCAGTACGTGGCTGCGCGTCGCGGCATAGTTGCCTCCAAAAGAATATGACGTGACGTGCAGCGACGCGCCGCCCGCGCCGCGCGGTACAGCGATGCTCAATGCGACATAGCAAGCGGCGCGTCGCGTACTGCGCTCGGTGGAGAGGCCAAAAAAAACCAGCCAAGTGCGAGTCGGACTCGCCCATGAAGGGTTCCGTAGCAGCAAGTAACATAATATAAAAGTTCTTGTAGTTCGTTGTAACTTTTTTTTATATTTGAGTTGATTGAATGAAAGGTAAATTGCGGTTTACGATTTATGACGTATTAAAAAAAACTACTTACTAGATCTCGTTCAAACCAATTTTCGGTGGAAGGTGGCATGGTAATGTACATCATATATTTTTTTTAGTTTTATCATTCTCTTATTTTAGATGTTACAGGGGGCGGGACACACATTTAACCACTTTAGAAGTGTATCTCGCGCAAAATATTCGGTTTAGAAAAAATGATATTAGAAACCTCAATATTATTTTTGAAGACCTATCCATAGATACCCCGCACGTATGGGTTTGATGAAAAAAAAATTGCTTTTCAGTTCTAAGTATGGGGAACCCCAAAATATTATAGTTTTTTTTTCTATTTTTTATGCGGTTCAAAGAATACATCTACTTACCAAGTTTCAACACTATAGTTCTCATAGCATATATGGGCAACAACCGGCCCGCGGGCCGGATCCAGCCCGCTGTAAGATATGATCCGGCCCGCCGAGACATTTTGAAAAAACCCAATTAAAAAAATATTACATTAGGTACTTAGGGGAAGGGCGGGAAAGACGGATAGAGCGGGCAAGATGGATACTCCGAAATATCCGAAATTTTACAATCTCTGCATAACAACAGCGTGCCTAGGCGCCGACCGTGTCCGCGCTGTTGTTATGCAGAGATCGTAGTGTCGCTGCGACTTCGGGATATTTCGAGTATCCATCTTGCCCGCTCTATCCGTCTAACACGCCCTTCCCCTATACTTACGGTAGTGACAGTGAGGCGGCAAACATCAATTTGCCGCGCCGCCTCACTCTTTGATAATCGCAACCACTCGGCTTGCTCGATCAAATTCTTTGAGGTTTGCCGCCTCACGGGCGACACATCAAAAGATGTATTGCTTCTCAATTATTCTAAACTAGTTTATTCCAGATTATTCCTTCACTTGGCCTATATAAGCGGATGGATGGCCCGTTAGCCATAAACGTTAGTTCAGTAACCCTCCGTCGTCCGAGACACGTTCTCGGAGACCTGGATGACGAAATCACCTCCGCTAATGCGGAAGAAATTTCCGAGTCATCTACATTAGACAGAGCAAACACTTCACAGATACACCGACCTCGCCGGCGTGGTTGACGAGTTTTTTTTTACATTATATGCTTGCGTTTGACCACGATCTCGCCTGATGATAAGCGATGATGCAGTCTACGATGGTACCCTTACACAACACTAGAGGCAGCAATAATTTCCAGATTTTCTGACTTTTACGAAGAAAAGATCAGGAGACTCCTGTAGATGCATTCTGTAAACACAACTCGAACCTCGAAAAGCTGAATCCGCGGTGAGATTCAATTTTTGTATTCAGTAAAACTCGATAACATCGGTGGCGCCTCACTGCCAAACGTGGTAGTGAAATCAACTAATATGAGCGAGATTATGACATTACGTCTATACGAATGGCGCGTAGTTGGCATTCTGTAAAGTAATTCCCCAGTCATCTCGCTGCGTGAAACTCGAATCACTTGTCAAATTAAAAGTTACAAAGGAGCGATCGAATTCCAGTAAAGTGTGTCTATTTTCGTGAAATAAATCTCAGAGTTCTGTGATAATAATATGTCTCGATTATAGGTTTTTATGAGTTTATGATAGAAGAGTATCTATGCATTTGCTAATTAAACTAGTCGACCTAGACCCCGGCCAAGCTGAAGAATCCCCACGTTTATAATATTTATCAGGAATAAAGATTAGGTATGTCGAATTATACCGAACATCAGAGGAGTTTATTATAAATTTATTTCTGGAAATCCAGTCGGTGATCCCAAATCCTCGGTTATTTTATTTTTTATTTATTAATTTTACACAAAACAGAGTACCTAGGTACCTAGGAGGACTTAATGCTGGAGGATGACCTAATAGCTAAAAGCAGATGTAGTGTAGACCGCGTAGACGATTTGCGACGAGAGTAAAAAGTAAAACGTACCCAAACAAAGGGAATGCTATATGACCGTGTGTATGTTTTACTTTGTACCTATAATATTGTTCGTGGCTAGCGGAAGACACCAGAAATATTAGGTACGTAGAGATATAAATACATTTAGATCTCAACTACCAGCATGTTGTTGCATCCATGTGATGGTAGAAATCTTAAGCCATCCTAGTATTGTGAGGAAATATCAGACAACATAAATCTATCAAAGCACTTGAAGACAACAAACAGCGTCACGCACGTCAGTCAGTCTCATCTCACTCAGTCAGGCCATAACGACCATAGATAAAAAATAAAAGGCATAATCTCTTAGGTTATTCAGCCGCAACACATTTAATGTTTATTTTTAAACACTTTTTTGCAGTTATAAAAAACAACAAATAATGTAGACTTTGCTTTTTTAATGACAAATTATATTTAAAAACCATGATTATTTTAGTTTTCTTGAGTAAAAAATTAAAAGAAGTTTGCTCGATTCAAGACTGCTAATGTAACGCGTAGATTCAATCCCTATCTCATTCCAAAGCTCATCACACTTCATTTCTGTGCCGAAAGTTATACAGAATGCCGATTCAATTTGAACTGGTTATTTATTCGAAGCGAGTTTTATCACTTAGTGAATTCGAGATGATGTTTTGATTTATACAGAATGCCTCTACTGGAAAGGGAACAGATCGAAGACCGGAAGCCATCTTCATTCCTACATCACCTGAGATCGCTTGCAGGACCTGCATTTCCGGATAAGCTACTGAAGTTATCTGGTCCAGTCGACTACCTCGACAACTACAAATTGTTTTGGCTGCACAACGCCTGGAGCAACTGGGTGAGCTTGCAGAACTGGCTGACACGCTAATGGACATACAATGCCAACCATCCGAGGTATGCGCTACCACTTCTTATACTCCTGCACCACCAGAAGATGCTCTTAAAGCGCTACATAAACAAGTGGCAGAATTGACTCGCACAGTTGCCGCTCTCACAACCTCAGATGGACCAACCAGAGACAGGTCACGTGGTCGCACTACAAATCGATTCCGAAGCCGCAGTCGCTCACGCCCACGGAATCCGGACCTGTGTTGGTATCATGACCAGTATGAACCGAAAGCGCAGAAGTGTACACAGCCATGTACCTGGAGCAACGACTCGGGAACCGCCCACTTGCAAATCATCACCTCTTTGTCCTAGACCGGTCTACCAACCAAAGATTCTTGGTTGACACTAGCTCAGACATCAGCTCGACTGACAAGAGGTCGTCTTAACAGCAGCGGATATGACCTCAGCGTAGCAAATAGGACATCTATCAAAACATACGGCAGTATTTCCCTAACTCTAAACATAGGTCTACGCCGCGACTTCCAATGGAACTTTATAATAGCTGACGTCAGCACTCCTATCATCGGCTCGGATTTTCTTAACTTCTACAATCTACTTCCAGACTGCAGACATGAGCGTGTGATTGATGGCACCACCAAACTATGGATACCAGTCTCCGCAGCTCAGAACATCCAAGACATGTGGGACCTCACCATTTGAGCAGCTGCTTGCTGAGTACCCGGACATCATGCGGCCACTAGGAAGAGACAGAAAGGTGAAACATACCACCGTCCACCACATCAATACCACAGATGGCCCGCCTGTCATCTGCCGTCCACGCCGCTTAGCCTCAGACAAGCTTCGCATCGCGCAGCGGGAATTCGACGCAATGGTGCAGTCTGGAACAGCCAGACCGTCCAGCAGCCTGTGGTCATCTCCACTGCATCTAGCTCCTAAGAAGGACGCGACGTGGCGACCATTCGGCGACTACAGGGCACTCAACGGTCGCACCATATCAGACCGATATCCTGTACGACACATTGGGGACTTCTCGCAAAATCTTGCTGGATAAATTATATATTCGACAATTGATTTAGTCAAGGCTTATCACCAAATTCCGGTAAGCAGCGCAGATATTTGTAGAACCGCTATAATCACACCTTTTGGAATGTTCGAGTTCCCTACATGACTTTCGGGCTCCGAAATGAGGTCAAACCTTTCAAAGGTTCATTGATGAAGTGGTCCGTGGCCTTGACTTCTGTTATACATATGTGGACGACATCCTGGTCCATTCTTCCAGTAGCTCTCTGCATATTGAGCACCTCAGGACTCTGTTCCAGCGCCTACACGAATACGGAGTCATAGTAAATCCAGCAAAATGTGTTTTTGGGGAAGCCGAAGTGTCTTTTCTTGGCTGCCGCATCAGTGCCCAAGGCACACGCCCTCCCGAAAATAGCATCCAAGCGCTGCGCGATTTTCCCCCGTCCAAAACCGTGCAAGGCATGCGTAGATTCCTTGGCATGACTAATTTCTACCGCAGATACCTACTAAACGCAGCAAAGTACCAGGCGCCGCTCATTGACGCCGTAGCCGCTACAGGAATCAAAGGCGCAAAACCTTTCTCCTGGACGTCGGAACTCGAAAGGGACTTTGAGGTTTGCAAGCAGAGCCTCGCAGACGCTATCATGCTCTCCCCGACCCCGACCACGAAGCACAACTGAGCCCCAAGACATTGGAGGTTGCAGGGAAAAGGCATGACGTCTGTATCGACCGCGTGAAGCCTGCGCACTTGGAAGCAGACCCACTAGCGTCGAATAAAACCTCTCCCAGTCCGACTCCGGTCATCACGCCTCCATCCGTTCCTCCGCTTCCGACTCCCGCACCTTCCGCTCCTCCACAACCTACGACTTCCTCCCCTACACCTCCAGTCGTCACCCGTACCGGTCGCAGAGTACGGTTCTGCGACATCTTGGACCTGTACCTACTTATAGTATTTTAAATTATATTTTTTTACTACTGCTGTATTTTTCTCCGTAGGGGGGTGATGTGGCGAATAAACGCGCCACAACATAATATTGCCACCTGGCAATACGAGTATACGGCCACTCATTCAATCACACCTCTGATGTATATTCTGTGAATTTCTGTGACCGAACACACTCACTCTCTCACTTTCATGTCCGCCCGTCGTGCGCGCATGTTCTCGTTTCGTTTGATTGTAATTATTTAGATTCTGATGTGCTTGTAAAGGTTGTAATTAAATGGTTTAGACACAATATTGAAGTTTAGGATTCGACACCACATAACAACCAAGCACATATATTCTTAGGTAGATATAATAAAAAAATATGATAAAGTTTTAATCCTAATACATAATATACTTATAAAATAGACTATTAAATAGGTATATACATATAGCAAACTATACTAACAGATAAAATACTTATATAGTAAATAAATAACGTCAGGTAAATGTCTTTTCCCCTTCAACTTGAAGGTGTGTAAGGAGGATAACCGTCTTATTTCTTCGGCCAAAGCATTCCACAGCCGAAAATGTAAACCCTAGTTCGTACATATTGAAGGCTTCTTTTATTAAGTTCAGCTCACTTTCGTGTAACTGATTTATCTGTGAAGCCATTTATTGGAATAATTACCGTTAGTGATTTTAGCGATATTTTACGTAGGCACTTACCTTGGTACTTTTATGTTATTAATTTATTTTATAGTTGGTGTGAATTACAGTTTGTTAAATATAGCTTTTTTTTCTGTGGCCTCGCACGGTTTATGCATTTGCCATTGGCAAATAAAAAAAATTAGGGAAACAGAATAAATACAAAACCCGGGTTATATACACTAAACTGGGAAAGGATCAAGAGAGGATACATTAATGAGGAATTATACAAGATAAGAGATATTTACAAAATTGACATTCACAAATTTGTGATTTTATATATTAATATTATTTGTACAAATGAAAGATTCTAAACATTGGTACACGGATGGATCTAAGGAGGAAAGGATTTTAATATTTGAAGGAAGCGGAACATGAAGGGATACAAGATCTTTGTAAAATTGAACGTGGTCATTGTTAATACACGAAAAGAAAATGTGATTTACATCACCAAATTTATCTCCACAACTACAAGATGGGTCATCTAAGATTTTCATCCGCGCAAGATGAGCTGGCGTGCACGTGTGCCCTAGTCGCATTCTTATTATGATAGTAGTGGCACGTTTACTGAGTTTCATTTTAAAAAAACCAGGGTTTGATGGGAATCATTGTTTGAATTTGCCTATAATATCTACCCTTAGTATTGCTGGAGTCGTCCCAATCTGTATTCCAACTTTCCATAATATAAACCTTGGGCAGAGCAATTAGATCCTGAGAAAAGTTTTTGTAAGGGAAACGGTCTCCGCACTCCACAGCTTCATTAGCTAATTTATCAGCATATTCATTAGCCAATATACCGCAATGGTCGCTAAAAATAACAGTATTTTCGAGTTTCATTAACAAAACATATTCTAACGCTTTCACAATGCCGTAGCATTCGCCAGTGAAGACAGAAGTCTCGGACGGAAATTTAATTTTTTGGACAATATTGAACTGTTTGTGATAAACACCTACACCAACACTACCTGACTGTGAATGCTTGGAAGCATCAGTATAAATTTGATGCCATCCATGCCATCTTTCATCGACAATTTAATTAAAATAGATATTAGTATATTTGTCGACACGATCAACATTCAGGTCAAAATAAACATTAGGGAGCATTATTACGGCCTGGAAGTTGCAATGGAAAATGGGCAGTAGTAATGATTGATGGGCTGGGGCTGAAAAGCTTCTATATATGTGAAAACTATAAATGAGATTCGGAGGCAATTTATGATTCCAGTACGAAGATGAGCGAACTAGCTCTGAAAGTTGCCGAATTCTAGGAAGTAGCTGATGATTAGCCGTTTGTAGGACACGAAAGAAGAACCTGTTAGCCAAAAATTTACGTCTTAATTGTAAAGGTGGGTCGCCACATTATATCTGCAACGCATTGATAGGACTGGATCTCATTGCTCCCATAATTATACGCATTGCTCGGGATTGGATAGAATCTAAAGTCTTAAATGCAGTAACTCTACCAGGCTCTAACATATAAGTGCCATAATCAAGAGTGCTTCGAATCAAAGCATTGTACACCAATTTTAAAAAGAATGGATGGACACCCTACCATACACCAGTGAGGCATTTTAGCAGATTAAGATGTTTTTCACATTTTTCTACAATATATTTGCAATGTGGATGACCAGTAAGCTTAGAATCTAAGATGACGCCTAAAAACTTGGCATGGCTTTTAACGGGTATAGTAATACCATCGTGCTTAATATTTATGGGCGGTGGGTTAAGCTTACGACTAAAAGGAACCACGGTGCTTTTTGCAGGTGATAGTTCCAAGCCGTGTTTATCTAACCATAATTTTAAAAATCTCAGAGCAAATGTTATATTAGATGCAGCTATATCCATGAAACTACTTATGGAGTATATTAACAAAACATCAGCATATTGTAATATACTAACTGTGTCACTCACAGACGCTTCCAAATCACACGTATGTATATACCTAGTCAGGTCATAAGTATTGTCACACAGTAAAAACTTTTCTTTTAGAATGCTGGCCACAAAAAAGTTTATAGAATTCGAATTTCGAATTGTTCATGAATATAAAAATGTATACTTTTTAGAATTTTACTCATTTTTAAATATGGAGTGGACGCTTAAAGAAGACCGTATTGCAGTTATTGCGTTGCATCGTTGCGGTTACGCGCCAATTCAAATTTTTGACATACTGAAAATTTTAAATATAACCAAAAGATTCGTTTATCGCACCATCAAACGATACAATGAAGACTCTAGTGTAGATGACAGGTCAATAAGTGGTCGCCCTCGGTCTGTTAGGACTCCAGCAGTGATAAAAGCTGTGAAGGCGCGAATTCAAATAAATCCCAAACGTAACCAAAAGCAGAAACTGTTGGCCCTTCAGATGGGGTTAAGCAGAACCACGGTGAAAAGGGTGTTAAATGAAGACTTAGGGCTTCGGGCATATCGAAGAAAAACAGGACATCGTTTGAATGCTCGTCTAATGGACCTGAGACAGAAGAGATGCCGCGCTTTGTTGAAGCGGTACGCGGGAAAAAAAATATCGGGAAATTCTTTTTGCGGATGAAAGAATTTTTACCGTAGAAGTAAAATGATAAGGTGTACGCACACAGTAGTGAAGAAGCGAGCAACCGTATTCCGCGTGTCCAACGAGGTCATTTTCCATCATGGTATGGTTGGGAGTTTCTTACTGGGGCTTAACAGAGGTACATTTTTGTGAGAAAGGTGTAAAATCGAATGCAGTTGTGTATCAAATACAGGTCTGACGAACCTTGTGGAACCTGTTTCTCATACCATGTTCAATAACAGGCACTGGGTATTCCAACAAGATTCGGCGCCAGCTCATAGAGCGAAGAGCACACAAGACTGGCTGGCGGCGCGTGAAATCGACTTCATCCGGCACGAAGACTGGCCCTCCTCCAGTCCAGATTTGAATCCGTTAGATTACAAGATATGGCAACACTTGGAGGAAAAGGCGTGCTCAAAGCCTCATCCCAATTTGGAGTCACTCAAGACATCCTTGATTAAGGCAGCCGCCGATATTGACATGGACCTCGTTCGTGCTGCGATAGACGACTGGCCGCGCAGATTGAAGGCCTGTATTCAAAATCACGGAGGTCATTTTGAATAAACTTTAGTGTCATAAGAATCTATGTTTTGTTAAGTTCATTTTGGTATATTAATGGTTACATAATGAATAAACTTGTTTCAATTATTTTATATTAAACATGTGACAGAATTTATGACCTGACTAGGTATATTATAGAGAAGAGGGCTTAAAACAGAACCCTGAGGCAAACCTCTCCATGCAACTCTGGAGAGTTCTGTAGAATTTACAATAATAACTCTACCAGTTAACATATTTCGTATAAATTTGGATAAAATATATGGGACCTTTAATATATTTAATTTGTTTATTAGTATAACTCAATTAAAACATTGTCATACGCAGCTTTTATATCTAAAAATGTTGCAACAACGGATATATTTTGCGTAAAGGCCAAGCGAATGTCTGTTATAAAAACACTCACGCTATCCATTAAACTCCTACCTTTCCTAAAGCCATATTGGCTATTAGGTCAGTGCTATTAGGCTATTAGAGTCGTGCTCGAGCCGTCGTACAGTGCGGACGTCTCTGGGGCGTCGTTACGCTGCCCGTTGAATATACGAAGATTCGATCGTCGTTAGTGGTCGAGGCAACATCGCCTATAAAAGGCTCCTCAGATCGCGCGGCACGCATTCGATCGTCGTTAGTGGTCGCCGCTATAGCATGCAGCGGCCACACCTTAGGAACCTAGGCTGGTAGAGGGGGGCTCGAGTGCCGAAACACTTTGTTGTAGCAACGGCGTGTTTCGGCCCTCGAGTCGGCACGGTCACTCCCCGTGCTAGTGCTCGTTGCTTCGGCGTCAACGCAATCCACCTCAAGTGGCGAGGCAACCAGGCAACTGTAGAAGGCCTGAAGGTAGCGATAGGAGTTTTTATCGTTGCCAGATACTGCGTCCTGTTCCCTTCCAGTCGTAGCGGTTCTCCGTTCCACTGGGTCAAGGGGAGTAAGGAGGAGAGGGTGCATCTGTGTACGGCGCGCACACTTATGCAACTTAATATATCCTGCGCATCTGACTTGGCTTTGTCATTCCGAGTTTAAAAAGTCCTGGGCTTGGTCTAATACCTGGACACGGGTGGCCTAAGGAGAGGAGAGTGGTCGCTCTAGCACTGCATCGGGGTGACAGTGTGGTTCGGCAGCACTCTTTGAGACAAAGCAGCTTTATTTAGAGAGGCACTGCTTTCCTCGCTCAGCCGGGGAGGGGGCTAGAAAAGGTGCCCCAAACAAACGCTCATTCCTCGCAATAAGAATAAATCTAAAAACATGCAGATGAATATGACTTTTGGTGCGTGGAATGTACGTACTCTTTTAGACCGACCCAACAACCTCTGCCCAGAACGTAAAACCGCCATTGTGGCTCGCGAGCTCAAACGCTATGACGTCGACATAGCCGCTCTCAGCGAAACACATCTAGCTGACGAAGGTGAGCTTGTTGAACGTGGTGGTGGGTACACTTTCTTCTGGAAAGGCACACCAGCTTCTGAGCCTAGACGGTCAGGAGTAGGCTTTGCTATTAAAACTACTTTAGCCTCTAAGTTGGAAGAACATCCAGTTGCTATCTCTGATCGTGTCATGTCCTTACGTTTCCATCTTCGAAACAATAAATACTTAAATGTTATCAGCGTATATTCGCCAACACTCGACAAAAGTGATGACGTCAAGGACAAATTTTATGAGGAAGTGTCAGAAGTGCTGACTAAAATCCGGCGCTGTGAGAAAGTTTTGCTTCTTGGCGACTTTAATGCTCGCGTCGGACGTGATTTTGAAGCTTGGCCTCGGGTGATAGGGCGACATGGCATTGGTAACATGAACAGTAATGGGCAACTGTTACTAAGCCTCTGTTCCCAATTTCATCTGGGTATTACCAATACCATGTTTAGACTCCCAAATAAATACAAAACTACCTGGATGCACCCAAGGTCCAAGCATTGGCATCTTATTGATTATGCTATAGTCCGTCAACGGGATATAGCGGATGTCAAAGTAACGAGAGTAATGAGGGGCGCAAACTGTTGGTCGGATCACCGACTTGTTGTTACAAAACTATTTTTGCGTCTTAGCCCTTGCCGTAGACCTCGCAGGGCTAAGCCTAACTGTCTCCATCTGAAAAAGCTAGAGTCTGCTGAAATATTGGCAAATTACAGGGAAGCTGTCAATACCTTTACAGCAGGCATACACCCCGAAGATGAACAGTTAGACGAGGGCTGGAAACTGTTAACTACAAATACCATCAATGCGGCTACTGAGATCTTAGGCCAAAAACCTCGTGTCTGTGAAGACTGGTTTGACGAAAATGATAATACATTGACAGTCGCCCTAGAAAAACACCGCCAGCTCCTTCGAAAGGGAAATCAGACAACTGCTTCTGAAAAAATAAAGGAGAGTACGAGCCAAATAAGGAGACTAACTCGAAACGCAAAAGATGAGTGGTGGCTGAACAAGGTTCGCTATATTCAGTGGCTTGCTGATTCGAATAGACTCGGCGATTTCTTTAACGAGATTAAAAAGTTAGTAGGAAGTCCACATCGAGTAAACGTACCACTGAAATCACTTTCAGGTACCCTCCTGGTAAGTAAAGGAGAAGTTCTTACTCGCTGGGCAGAACACTATAACAGCTTACTCAATGTGGATCGTTCTGCTGACATAAACTATTTAGCATCACTTCCTGCCTTACCACAAGCCGTAGATCTGGATCAGCCTCCTTCTCTTGAGGAAGTTATCATCGCCATCAAAGCGCAGAAAAACAATAAGGCTGTCGGCATCGATAACATACCAGGAGAACTATTAAAATATGGCGGAGATGAGTTGCACTACAAGATTTGGCAATTTTTCCAGCGCATGTGGGAAATGGAGTTCGTTCCTCCTAGTTTTGGCGTATCACTAATTTGCTCTTTGTATAAAAATAAAGGTGATCGATCTGTTTGCAACTCTTATAGGGGTATATCACTTCTGTCTACTCCAGGAAAAACTTTTGCCAGAGTACTCTTAAATCGTCTTATGGAGCTCTCTGAAAGTATATTGCCTGAAACGCAATTTGGGTTTAGACCCAATCGCGGCACATGCGAGGCCATATTCTCTCTTAGACAACTGCAAGAGAAAAGCAGGGAACAGTGTCAACCTCTGTTTCTCTGTTTTGTTGATCTGGAGAAAGCTTTTGACAGTGTACCTCGCGAAGCTTTGTGGATTGTGCTTTCGAAACTTGGTTGCACCGACAAATTTATACGCTTGATAAGACTTCTTCACGACAACATGACTTGTTGCGTAACCGTCAATGGTGAGCAGACAGAGCAATTCCCTGTCACTTGTGGTGTAAAACAAGGCTGTGTATTAGCACCCACTCTTTTTGCTCTGTACTTTTCCGTTGTCGTGAGGGAGACTTTACAAGCCAACACCGAAGGGATCCGCATACGTTTTCGCACAGATGGCAGTATCTTTAACCTGGCTAGGTTAAAAGCGCACACAAAGGTATCGTATGACCTCATTACCGAATTGATGTATGCTGATGACCTATGTTTCGTTGCGGAATCTTCTGAGGGACTCCAGGACTTGATGACTCGGCTTGACGCTGCGTGCTGTAGATTTGGCCTCAAAATTAATATTACAAAGACAGAGGTGATGGCCATGGACACTGTTAACCAAGCTCCACTGAATCTGCAAATCGATGGAAAGCCCATAAAACAGGTCGATACATTCAGATATCTGGGAAGCAGCATAACAACAAAATGCGACCTTGACTCGGAGATCAACAGCAGACTTGGCTCCGCTATGGCTGCTTTTGGTAAACTACGAGTCCAGGTATTTCGCTCCCATAACATCAAATTGAGTACCAAGATTAAGGTGTATATGGCTATTGTACTTCCTAACATCTTGTACTCGTCAGAGACATGGTGCCTGTATCGCAGACACATACGCACGTTAGACAGATTCCATCTGAAATGCCTCCGCGACATTCTTAACATCAAGTGGTCGGATCGGGTCCGTAATACCGATGTTCTACGACGGGCTAATGTCTGTGGCATAGAGGCATATTTGATGCGGCGTCAGCTGCGTTGGTGCGGGCACCTGTCTCGGATGTCTGATGAGCGAAGGGCGAAACGCATTTTCTTCTGTGAACTAGAACATGGTAAGCGGAAACGCGGAGGTCAGTTCCTACGTTTCAAAGACGTACAGAAGAGGCACATGAAGAGGTGTTGTATCGATCCGTCGCGCTGGGAGGCTCTCGCTGAAAAACGACCTGAATGGAGGCGTCATGTTCAGGACAAAGTGTACGAGTTTGAAGAAGAAAGGAGGCAAGAACTAGACTTAAAACGAGATCAGCTTAAAAGTCGACCGCCGGCTAATATCAATTACAACTACATTAATGGCGCCTTAACTTGTGTTCATTGTAACCGGACTTTTAGCGCAAAAATAGGGTACATCAGCCACATACAGGCTAAACACCTAGGCCAATAATCACAAAGTCAAGTCTCTGTAGCCGAAATCGGCTAGGAGGATTATTATTATTGGCTATTAGGTAAAATATTCTGATTTTCAATGTACCATTCGATTCTATTTTTAATTAGATGTTCCGTAATTTTTCTAATAACCGGAGACAGTGCTATTGGTCGATATGACATGACATCTGAAGGATTTTTAGTTGGTTTTAATAGTGGCAATACAATTTAATTTTCCATGTTGAAGGAATGTCACCTGTCAACATGACGGAATTGATAACGTCAAGAAAATATTGCAAGGCGCTATCACCAAGATGTGTATAGAATGAATAAGGAATACCATCTTTACCATCATATTATGTTTCTGATAAAACACCCTTCAGCTCGTTCATAGAAAAAGGAGCGTCTAGGCCGTAAAAGCAAGTGGAAATAGTTGCAGGGATTGAATAAATAAATAATTGTTTTGTTGGCACTGTCGGTGGAGCCAAACGGTCTAGAAAACTATCATTCAGAGAAGGTGGCATTGTTACAACAGTTAATGGACTAACTCCATCTGTAATAGAGATGTAAACCGATTACTAATTTCAGCACCGGTTTAAACCGATTACTTTTTGAAAAAACCCGGTTTTTTAAGGTTTTTATAGGTTTTTTCTTAGAAAATTACATAGGTGACTGTAAAGAAAGGCAATTTAATTTTTAAACCTTTATTCAATTAAATCATCGTTTTGATGGATAAAACAAAGTTTGTCTACCGCATCGTCTTGCAGTCTGCTCCTTCTGGATGTAAGTATATATCCGGATGTAGAGAACATACGCTCCGAAGGTACAGAAGTTGCTGGCACTGACAGATATTTTAAGGCCACCTTATTCAGCGGTATCAAGTGTTTGTCATGATTCCAAAAAGTGTCAACAGCTTCCATACCTTCAGAGCGTTCACCTTCTCCTTCACGTATACTCTCAGTCTCGAGATACATCCGGATTATATTTACCGCAGAAGCTGTTGCGTTTGGATTCGCCGTCTTTCTGTGTTTTAAAAAATCCAAAATTCCTGGCTTTTTTGTGACTGCTGGCTCGCATTCTGTTGCCGGGCTCGCAGGTTCAGAGGAAAGGGTGTTGGATTCTTTTATTAGATTTGCCAACTCCCGCCTTACCAGCTCTTTAGCTGAGAGCATATTCTCCGATTGTCGAAATCCATTCTTTAGCCCTGGATTCAAATAAGTGGCTATTTGAAACACAGACCTTGTTTCGTAGGGCAACAGCCTGCTGCTCATATTACGCCTCATTGCTGAGCTAAACATTTTGCCTATGTTTGTGTCCAGTGAAATTTCTATAGTGTTCATGTTTTCATATAACCCACAAATTACAGGAATTACTAATGAACAGGTTGGGTATCGGTCAGCGCTCACCAATTTAGTCGCTTCATCAAATATTTGTAAAATGTTTACTACGTCCTTTGCAACTTTTTCCTCTTCAGCAGTAAGGAATTCCGGCGCCTGAATAAGTTTTCTGCAAACCAGGGCCAGTACATCTGACAACTGCAGTATTCTTGACAGCATATGATAAGTACTGTTCCAACGTGTTGGTACATCTTGAATGAGTTTCAATGGCCTAGCATTAGGGTTTCTTTCTTTCTGTTCAAATTTCAGAGCATGCCATCCAACAGAAGACTTTTCAAAAAACTTTACTATGCTTTTGCATTTTGTCACTACGTCGTTTACCTCTGGAAGCCCTAAAGATTCGCCAACTGTCAAATTTAAAGTGTGCGCAAAACACGGTATATGACGAATGCAAAGCAACTCACACATTTTCACCATATTAAAAGCGTTGTCAGTCACAATAGCAACTACTTTGTGAACTACTCCCCGTTCTGTTATAATGTTATTCATTATTTCTGCCAAATTTTCAGATGTGTGTGAGGTGGGAACATCGGACGTCGTTAAAACATAACTCTTAAGCTTGTTTACAAGAAAAAAATGCACCGTCACCGTTATGAATGAATCTATATTTTGATTAGACCATAAATCTGTTGTTAGTGCGACATGTTCAGCATTTTGCAACAAATTAGTAAGCCGTGCTTTCACCTTATCATATAACGCCGGTAATAAATCGTACCTGATTTGACCTCTGGAGGGTAGTAAATAGTTGGGGTTTAAAGCATTTACAAACTTTTTGAAGCCTTTGTGTACTATGGAAAAGGGCTGAAAATCGGTAGCAATCATTAACGTCAAGTATTCATCAATTTTCTTCTTGTCGCCTGCCATAGTCACATTTACTTTCAACTTACTTTGAACAATGGTTTTCCGAGGTAGCTCTTGTTCGGTATTATTTGCTGTTGATGATTGATCACAAATTTTGTCGTGTTCCAGTTGCTGTTCGTTAGTGGTTTCCACTGTAACCTGTGGGTGACTTCTTTTCAGATGAGCCAACATATTTGATGTTCCTCCGCCTACTTTCAGGATTTTTTGACATAATTTGCATTTAGCTGAGTCATTATCCACTTTTTCGAAATGGTTTCTTGTAAGAGATTTCCCTTTTACCTTAGGCATCCTGCAAAAAAAACTAATAAGTAATTACGAAGGAGTTAGGTTAGTAAGGTTAAGTTCGAACATGTATTTGTACCTGCATAGATTCTGCAAATTCTTGAATAATTATTCAATATAAAAACACAGAACAACTGAAGTAACAACCACCTATCACTTTTATGTTTTTTGTTAAACTATATTATTCGCACACACAACACGAAAGGAAGTAAATGTCTGCTCTGCTAATCTTCTTTCCTGACAAACACCTTAAACAGGGCTTCCCCGACCAAAATGTAATGGATTCTGTTTGGAGTTCAACCATAGACAATTATTAGTACAAAGTTACTACAAATTACCGGTTTTATTATTCAAAACCGGTATTTTTCGGTTTTCTGCAAAACCAGTTTTTTAAGGTTTTCTTTAAAACCGGTTTACATACCTAATCTGTAACGTCTTATATTTCTCCAGACTTCGGACGGTTTTGTACTTGGAGATATAGTCAAGCAAAATCTTCTCCAATCTTGGAATTTCTTTTCCTTGAGTAACTTTTTAGTTTTCGCTACAATGTCAGTCAGTCTGTCGAAATTATCCTCGGACATATCTATATTATAAGTTAACTCTGCCTCCTTTCTCTGAGCAACAGCCACACTACACTCTGCATCCCACCATGGTGGAGATGGTAGCTTGCCTGAAGCACTATTTTTCAACGGAAAAGTTGAATCAGCAGCTTCTATTAAACTTTTAGTGAAACTATCCGCGCAAGTAGAAACACCTTGAGAAATATTCGGTAACATGTTCACATTGTTTTCAACATGACATTTAAAGTCACTCCATTTATCCTTATTAATTTTGTATCTCATTCTAGGTGGGGCACTTGGAATGTCATTGAGTATAAATTCAGAAAAACTAAGGATGATGGGAAAATGATCACTACCATGTGTGGATGGTACTGTTTTCCAGGCAATAGAAGATGCCAAGCTAGGGGAAGCAATGGAAATATCAACAGCACTCTGATTTATTAGTGGGTTTGTGCGACATGTTGGAGAACCATCATTTAATACACAGAGGTTTTGATTGTCTATCGCCTCTAGGAGGTCTTTACCATGGCAGTTAGAAACTGAGCTACCCCATGACCTATGATGAGCATTAACATCTCCCATAACAATACATGGCTTTGGAAGATATGCAAGTAAATTTTCAACTTCACTAAATATTTGGATGGAAGGATGTGGAATATAAATAGATACAAAACATATATTAACTATCAAACAAGCTACAGCAGTAAAGTTATCATTATTATGAGAAGGTAAAGGAAAATGAGAAAATATAATAGATTTTTTTATAAAAAGAGCGGCTCCTCCCCATCCATCAGGTCTATCATCTCTGAGGCAGGAGAAGCCACTCAATTTAAACACAGAGCCTGGCTTGAGCCAGGTCTCTTTGATAGAGAAAATAAAAGGGTCATATTTATTAATTAAATATACAATTTCACTTTTTTTACTTTGTACACTCCTGCAGTTCCACTGAACTGCGGATCTGGTGTGATCCATTATGGGTGTTGAGAATACTAATTGTGTCTGTTATTATGGCTGCGTTGGACGGTTCTATAATTTTGAATTTTAATAATACATTTAATAGATTAATTATATCTGATATACTTGGTAGCTTATCTGAAAGAGGAACCTCTTTTAGAGCGCAACCATTTGTTAGGGTCGGGGATGGTTCATTAATAAGATTGCGGTGCTCTTTCTGGTTATAACCTTTGACTGGTTTAAAAGGCAAACGCGGTTTCATGAATATTGTCTTTTTGTAAGAGGAAGGCTCGCTAGAAGAAAACTGATTAGTTTGCGGAAGTTATTAGATGAAGTAGTTTGATCTTTGGATGTAGCTAAAATTTCAGCATAAGATCGAGACATAGGTAGGTGAATCCTGGAAGCTTCCGCGTAGGAAATACACTTATCAGCCATTGAGAATTTAATCTTTTGTTGTCTGGTATATTCTAGGCATGATTGGCTAGTTGCAAAGTGTATTCCCCCGCATGTGCAGCAAGAAACACACTCCTCATCAATATCACATGAGTCACCTGAGTGCTCCTGACCACACTTGTAGCATCGTGGCTTAGATCTACATTGTAACTTAGTGTGTCCAAAACGACAACAGTTATAGCGTTGGATGGTCGGGTAGGTATATATTTGAACTTGTAAGGCATTATAGCACATATAAACACGGTTAGGCAACACTTGACCATCAAATGTTACAACAACCGTCTGAGTTGGTTTCCACACTGGAGCTCCATTAATAATTTCCTTGTAATTGATACGCCTAACTTTTAATATCTTCCCACAACCGCTGGGAACCGTGGTGCATTCCATCATCTCCTCTGGAGAGATGTCTGTGGGCACTCCGCGGACTACCCTCATGCGTGAGACGTTATCATCATCATCATCATCATATCAGCCGTAGGACGTCCACTGCTGGACAAAGGCCTCCCTCATTGATCTCCAGGAACTGCGGTTGGAAGCGGCCTGCATCCAACGCCGACCTGCGGTTCTTACCAAGTCGTCTGCCCATCTTGTGGGTGGACGTCCTACGCTGCGCTTGCCGGTCCGTGGCCTCCACTCGAGAACCTTTCGGCCCCATCGGCCATCTGTTCTGCGCGCTATATGGCCTGCCCATTGCCACTTCAACGTGCTAATCCGTCGGGCTATGTCGGTGACTTGAGTTCTCCTACGTATCTCCTCATTTCTGATTCGATCCCGTAGAGAAACCCCGAGCATAGCCCTCTCCATAGCTCGTTGAGCGACTCTGAGCTTATTCATAAGGCCAATAGTGAAGGACCACGTCTCGGTTCCATATGTCATCACTGGTAACACACACTGATTGTAGACTTTCGTCTTAAGGCACTGAGGTATGTTGGACGAAAAGACGTTGCGAAGTTTCCCAAACGCTGCCCATCCGAGTTGGATTCGACGATTGACCTCTTTCTCGAAGTTGGACCTACCTAATTGGACTGTTTGTCCTAGGTATACATACGCGTCGACAACTTCAAGAGCCGAGTTCTCAACCATAACTGGGGCAGGGACGACATGGACATTCGACATGATTTTCGTCTTGTCCATGTTCATTTTAAATCCTACCCGTTGGGAGACTCGATTGAGGCCTTCGAGCATCGTGCTGAGCTCTTCCATCGACTTTGCCATGACCACAATATCGTCGGCAAACCGAAGGTGAGTGATGTATTCGCCGTTAATATTGATGCCCAGTCCTTTCCATTCCAGAAGCTTGAAGGCATCTTCCAATGCGGTCGTAAACAGTTTCGGAGAAATGACATCTCCCTGTCTTACGCCTCTTTTTAAGGGAATCGCCTTCGAGCTCTGTTCATGTACTCGGACTGACATAGTGGCGTTTTTATACAAACACTTCAACACTTCGATGTACCGATAGTCAATACGGCATCGTTGGAGAGACTCAAGCACTGCCCATGTTTCGATCGAATCGAAGGCTTTCTCATAGTCCACAAACGCGAGACATAGCGGCAAGTTATACTCTTCGGTCTTCTGTATGACTTGCCGCAGCGTATGTATGTGGTCTATGGTACTGTAGCCTTTACGGAACCCGGCTTGTTCGGGAGGCTGGAAGTCATCAAACCTGCGTTCGAGACGGTTCGCGATGACCCTCGAAAACAGCTTATAAACATGGCTCAAAAGCGAGATGGGTCTGTAATTCTTAAGCAAGGTGTTGTCACCTTTCTTGAAGAACAGAACCACCACGCCCCCGTTCCATGCTTTTGGCGTCGTACCTTCAAGCAAGGCGGAATTAAAAAGCTTCTGAAGGACTTTAAGTACCGGTGATCCACCCGCTTTCAGAAGCTCTGAAGTGATTCCGTCCTCACCCGGCGCCTTGTCGTTCTTAAGCTGCTTCAAGGCCATCCTGATCTCATACAGGCTGATGTTCGGAATATCTTCGGTATAATGTCGGGTCAGTTTGGCTCTTGGGTCGTTGGCCGCACTGCAAACAGGTTTAGTGACCGAATCGTAGAGCCGTCCATAGAACCTTTCGACTTCCCTTAACACTTCCGCTTTACTTGACGTTATGCTGCCATCTTCCCTCTTCAGCTTCGTCATGCGGCTCTGCCCAATAGAATTATCTCTCGCGAACACTTTGGAGCCTTTATTCCGCTCTATCGTATCTTTAATACGAGATCTATTAAAGGTACGAATATCGTGCCGCAAGGATTTCCAAATCTTTCTATTGAGCTGCCTATGTGACTGAGCATCATCGGGAGACTGCAGTTGCAAAGAACGTCGTTCAGCCATGAGGTTAAGGGTGTCATCAGAGAGTTTCTGAGGTCTATTGGTACGGGGGGTCTTAAAGAACTGGGACCCCACCGTATGGACGGTTTCTACGAACCTGTTATTGATCTCGTCCACTGATGCATCTACTTCTAGACAGTTAAAGCGATTTGCAAGTTCGAGTTGAAAGCTCTCGAGGTTTTGGATATGTGCGCGAGTGGGTCGTAACGTAGATTTCATCAAACGGGACCTTTCAAGTTTAACGTTCATATTCAACGTGGCTCTAACAATTCGGTGATCACTGCCGGTTTTCACCCTGTGAATCACAGAGACATCATTGAATATCCGTTTCTTGTTGGTCAAGATGAAATCAATCTCATTTCTCGTGGAACCGTTGGGACTCATCCAGGTCCATTTCCTGTGAGGCGGCTTCTGGAAAAAAGAATTCATCATAAAGAGTCCTTCTTTCTCCAGAAAGTCGGCCAGCCTCTGTCCTCTGGGGTTCCGTTGCCCATATCCAAATTGCCCCACTCTCAACTCATCATCGCTTCTCATGCCTAGCTTTGCATTGAAGTCCCCCATAACAACAATAAAGTGAGTTTTGTTTGTATGTATGGCTCTACTGATGTCCTCATACATAGACTCTACTTCTTCATCTGGGTGTGAAGAGGTCGGCGCATATACCTGAACGACCTTCAGCGAATATCGCTTAGATATTCTGAGTGTCAGGTACGCGACCCTGCTCGACACACTGTCGATGGTGATAATGTTGTTGATGAGTGACTTGTGAACGAGAAACCCAACACCACCTTGGGACTGTTGCTCGCCCTCCCGGTAGTATAGTAGATTACCAGACTTAAGGGATATCGTGTCCTCGCCCTCTCTACGGACTTCTGATAACCCCAAAATGCCCCAGTGTAATCTACTAATTTCTTCTTCCAGCTCAACAATCTTTTCGTCTGTCCTCAAAGTGCGGATGTTGTGTGTTACCAGGGCCAGTGGTCGTCGTAGGGTTTGGTAGCCGATCGTCTCCCGGGGATTCTTAGCACCCCTGGCCCCGCCGTTACCGTGACTGCTACCGTAGCCAGGATTAGCGGGGCCGCCGGGGACTCGGGGCCTGGTTTTATTTTGTAAATCCATGAGGGGTTGTTGCCATACTCGCCACGCTTGGCAGGCGGGTTGGCGAGCGCAGTATAGGTGTTGAAACACGAAAAGACGCTGCTGCCCATCTTTCGGAGGTATCCCTTAGCAGACTCCTACTGCATCCACGGGCAAGAGCGGAGGGGCAACATTCTATTGCCGGCGCCCCACGGCCCCGGAGACGTTATAAGTTGGTATAAATGCTTTGAAGTGGTTGCTGCTTAAACTGTCAAAGTTAATAAAAGCATTAGCATCTGTATAATTATCAAAAGCCATTGACACTATTTTTTCCTATTCTCTTAACACTACCATTCACAAAATTATATATACTGTTACGTTTCAGGAATTTCCCAAAGATGATGGGGTGGAATGTGGAGCCGTCATTAGGAGAGTCAGTAACTCGTTGCACATGTACAATAAATGGGGCATTAACTGTAGAGTTATACTGAGCTCTTGTGACTGGCAGCGCTGGTGGCGTCACCGTCACGGCTGGTGGAGATGAATTTAATGATGCAAGAGTAGATGAATCGACTGAAGGAGAACCGGATACTGGAATAGGGTCATTATTATCACTACTCGGTGATATATTTCCATCGCAGTTACAACCTTTAGATTCATTTGAACCATGTTTCCGCTTCCTTTTATTACAGTGCTTGCACGTCACTTTGTTTACACGATATCGTTTACGACATTTATTTGAGTTTGAAACAGAAGTGTCGGTGTCCATACCGGACTCATTTGATGCAAGTTTATCGAAACTGTTGGAGATTGTTACAAAGTTACTAGCCGGAGGGACCGTCCCCCCGGGGTCCGGTGGCTTCTCCATCTCCATCGGACAAAAAACGATAAAAAGACTTACCAACTAATTAAAATATGTAAACTACACTATAAATACAATAAAGATTAAGATAACAAGTAAATTACACTCTCCTGATCACTTTATCAAATAAAATTAATATTAAAATTTAGGAAGGAATTTTTGAGCTGCCGCCTTTTACGAAGTTTCCCGCCTTTTTCAAAATATAGCTTGATACGCGGGACATTGACGTTGACATACACGTAGTGATCACGCGCATGAAGTTCCATATTTTTATTCCGTCAATATGTACGCAAGACAATTTCATACTTTATTGGTGGTAGGGGTTGGTTTACCATAGAGTAGGGGTATCCACTGCGTCATCTTAACCACAGACTATAGTGAATCGATTGTGAAAATCGAAGCAATGTGATTTAACTAGGTATTACTCGTGCGCGATAACTTGGGACCTGCTAGGAATGCGACTCCCCGACCGCTTCCCCTGCACTTCCTCGATGGCGCCTGTATTGTACCGTTCGCATCACTATTTTTTACTAGGGTTTTTAGTCTCGTACTGGCCTACGTCACGTAACGACGCGCTCTGGAATTCTTTTAGTTTTCGTTTGTGTTATTGTTTTGTTGTTGTAGTTTTGGTTGTTATAGTAAATGTTGTAAATTTATCGGATACGTCTTCGTCAAGTGATTATAGTAAGACTGAGGACGAAGAACAACCTCTAGAAGGCATAAATCCACTAAGTAGTGACGAAGATGAGATAATGTAAATAATAGATAAAATAAATGTATAAACTTAAACATTGTATTTTTATTTTATTCAAATAGTGTAAAAAAGATTAGATAAAAAGCAGCGTCCTCCTTGAGTAACATAAAAAATTAGGTTAAAAAAAGACGAAGAAGCGGGCGGCTGCTTGTTATGTTCGCTTTTTTGCGGGCGGTACAAACACGCCAATATGACGTCACCGCGCTCAGGTCCCAACTTATCGCGCACGGGTAATACTTAATTATTTAATAATATATAATAAGTTGTAGTTAATAATATGTTATCTTGAAAAATATAATCAATATATTATTTAGGATGGTAATACTAAGCAAACCGTGAGATGTCCTCGTCCCCCACCCCCTAAGGCGTGGAAGGCACGGGCGGTCGCCATCTTGTTTTAAACATCACGCCTTGTATACGCTACGTTTTTCCGTATTGTCATTCCTGTGTTGTTATCTTTGTTTTGTTGTTATTATTGTTATTTGTTCTTTTGTTGTTACCTGTTAGTTGTTTTTACCTATTGCCTGTTTGGAAAAATGCCAAAAAGAACGAAAAAGACTGTTCTAGACAGTGAATGCCGCGAGTTTGTAGTTCGCTTGCGTGATTATTTTGAACGCGAGAACCAAAATGGCGGACCCCTTCTGCCATTGGCACAAGTGTGTGATAGAGTTGCAGATGCTCTTGGTATCCGACGAGCTACTGTTTCACGCATCAGCAAGGAGAAATATGGCGAGACTTCAAGCCAGGTGATAGAGGACGCCGAAAAAAAGTTGTCTACACCAAATAAAAAGAGAAAGAAAGCGTCTCCAGTGACAGAAATTGATGATTTTGACGCCGCTGCTATTCGCAACCACACGCGAACAGATATTGCGCTTGCCCGGGTTCACTTTTTGCGCAAAGCAAAAATTATAACAGACTGGGAGAAAGTGGTTTTTTGGACGAAACATGGCTCAACGCAAACCACACAGTTTCAAGATCGTGGACAGATGACAAAGCGGAATCTACCACCAAAGTACCTACCCGAAGGCAAAGGACAGAGACTCATAATTGCTCATGCTGGGACTTCTTCAGGTTTTGTGCCTAATTGCCTTCTGGCATTCAAGTCGATGAAGACCACAGAAAATCATGAAGAAATGAATTTCGAAAAATTTAAGAAATGGTTTTTGATACTCTTAAATAATTTAAACGAGCCGCATGTGATAATCATGGACAACGCTCCGTACCACTCAGTGCAAAAAAACAAACCACCGACGTCTAGCAACCGAAAAATGAAACTAATCGCATATCTGCAAAGCAAAGGCATAGAAGCCAACGAGACGAAAAATGAATTACTGAAATTAGTTAATATACACAAACCCCGTAAGACAACTTACATTTTAGATGAGATCGCTAAGGAAAAAGGCCATACAGTCATCCATTTGCCACCATATCACTGTCAATATAACTCAATTGAACTGATATGGGCCCACGTCAAAGGTCACGCAGCCAGAAATAATACTAAACCTCCTTTTACGGCAAATAAAATGCTCACATTACTGCACAATGCCTGCGAAAATGTCACGCCAGGGGACTGGAAAAAAGTGGTTGATAAGTGCAAAAACATCATAGATTAAGAGCACGATATTCGATTTTTCATTTCATTTCATTTATTCATATCCTTCGACAAATTACATGTGCTTGGACAAGTCAGATGAAACAATTAAAATATGTTACCTACGTAATTATTACATAATCCATAATACATAAAGATACCTATAGTTAATAATTATTTATAAAAAAAAGAAACAGTTCTAAATAATAACAACTTAAAATAAGGTCTGCATAAGCATCGTTAAATTGTACATAATAATGAGAAAAAATAATAATAATAAATTTATATATGTCAGGTAATCATTACAATTCATCAAATTTAAATATTGTTTTATCAGCAAAAGCTTCGTCCAACTTATAATAACTTTAGAAATAGGATGTCTTTTTATAAATGATTTAAATGAATTATCTGACATACATATTACATTGTGCGGTATTTAATTGTACAATTTAATTGCTGTACAGTAGTAGCTCTGAAATTTTGGCTAACCTTGTTTTAGGTAAGACAAGACGATTTCGATTTCGAGTGTTATAATTATGTACATCTTTATTTCTAGTCATTTTATCAATGTTTTCTCTTACATATAGAACATTCTGTAGTATAAACTCTCCGGTCATTGTCATAATACCTAGATCCCTAAACTTTTCCCGACATGAATCAATGTACCCCATACTCAAAATATAACGGATTGCCCGTTTTTGAAGTAAAAATACTCTATTGGCATCTGCAGCTGTACCCCAAAACAAAATGCCATAAGTAATTAAGAAGTGAAAATATACAAAATAAACATCACGCGCTGCCTTTATGCCTCCTAACTCCTTTATTTTTTTTATTGCGTATATTGCAGAGCACAACTTCTTAAGAAGGTCAAGGTGGATTGCCCATGTCAATTTGGTGTCTAGCCAAACACCCAAAAATTTTACGCTAATAGTTGGAGACACCTTAAGTTTATCGAACACATCTTCAATACATAAGAGTTTCAAGATATCTAGTGCTCAAAGAAAAGTTTATGATATTTGTTTTATTAACATTAAGAAGCATGTTGTTAGCCGAGAACCAGATTTTAATGTTGTTTAGAGATTGCAGTATTTTACTGCCTACCTGATTTATTGTTTCATCTATTATAACAAGGCTTGTGTCATTGAAAAATTGATTTTACAATTTGTCTGATCAAGAGCTAATAATAAATCTACAGGATTGCTCAAGTGAGTCCGAATCTTACTACGATGATAGCAGTGACATGGGCTGTGCACCACTTTATTAAATTACGTGTAATAAAAAACATTGACACATATTTCTTGTTTTATTTTCGTATAATGACAACCATCAACATTTCATTTCAACATCGTTCGATGATCGATTTTCTCCACCACTATCCCAACTCTAAAAATGTCAATCTACTATGTAATGTCAATGTCCCACGTATCAAGCTATATTTAACAAACTACTAGAAAAAACATAGCTTGGTCTCTGGGACAGCTGTCAGTAAAATCGCGCCTATGAAGTTCTAAATTTAACAGTACGGACAAACGTACCAGTCAATGTCATACTTTATGGGCATGCTGAGCTAATTACAGTGATGAGCGATGAATCATCGTGACCACAGACTATAAACTATCGATATTTTGTAGAAAACTTAATTCAAAATTAATTTATCATTTAATTTAAAATAATAACATTATTGAATATTAAAAAAAATAACATTATTTACAATAGTGAGTAAATAAAATCTAAATTCTAACCTACTCGTAACATTTCTTCCGACAACTTTGAGGTTCGAGAGAAGTTTGGCCGCGGCGTGTCTTCTTCCGCAAGATGGCGCCAACGCGCCGCCTTCTTGTTTGACCCATTCTCCTCAGTACGAGTGCTAACGCCTTGTATACGCCACGTGTTTTCCGTTCTCATCACTTTGTTTTTGTTACTATTGCTGTTAATTTGTTAAGTTTATATATTATTGTTAGTTACTTTGTTGTTATTGTTTGTTTTCATTGTTTGTTGGCATAATGCCAAAGAGAAAGAAGAAAACTGTTTTGAACAGTCAAAGTCGTGAGTTTGTGATTCGCTTGCGTGAATATTTTGAGCGAGAAAACCAAAATGGTGGACCGCTATTACCCATGGCAAAAGTTTGTGACAGAGTTGCAGATGCTCTTGGCATTGGACGTGCGACAGTAATTCGCATCAGTAAAGAAAAATATGGCGAATCTTCAACCGCAGTATTGACTGAAGACGAGGATAAAAGCTTTCAACGCCAAATAAAAAAAGAAGAAAGGCTGCTCCTGTCACAAAAATTGACGACATTGACGCCGCTGCGATTCGCAACCATGTATATGGTTATTATACACGGGGCGAATTACCTATATTAAAAAAAAACTGGCGGTGTCCCTAAAAGACGCAGACTTGTTTAAAGGAAGCTTGCCGTCACTATCGAAGATTTTGAAAAATATTGGATATCCCTACAAAAAAAGTGACAAAAGAAAAATTATAATGGAACGAACCGACATTGCTCGAGTGAATTTTCTCAGGAAAGTCAAAAACATTACAAATTGGGACAAAGTTGTCTTTCTAGACTAGACATGGCTAAACGCCAATCATTCCGTATCCAAAGCTTGGACCGATGATACGGCACAATCGACCACCAAAGTACCCGAAGGCAAAGGTCAAAGATTAATAATAAGTCATGCTGGGACGTCATCTGGTTTTGTGCCTAATTGCCTATTGGCATTCAAATCTACGAAGACCAATGAATACCATGAAGAAATGAATTTTGCAAAATTTAAAGAGTGGATTTTAAAATTATTAGATAATTTGAAGGAGCCGCATTATATAATTATGGATAACGCCCCATATCACTCGGTCCAAAAGCACAAACCACCAACTTCGGCAAACAGGAAGTTAGAAATAATTGCATGGCTTCAAGAAAAAGGAATAGAGGCCAATGAAACAATGCTTAAAAACGAATTATTGAGACTCGTTGATCTGCACAAACCCAGCACACCAACGTATGTCTTAGATGACATAGCCCAAGAAAAGGGTCATAATGTCATAAGACTGCCTCCATATCACTGCCAGTATAAACCGATCGAGCTTATCTGGGCCCAAGTAAAAGGTTTGTTTGCTCGAATTTCAGTTAGACAGATTCTTTATGTATTAACTCCTGTATAATTTATAATATACTGTATATTTTAAATTATGTTTTTCTTTTAAGGTTACGCTGCTAGACATAACACAACACTAGTCAGTGTTGTGTTATGTCTAGCAGCGTCAACTTCACGGCAAATAAAATGTTGCAGTTACTAAACACTGCAGTTGAAAATGTATCCGTAGAAGATTGGAAAAAGGTAGTTACCAAATGCAGAAAATTAATGGAAGAAGATTGGGAGCGGGACGTTCGATTTGATAATATTTGCAAACAACAGTTCATTATAAATTTACAAGATTGCTCTAGCGATTCTGAAAGTGATTCGGATTATGATTTGAGGTGTACTCCTTTGGAATAAATAAATGTATGTATTAAAATATTCGTTTTATTTTATTACCCAAATCATAATATAATCCAATATACATATAATTATGGCAGACAGCCTTCGTGGCGAAGCGGTAGTGAACACGACTGCTGCGCAGGAGGTCGCGGGTTCGATCCTCGCTCAGTGCAAATATTTGTATGCATGAATATGGGTTTTTGCACTGGTCTGGTTGTGCCTCGGAAAGCACGTGAAGCCGTCGGGCCCGGCTGCCATACGAATATCTAATGGCAGTCGTTACGGGTTGTTGGAGCCCTCAAAAGTCCAACAATTGGTCTTACTGCAAAGCTTCTATCGATAATTACGGTCGATATTTTTTCTGTATCATAACAACCCTAGGAATGTCAGTTTAACAAATGTCGCAGAGATCAAGCTATGTTTTTTCAAGTATAACTTGTCCACACGTCTGTAGGTCGATCAGTCAGTTCATTCCTGGACAGACGCAACTCGCACTCACAGATTAACGTATAAAAATATACGAAACGTAACTCTCTCTCTTCATTACCTAACTTATATCTTCCTCTCAACTTCCGTTCGCACTTTTCGTAACGCATTCACCAGCTTCTCCCCAAGTCAAGCGTGCGTAAAGTAGGTTTATTTCAAAAACCGCTTCCGAATCGTCCATCCGTTTCAGAGGCGTTTCATAGGCGTCAAACTTATAACACCCATCTTTCTGCATCGGGGGTTAAAAATAACCACCGTTCTGTTTCGCATGCATTAATTTTGTATGAAGGAAGGAAGGAAGGAAGGTCTGGCGCGCCAGTCCTGCACCGCGGCTGCAGGCAACGATGTCTAAATTGTCCATAGACATCGCGCACCATTTCAGACGCAGTAATTGTCAGATTTGTCAAGAGGTCAGTCATAGGCAGGCGAACAACGTAAACACACAACACACCTCCGTATATTGGCATTGGTTTTGCTCAATTTTCCTCATTCCTGCAGATTTCTACAGTTTTCGTGCTTTTTAAATATTCTCTATAAAAAGACTAAGTTTTTACCATAGGCATGTCTCTTCGTATGCAACTTGAAAAGAAAAAAACGCAGGAGCAAATGCGGAAATTGATGGCAGAACGTAAAAAGAAAGACATAAAACCAGCCAAAATAGACAATCCACTTGCTAAATACAACGGTTCTGGCCAGCTTATGTGTTTACTATGCTCATCCATAGTCCGATCAGAGAATGTGTGGCAAGTTCACGTAAACAGTAAACAACACAAGGAGAATGTTGAAAAAGCCAAAAAGTTGAAAGAACTTACAAATAATTTTACAGTTAGTAAAAAAAGAACAAGCCCCCCGCAAGACGCCCCACCAGAAAAGAAAATAAAAGGGATCCTGAAGAATTCCTCGGTACCATTAATAATAGAAACACCTAAAAATAATGCACCTCAAATAATTTCATTTCATAGCGAGGAAGTCAAAAGGTCAGCATTAAATCCAGAGAAACAAACACAAGAAACAAAAATTGAAGGTATGAATTTAGCCATATAGGTATCATAATCAACCTTTTATGCTTGCCTTCATTGCTTCAGATGTCAATCCCAGCTATAAAAGTAAATAGACTAAGTTTTGGCACTACTATATTAGTTCACAAGCTTCCACCCAAACCTAACACATCAATTTAATTGATAAGGGTCCAGCTGTTTAGTAATTAAAACATAACAAACAGAGACAGTGTTACTTTCGAATTTATAATTACTAGTGGTTCGCCTTAACTGAGATTTTGCAAGTTTTAAAAAATTAACTTATGGCTATTATCTCAAAAACTACAAGGATTAAACTAAAAAAGATTCTGACAAGTTGAGAACCTCCTCCTTTTATTTTTAAGTCGGTTAAAAATAAAAGTGGGGTCGAAATGTACTAATTCCTGTACATTTCGAAGAAGACCTTTCATTAGATGCCCTTCTTGACCTACCTAATAGTCTCATTTTGACTTTTTTTTGCCCCTCTGGAACCCCAATATCTCAACAACGCCCCAACATTTGTAGCCTATTTAGTCACACCAGGATTGTGCCATCGCTTATATATCAAATTTCATGATGATTGGGTCAACGCTTCAAAATTTATCCTCGGAAAAACAAACAACATACAACGCCGATATGAAAAGATAAAAAGAAAATATATTTATTTGACACATTTGTGACACATATTTGACATCTGCCCAAGTAGATTTGGATATCTCGCTATGCTCGATCAATTATAGTGAACTGTTGTATAATTTCTTATGTTTACTATTGACATGATTGCATTCATTTTTACATTATATATTTTGATAATCTATACTAATACATATTATAAATACAAAAGTAACTCGGTTTGTTTGTTACCTTTTCACGACTAAACGGCTGGACTGATTTCGATGAAATTTGGTACACAGATAGATTATGACCAGAATTAGGACATACGCTGCTTTTTACCCAACTGTGCAAAAGGTGGGTAATGTTTTTATTGAAAACCGCACTTGCGTAGCCACGGGCGGGTCAGTTAGTTGTAGGTACATAAATATCCAAATCCTTTAACGTTTTCAATCAACAATTTGCTCTAGGTACTTTTATTGTATTCATTTCATTTTTGTGTTTCTATGTACTACTAGCTGGCCCTCCGAACTTCGTACCGCCTTGACATGCATATGACGCGGGCTGCCAATGTATGTCAATTGGCCATCATTAACTACATCTATGTATGAGAAAATGAATTTCCGTTATAATTTTTTTTAGCGTAAGTTTTTCCAATATTTTAATAGTTCTGCTATTTGGAGCGAAGACAAATCCAACAAATCAAAGATCGTCAAAATCGGTTCAGCCGTTCTTGAGTTATAAATAACCAGACTTTGTTCTATATAGGGATATAGATATATAGATTCTAGTTGACCCGCCGAACTTCGTATCGCCTTGACATGCATATGACGCGGGCTGCCAATTCAATCGGCCATCATTAGCTGCATCTACATATGTATGAGAAAAGGATTTTTCTTCATAGCGAGCATAGCGATTTTTCATTTCTTTTTGCGTGTATTTTTCCGATATTTTAATAGTTATTCTGCTATTCGGAGCTGAGATAATTCCAACAAATCAAAGATCGAAATTGGTCCAGCAGTTCATATGGTGTAACAAACCCGACTTTGTTTTATATCTTATAGAAGTTATGTATAATATATATATAGAAGATTGTGGTTAATTGTAATGTTTGAATCTAAAAATGACGGCAAAAAAAATGTTAACCTATTACATACCGCAGCTAGTGGCTATAACAAGCTCTGCCATCCATTTTATGTACTTACCTAGGTTCACAGACAATAAATGAATTAATATGAATAGGATTCTTGTGGCAATTCATTCAGTAACTTTGGGTATATACATTTACTATAAATATATAATTTGTATTTCATATTTTAGAACAACCTGCATCCACTGCAGAATCAAATCCCAAAGCACAGGTAGTGTCTGACCAACCCATTCCAGAAGGATTCTTTGATGATCCTGTTTTAGATGCCAAGGTATGTAAACAATATTTTTAGGTGATTGCTACAAAATAAAATCAATAATATTACATATTGTACTGACCCCACTTAGTATGGGAAAAGGGAAGAAGATGACGCTACAAACAAGTTAATAACTACAAAATTATTAAATCCTGATAAAGATCAGGCCAAAGAGCCTAAAGAGGCTGGCTGCATCAATTCAAAGCTCAGAATTGTAATGCTAACACCAGAATTCAATAATTAATAAATACAATATATTATGTAATGTAATGATATTTAAATTTAATATATTTTATTCTTAAATAAAATCTTACACACTATTTGCACATAAAAGCCTATAAACCCATTTTTGCCATTGATTCATGGATTAGATACAAATTCCTCAAAACTTGCAGGAACATACTTAATCATGTCACTAGCTAGCATTCCCAGCCCCATCTCTTTAAAAGCCTTTGCATTACACATTCTGATAATAGAACTGGCAGCAAAACATGACACGGATGCAGCCATTGCAGCTTTATTTACATTAGTGTTCAGTTTGTCTTCATTTAACAAGGTCCAGTTTAAGAATGTTGCAATTGATCCAGATAGAAGGTCTCCCTGACCACCGCATCTTCTGCTAGATCCTCCTGCATTCTGCTTCCACTGAACCTCATGGCAGCTTAGTAATTCATCCTCAACTCCTTTCTTCAGAACTAGAATATTTGAACCCAGTGCAATAAGATCTGATGGACCACCTGTTTTATGACACAGCCTCTGATATTCTATTTCATTTGGTGTCAGTATAACTGGAGAGTTGAATTCCTTTAAAAGATCCAAGTTTTCTGTGATAAGAAATAGACCATCTGCATCAATAACTAGAGGTATTTTTCTTTGTTTTATTGCTGCTATTAACTCTGACACTACTTTTAATGTAGCTGTTTCTCTTCCAAGTCCAGGTCCTACTACAATGGCATGAAGCCTTTCGAGCCATGGTGTTATTTTGTTCACTGCATCTGTACTATCTAATACCGGATGTACTATTAACTCAGGACTGTAGCACTTTATTGGAATTGCCGCTGAAGTTTCACAGAATATGTGAACCAAATCTGCTCCTATCTGTAAAATAATTTCATTATTTTCATGAAGTCTGGTTGTATTATGTAGTCCTAAGTAGGAAAGTTTCTAACCCTCAAAGCACTTATCCCTGCAAAATATGGTGCTCCAGTATACTCCAATGAGCCTCCAATAATGCCAATTCGTCCTGCCTGACCTTTGTGCCGGCTTGTACTTGTACTACTCGGCATGCAAGTTCTGATGCATTCAATCACGTATGATTTATCTATTGCATTCATTTTTATTTCAGTTTTCGTTGTATTGCTTGCTGATCTCACAAATTTTGATATTAAACTTGGAATGACGCAAAATCTAACATTGAAAAGATTCATGAGAAATATAATATTAATAATAGATAATAGAACATTTAGAAATTATTTAAGTTTTGTTTGATTGATCCTCTGCCCTGCCTGTTACTTTTTTTTTATGATTGTTTTGGCTTGGATACTAGTCTTTGCGCCATGTCCCGATAGTGATTGATCCTGTTACATACCAATTACCATACAACTTTTGTTGCCAGTCCGTCCAAGTCCAGTCATTCAAACAAAAGCAAGTCAGGTCAATTGTTTTTGTTTCTTCATACAAGTTACGCGTTCTACCCTCGGAATAGATAAAACACCAGAAGACGCGTTCAGCTGTGATTGCAACCCGTGCGCTGTGTCCTTAGAACAAAATCCGCGTCCCGCGCCCACCTCACCCCCACTGTAGCAACGTAATGTTGCTAGCTTAGTCCTTATATACCCGTTTTGGGGTAAATGTTTGTGGTAAAATACAACAAATGTAAATCTGGCACTATTTTATTAGTCAAATATTATGGCCGGTTTGCAAAACGATCCCTAAACGTACCTAGCGACTAAACATGTTTAAATTTGACATATTTGTATGATTTGCGAGCTCCTGAACTCCTTAAATCCTTAAATCATATTTAGCCACTAAATACGTTTAGGTATGGTTGCGCAAATCGCCCTAAAAATAATATTTTTTTTGTTTTAGGAGGTTTGCGAGATCTAAGTTCGGGGCAAACCACTAGTATAATTTAAAACTACAACTAATTAATACAAACAAGTGTTTAATCTCAAAGTAGAGAAAATAATAACACTCGATATTTGGCAACACCAGAAAAATGGAGGATCATTATTTGTGACAATTACAAATCGAACAATTTATTCAATAAACAGATAACACAACATCTAAATGCTTTACTTACGTATGAAATATGATCCCATCTTGTTTTTTTTGAGCCCAGCTTAATTTTTACACGTTGGGACGACTTAATTAATTAAATTGAACACGTCATGCACGCGTGACGACGGTTACAGAGTAACTAACGCATACAACTACTCTATTTTGGAGTAGATGTTGACGCTTCAGTATTAGGCGAGTTCACTGCTTCTGGTGATTTATCTTTACTGTGGTTCTACCCAATGTTCTACATGACAGCGAAACGACGAGAACTCACATGCGCGACTTTATGGTTTTCTGTTTTACTATAAATACGTTGAGTATTACGTTATGTATTTAAGTTTTTTTCTCAGGTTCGAAATATCGAATACAAGGATCCTAACGAAGAAGAATGGGAAAAGTTCCAAAAAGAAATAAAAGAAGAGGCTAGTGCTTCCGCTGAAATAATCGCTGGAGAGCAAGAAGAAGCTACAGCTGAAAGACAAATTGATGAAATAGATGAGCAAATAAGGAACTGGTCAAGGTATGACTTCAGACCCAGACGTTTTAGCCAAAAAAATTGTGACGATTATACATACTTAAGTACTTGCATAAGCTATGATCCTTATTTCCCTGCTAAAATAGCTTGAATAATTATTCATAATGTAGGTAAACTTAGTTCTCTCAACATTATAATTGATGGTGTGATTATGTTTGCAGAGTACTAGACTTAGAGTTGAAAAAAGAAGAGACTAAGAGCAAGACCCAAGAGGTTGAGAAAATGAATGAAGACGGAGAAGATTCTGAAAATGAAGAAGATATTGACGAGTTCTTGGACTGGCGAGCAAAAAAGTCTTACTCATAACAATATCAATATATATTCAATATAATTCATACCTTTCTTCGTTTTAATTGTCTTACATAACCAATCAGTCATACATAAAATAACATACATATCCCAACCCAATCTTGCCGTACACACACAACTATTTTAGGGTGTACCCATTGCCGAAGGCGCGTTTATTTGTTCGCGATCGCGAGCGTGCTGCTCGC
This sequence comes from Philereme vetulata, assembly GCA_918857605.2. Lineage (NCBI taxonomy): Eukaryota > Metazoa > Arthropoda > Insecta > Lepidoptera > Geometridae > Philereme > Philereme vetulata. The sequence goes on along the minus strand of OU975440.1, from coordinate 735,184 downwards.
GATCGCGAACAAATAAACGCTCCTGCGCCGCGGCCGCCGCGCCTCGCCGCAGTCTGTGTTTTCAACTACCGATGAAAATAAACACGTCGATTACTGGCTTCTTTCGAGGATGGAGAAGTTTCCCGATATTGTAGGACCCGTTTGATAATTACACAATAAGGCCGCGGTCACATGCAGTTGATATTCTGGGAATTTTGAAGGCAGCTAATTCATTCAAAATTTAAAAAATAAAACGAACGAAAATTTACGTATACGTGTATGAAATAATAGGGCTTTGATTTTGGTTGGATTGTTGCCTTCGAAACTCCGATCCGATATTTGGAATGTAAGTGACCGACCTCCCTAAAACAAAAAAAAACAGTACCTAACAGTTGTTGCAGTACCGGCCGGCACGTTATGCGCGCATTTGTTATAATTCCGAACCATAACACGAAAACATTCCGTTCCCGCCGAAAAGTAATAAAGTTTCCAGTCTACTGTACTCTCGCTTCATTGGACGCGAAAGTTTCCAGTCTACTGTAATCGCTCGCGCCATCGGAGCGTCCGATCCGAAGTTAGCGGCACGCCGCGCCACCCGCCGACCATTATTCTCAATCGCCCCGACGGCGGCCGGGCTGTGTATTTTTTCGTGCCGTGATTGATTTATCCTCTATTTACGTTTCGTGCACATCATGTGAACCGCCGCATGTATGATTCGCACTTGAAAATTGTTTGTCATTATTTTTGACATTGACAATTGGTCAATCGAATCCATGAATGACATGAGTGTGAGCTTTCAGTGTTTTTCTATTTTGTTGGGTGTATATTTGTGTGATTATACACAAGTATATTCTGGAAAATCGGGGATTTTTCAATACCATACATTAAAAAAACTTAAGAGTTTAAACTTCCAGCATGTCGAATCCTGATATAGAAGAGTATAGAGAATTTATTGCTAAATTACAAGGGGAGGGTGAGCTTCGGCCGGCTGCACTGAATGATATAAAAAATTGGTTGCTTTTCAAGACTCCCGAAGAAGCATCACCCACGATAAGAAATGTGGGCATTACTAAACTTGTAGAGTGCATAAATGACGCCCAAAAGTAAGTATTCATAACATGATAATAAACCCTTGAACGGCCAATTGTTTGAAGAACGGTAGAACATTTCAGTTGAAGAGATCAAAGACATAATTTATTGGCTAACACAATACCCAGAAAACTAATAACAGTCCATTTATTGAAACTCCTTCGGTTTGTACTAAACTGTTAAAAAGTTTAATTCTTACAAACTGTTACAGGTCCCAAACCCTACCATTGGTCTGTGATATTCTGAAGTTGTGCTTCAGCAAGATTGATTGTGTTGACAATATAGTTAAAAGCTACACAAGCCACATAATGTACTTATTGCGCCATGAAAAAGACTGTGTGCGAATATTGGCTATAGATCAGGTATTTTGCTATTATCCCACATGTTTTCATAGTCCTCCATCAGCTGTTTGTGATATTCACTATTCTTATTTATATCAGCTTGACAGCTTTCACAATTCCAGTCTACCTTGCTGTATTAGATTAAAAAATAAATTAGAATCAGTTTGTCTTAAAGATAGAATAGGATGTTAAAAAATATATTTGTACTTTTTCAGGTACACAAAACAGTAACCTCTAATAATCATGTTCTTCCCATGCCAAAATATATTGATATATATGTAGCCACAGCGCAGATGGTTGCAGATTGTAATATTGGGGTTGCTGCTACTGCTGTGAGCATAACTTCTAATTTGGCCAAAGAAGCATATCCCAAGGTTTTGGATGAATTGAAAATTGCACTTGAGTACGACAGCAGTTCTAAGTGTAATGCATTTGAGGTAAATTATGATATGTGAATCCTGGAATATTTTACAAAGTAAATTGCAAGTAATTACAATAAAATCCATTTTCTATGATTTTCATTACACTGCCACAAAGCAACATAAAGATCATATTAGATCAAACTTAAAAAAGTTCTAACATGAAATCTAAATCAGATATAAAATTTATAAAACACTGCTAAAATTGTGATTCACATGTTTTACAGGTGATTGCTAACATCTCTGAGAAGTCACATGATTTATTCAAAGTTGCTGCTGAGATGAATTACATTCACATCATGGTGTCAGAGTTGCGTTCAGAAGATGTTCTCTACCAGCTTAACCTTCTGCAGTTAATATCAAGACTAGCAGTGACACCACATGGACTAAACTATCTTGTGAAAAATGGACTGCTTCAAAATATTGCTGATTTGTTAAATGACATTCACACAAAACCTCTTGGAAGTTTACTGGTTCCTGGTATGCAATTATTGATATAATTTCCTGTGAATTATAAAAGTTATAAATCGAGAAAAACAGTACCTAGTTTAGTTAGAACATAAATTCAAGAGAATGTGCCATAGCTTAGTATTATAAAATAAGCAGCAATGTACATCAATGTTCAGCAGTGGACAATCCTATGGGTGATATGATAATAAAGCAGCAATAGTTTCACAACTTGTTTAATGAGGGATATATTCCCATCCCAAGTCATGCTACAAGTAATGTTTAATGAAGGATATGCAACTATCCCAAGTCATGCTACAAGTAAAATGGTTTATGTGTAAAATGAGATGTTTAATCTTGCCACGGACTATTGACCGGCTAGGATCACTCTAGTGTTGCCCTAATGGATTAATTGCTCCAAGGAATGAATTTTTGGATACCCAGTAGATCCCAGGATGTCCACTAAAAATTTACTAAGCAATCTTAAGCAAATTTTTTTACTGTGTCTGAAATAATGTATCTTTTTCAGGCTACATGAAGTTCTTTGGGTGCATTGCTCATCACTACCCAAGGGAGATCTTTGAGAAATACCCCGTGATGCTGGATCTTATGTTTGATGCATTTGACTCTGCAGACCAGTCATCTCTACCTGTTGCTTTGGACACCTTAGGTTTTATTGGAATTACCATTGAAGGAAAACTATCCCTTGTTGCGCTAGGTACCTAAATTACTCTATAGGTTTCATGCAGGCAAATACTTGAAGAAATTATCAACCTGTTATTTTTTAATTTTAACATTTTAATAAGTTTTAGAATATATTTATTTCAGGAGGCAAATATACAGAGACACTTAATAAAGTGGTGCAACTAATTAGAAACAGCACAACAGACCTAAAAATACGCGCTCTGAATTGTTTCGCCAGTCTTATAAGCATTGACAAGGACCCTAACAAACCAGTGACAGGTCCTGTGGACCACAGGGTCACCCTTATGACCAGAGAGTGGTTTAGAAGCTTGGACACAAATGCTATGGACACTTTATTTGTTATTTGTAAGAATCCATTCACTGAACTGAAATTGGCAGGATTTACATTATTGGATTCAGTTTGCCAGCATCAATGGGGTGAAGAGCTGGTGGCAAGAACTGCAGGTTAGATTTCAAATTCATTTCCATCTTTAAGAATTAAAATTACGTATTTACAATGAAACACTAGCTAATAGGTACATAGTAGGTAGTGTACTACTGTACATACTTAGCTTTAGTAGGTAAACAAAATAATCCCATACTAGATTAATCTGAACTATTAAGCACTAGCTTCCGCCCGCGGCTTCGCACGCGTTGTCTATCAATATATAATATATCATAGAAGCCTATTTTCAATCCAGGTCGTAATCTTTCAATGTATTTAATTTCATGGAAATGTATCGAGCTGTTATGACTTGAGTAACAAACAAACTTCTAAACTTTTTTATATTATTAGTCTGATATGTCAATGAAAAGAAGCCTATGTTTCAGTCCAGGTCATAATCTATCTGTGTACCAAATTACATTGAAATCTGTGCAGCTGTTCTTATAATGTGATTATGTAATAAAAAAGCAAACCAACATCCCAACTATCGCATTTATAATAATATTGTAATCAAATAAATGTCGAAAATAGCATGTGCATCTGGTCTGAGGGCCCACTTTTGGAATCCTTGCGAAAAAATTGAGACATAGAGAAATTAATTAAAAATAGTTAAAACTTCAAGCAATGGTCCATACATTTCTTAAACGTGAATTTATTTTCACGTTTATCACGACGTTTCGGCTGTGTTGCAACAGTCGTGGTCACGACGACTTGACGTCGGGATAACAAATAAAAATGGTACATACCAATAAAAACCCGTTTCAATCAATAATTATATATTATATTCAGTTAAGATTTTCTTAATCTTTTTACAAATTTTCAATTCACTGTAATATGAAGTTACAGATTTATGGCGGTTTAACTGGGCCTTCAATTCAGTAATGTCTGAACTGAGTAATCTACAAAACATGAGTTAAACTGAAAAAATACATAAATGTGCCTTTTATATCTTATAGTTTAACACCTCACAGAATTCGACTTTCATTTACTTTTCAACCATTAAATTTTGAGTCATTATTTATTTTTAACTAATTTACAGAGGTGTTAAACTATAAAATATAACAGGCACATTTATGTAGGTATTTCTTCAGTTTAACTCATGTTTTGTAGTTTCCTCAGTTCAGACATTACTGGCCCCAGTTAAACCGCCATAAATCTATAACTTTATATTCTAGAGTTGAAAATTTGTAAAAAGATTTAAGAACATCTTAACTGAGTTCTAATATAAAAATTATTAACTCAGATATGGTGCTTTCCGAGATTTATGATGTCACTTTATGCACACGTCTGGATTGAGAGCTCAAGTCATTTGGTTATTCACCAAGTCATTGGGTAACAGGTTTAATTCACATTAAGAAATTTATGGACCATTGCTTAAAGTTTTAACTAAGTTTTTTTTACAAGTCTCAATTTGTTTCGCAGGGATTTAAAAAGTGGGCCCTCAGTCCAAATGCACATAAAAATAACTGTTGATTAATTCATATTTTAGGTTTCATTGAATATCTATTGGACCGCTTGATGGATCATACAAAGGAAACACAAGAAGTCAAATATGATATAATCAAAAGACTGGTTAATTCACCTGCATTTGATGAAACAACCAAAATGAGACTGCTTACCTATGTGGAGCAAGGTCCATTCTATGCAGAATCGTCATTGAGAGTGGCTTTAATGGAAGAATGAATAAAGTGCCAGTTGTTTTATTTTTTATTCTGATGAAGTACATACTAATTTTTTTCATTAAAAAAGTTTAATTTAAAATAATATGTATTATTCATTTCCTCCTCTTGCTTGTCCTTAGTTCCTTTGCTGCCAGCTTAGGGGCTGCCTTCCTTTTAGTACCTTTAGATTTGTTGCCTCCATACTTTGCTGCCAGTTGGTCAATGTACGAATCCATTTGTTGAGCCCTTGCTTCTTGTTTCTGTTTTATCATCAATTGTAAACTGTTTTCTCCTGTAAAGTTAAAGTTAAACTGCTGATCTTTGGACTGGGTTGTGTCAATTTCCACCAAAACATCATCTCACAAACATCAAATTTCACTTTTCTTCAGGCAAAAAAGGGTTTATTAACTATGCCCATATTCAGACAACTTGCACAGTTCTAGGTTATGTGCTTATGGCACATAACTCCTTATCCATAGAATATGTACTTGATTATCAGTATGACTTAACCCTTCTTGCACAATGATCTCTAAATGTAATTTGTGACTAAACATGTTAAAATTTTACGTATTTGTATGATTCAAATCATACAAATAAAGTCTCTCGTGACCACGGCCGATGTAACTTGGCCGAAACGTCGAGGTTAGTCAAAATTATAATTTTGATATAAATCTGTGCGCGAAAAGGCCCGTTTTGTCTTAAAAACATGACTTTTGTTCGCGAAAATTTAAAAAGTTCATACAAATACGTTATGATGAATGCTCAGACGGATGTGTGGGGTAACGAGAATGGATACGATAAGAAATATTTGAGGAAATTGTTAAAATTAGGAAGAAAATTAGAGGAAGTTTGAAAGTAAGAAAATGTAAGTGATACTTAAGTTGAGGAGCAATAGGCTAGTGTGGTATGGGCATGTCATGCGGAGGGAAGAAAATCATGTAACTAAAAGAGTGTTAGATAAGAATTTGGATGGTTATAGAAGTAAAGGAAGGCTAAAGAAGAGATGCATGGATTGTGTGAAGAATGATATGGATAAGAAAGAAGTGACAACAGAGATGACAGCTGATAGAGAGGTAAGGAAGAAAGATACATGTTGTGCCGACCCCACGTAATGTGGGAAAAGGCAGGAAGAAGATTCATGATAGTTTCAAAGTTATCACCTAATCAAATTTAGGCACTAAATAATTAATTAAGAATCGTTGTGCAAGTTTCCCTAAGACAGTTACTGCCTATAGTCTATACTATATAGATATACTGTCTATAGGCCCCACACACAATTTAACAATTGCTTCATTTCAACCTCTGTTGAAAGAATTTGTTCAAACTTCTAGACTTGTGCAAAGAAATCATTGTCATGTGTGGGCTCCATAAGTCATACTAGTAGTTTTCCATATAGTAGGGGGGTCCTCACTGTGTTTCCAGTGATCTGTCTCCACTCGATAACCTTTCTGCTACAACGGCCATCAGTTCTTCAAGCTTTGTGTCTTGCCCGCTGCCACTTCAGCGTGCTATTCCTTTGGGCTATGTTTAACTTTGGATTGTCTAAGCAAGAATATAGTCTCTAGAATATAGATAGTATATTTGCCTTTGTTAATAAGGTCTTTAAAATTACCTGAGCCAAGTTCCAATTCAGCCTGGAGTTCTTCGGCTTCCTTTGCTTCTCTGTTTTCCTTAGCTAATCGTTTTTGGCGTTTCTTAGCAGGTTCATTTGTAAATACTTTGTAAGATGGGATTTCACCATTTTTTATCATCTCCTGTAAACAAAATGTAGCTATAGATTAAAACTGTTTCTGGTGAGATTTATTATTAAATTTGTATATTTTACAAGCCACTTATTTGTGGAAGGGATTACTGTATAACTGTTTTAATTTCAATAATAAATTGATAGCAACATGTCTATTTTGGTTTACAGAAGCTTCAATCTCAGTGGGTAAAAAGAGCTTACATTGAGTATTCCCCTGTGTCTATCTTCATGTTCAGATCTTGCAAATTGAACATGGTCAACTATGTAGTCCATATCACCTTTACCATTCAAGTAGGCACGTTTGAGATCCTTTTTCTCCTCATCTGAGCCTGTAATAAGATACAAATTCTGACAGACTCCCAGGTTGATCCTAAGTTAAAGGATCTTAATGTTCAGGGGTTATGTGATGAAAAACAATTTTTATAGAAATATTAGCATGATACCTAGCACTACCTACCTATGTACTCTTTTTCATATGCTCTGATGTCATCATCACTAATTTTCTTAAATAGCAGCCTCCAATAAGCACTCCAGTCCTCGTCTTCAGGTATGAAAATGTCGTCATCGTCCACAGACTTAGTTTCGTCGTATGTAGCCCTTTTTTCTTTGTCGGTTAGAATGGAGTGAATGCTGCCCAATACTTTGAACTTCTCTGTAGCCTCGAGTTTCTCGTCTTCGGGAACGCGATCAGGATGAACTTTCAGGGAGAGCTTGTGGTAGGCTTTTTTAACTGGAAGAATGCATAATTAAGTAGGTACTTTGCATTCAAATCAACTTTGAAAATAACAGGAGTTAGGTATATCTACATTTTTGTAGGGCTTACCTTCTTTGTCATCAGCCTTTTCGCCGATTTGTAATACTTCATAGAGGTTAGTGGTGTTGTAATACTTTTCACACAAATCTAATAGACCCATAGTGCAGGAGTAAGCAAAATTTTTGTTTAAAATGTAATAATTCTGAGGCGTTTGCGCGCCAACCAAAGTCAACTGATCTGTCTTGCTTGTCTGCTGCGTGCGACCGACCGCAAAGCCGCGAACGAACCGAAAAAAACAAACAAATTCTAATAAAAAGAAACGTCAATTTTGACATTAGCTTATATAACTTTTTTGAGACTGACACTGATTTATCTGACTTAGTTTCCTGCAGCTGATCACATGGACAACTCTGGACAAGCAAATGGACAAGTTTCTTTAAGACGACGACGGACGCGCGACGTGGCGTTTTGAACATCACTGCTATTTCTCATGTAAAAAATCACAGGCAATGATTTTTCAATTTAATGCCGTAATGTCGCACTCGCTATTCTTGCCAGTGCTACTTCACACGTGAAAAATCACGGGCTACCCCTGATGAGTAGCAGACCCGAATGATTAGATGAATACCGAAAGTGTTTTCATATGAATGAGTTCTAACAGGATAAGCGAAGGAAAATAACAGGTGTGACATAGGATTTTTCACATGCTACTCGTGAAACGTTCCATCCCTAGTGCTTTACGGAGCAGCGCCATCTGTTAGCAGATCTAAAAACATGGCTGTGAAAACCCCTTAATTTTCCGAAGAACTTATAATAAAAAACAAGCATTTAGTAGCAATTAGAAGTAAAGTTTTGTAATGTAAATAGTTGCAATATTGCAGCACATGGCTTTGCCATACCAGTTCCGAGTTACACCTCCGTGTGGTCCCCCCTGGTAACTGTAGTAAGAAGTGCAATAATAGCTAAATTATTGCACTTTTACCTACAGGCTAACGTAACCGGGAAGATAACTCGCCACGACGCACTAGCCAGCGCGGCGTTTTAAGGCTAACTCCTTTGTTCATGATTGACGCCATAAAGCCCTGGCCCTCAGTCCCCAGCAGCCCCACTATTCCCGTCTCTGGCAGCGGTCACGGTTCCGGAGGGGCAGAGGGTGCTAAGAATCGCTAGAAGAAGCCCAGCTGCCACCACCCAACGACCCTGACCCTGGCGTGTTATAACGCCAGGACGCATGGACGAAAGCTTATTGGAATTGCAAAACGAATTGGATAACGTTAAGTGTGACATTTTGGGTTTGTCAGAAGTTCGAATGGGAGAAGATCTGGTAACATTACCAAATTTGCACTCATGTGTATATCACGTATTTTAAGTTTTATACCTTTTTTGTGTTTTTATACCTTGTTTTGTACACATGTGTTATATATATTTTGAATAAAATTATTTGAATTAACATCCGGGGACCTATTTTATTATAGGGGTCATGAAGACAGATCTTACGGTGGTGTCGGATTTCTGATAAACAAAAATGTCACACCTTCTATAACAGAACCTAAAAAGTTTGTTTTACAGTACTCAAACTAAACAAAGTTACTCTCTTAAAATAATTCAAGTTATGCCCCGACGACTGACCATCCAGATAACGCGGTTGAATTGTTTTATGAAGATGTTGAGAAAGCTATCACTGAGGCTCCTTGTCACTACACTACCATCATTGGCGACTATAATTCAAAAATTGGTGCTCCTCTGCTTAATGAAAGCTCCATCGGCAACTTCGGACTAGGACAACGTAATGATCGAAGACAGGTCCTCGTCAATTTCCTTGAAAAACAAAACCTATACGTGACGACCTCCGTGGCGCAGTGGGCGAATAGCCAGCTGAGACTCAGGAGGTAGCGGGTTCGATTCCCGCCGCGGAACAAATGTTTGCATGATCTGCAGATATTTGTTCTGGGTCTGGGTGTTTTCTATATATTATAAGTATGTATTTACAAAAAAATAGTATATTCTATCAGTTATCTGGTTCCCATAGACACAAGCTCTGCTTAATTTGGGGTTAGATAGCGCCGTGTGAAATGTCCAGCAATATTTATTTATTTATTATACGCAATGAATACATTTTTCCAAAAGCGAAACTCAAGGAAGTGGTCTTGTATAAGCCCTGGTGGCCACTATAAAAATGAAATAGACTACATAATATCCTCACATAAAAATATAGTCACTGATGTTTTAGTTTTGGCACGAAGACCGTTAGTGACCACAGATTGGTTAGGGCGACGTTCAGGTTTGATCTTAGAAGAGACAGAGCAAAGATGATAAAAGCTTAAAACCGATACGAGAAACAAGAAGTGGCATCTTTACAAGCTCGGTTTCATGAAGATCTTCGGAACCAGTTTGATGGACTCAACGAAACAAACATGGACGTCGATCAAATCAATAAGTTACTTTACGACGCTATAACCGAGGTAGCTCACAAACACCTAGGCGCCATACCTAAAAAAGTTGATAAACTCTCTTTAGAAACAAGAAATATGATCGAGCAAAGACGAGTAAAACAGAGCACAGTAGAAGATCAACGAATTTTTTAGAAATAAATAAATTAGTGCATAAATCTATTAAAAAGGCCTTGAGAAACTGTAACACAGAAATAATCATAAATACTATTAAAAAATACAGAGGACCAAAAATCTTTAGAAGAAAAAGTAAAATAGGTACTAAACAGATATTAAAACTAAAAGATAGGGATGGTAATTGTGTGACCGACCGGCAGCAGATACTGAGCGTAGTTGAAGAATTTTATCGAGAACTGTACGCATCCCAATCAACAGACCACGAGCAAATGATTGACGATCCTAGAGCACCACCTGTTCGGATCCTAGACAATGAAGAATTACCACGCATATTGTCTCGAGAGGAGGAACATGCACTTTGCCAGATGGAGAATGAGAGATCCCCTGGCAAGGATGGCATTACCATCGAACTGCTGCGGGCAGGAGGACCACCAGTGTTAGACGTACTAGGCAAACTCTACAATGACGTTATGTACCAAGCTCGCATACCTGAATCGTGGAAAAATGCCCTGGTAACAATTATTCACAAAAAAAGGAGACATTTCAAAATTAAATAACTACAGGCCTATAAGTCTTCTTTCGCAAATCTACAAACTTTTTGCTAAAATCATATGTAATAGATTAGCCCGATCGTTCGATGAATACCAACCAACTGAGCAGGCTGGCTTCCGAGGCGGGTTGTCTAACATTGACCATATACACTCAGTCAAGCAGCTGATGGAGAAGAGTCACGAGTACAACCGGCCCCTTTGCATGGCCTTTGTCGATTATGAAAAGGCCTTTGACAGTGTCGAGCATGGCCGTGTTGAACTCTCTCCATCGCTGTAGCATTGACGCCCGGTATGTGGATCTGCTTTGGGAGATATGTAGCTCAATTACCATGCAAGTGAGGATACACCACTTAACTAATCCCATACCAATCAAAAGGGGGGTGCGACAGGAAGACACAATTTCATCCAAGCGTTTTACAGCTGTCTTAGAAGACGTTGTAAAAACGCTTTCTTGGGACCAAAGTGGTATAAATGTTAATGGTGTCTACGTGTCGCACTTACGGTTCGCTGATGAATTCTTGTTCTGTTTGCCGAGACGATGGACGACCTGCAGAGTATGTTGAATGAGCTTTATAATGCATCTCTTAGAGTGGGCCTCAGGATGAATATGGGCAAGACGAAGGTTATATCGAGCATTTCTGGAGTTTCAGTCCCAAACGTCGTTGTTGGAAGCGATAAACTAGAAATGGTTGACTCATATGTTTATCTTGGCCATGTTTTATCTTTTGGCAAGGAGTATCAGATGAAGGAAGTCATCAGGCGTATTCAAATTGGTGGGCGGCTTTCGGCAAACCTGACATTAAAATCCACTCGTATTCCACAATGCCTTAAAACACGTCTCTATGACCAATTTGTTCTGCCAACTATGACTTATGGTGCCGAGACATGGAGGCTGACGAAGGAGGCTGTTTACAAAATAAGTGTAACACAGAAAGCCATGGAGCGCGCCATGCTCGGCATCGCACTCTTAGATCGAGTTCCCAATACTGAAAATCGCAAGCAGACTAAAGTATAAGACGTCAGCATGCGAATATTGGGGCTCAAGTGGAGTTGGGCAGGACACTTGGCCAGACGTAGTGACAACAGGTGGACTAAGGCTCTAACAGAGTGGAGGCCGAGAACTGGGCATCGAAATAGGGAACGTCCACCTGCGAGATGGGTCGACGACATCCATAAGACCGTGGGTCGTACGTGGTTCAGACTGCCACAGGATCGGGAAGAATGGCAGAAACAAAGAGAGGCCTATGCCCAGCAGTGGGTCGACACGGGCTGAAAATGATGATGATGGTTTACCTAGGTAGTTTTATGTTAGTTGGTGTGGATTAGGACCACACGGCTACACATCAAGCTATAATTTCCAGTATAAGCTGACCTCGCATTGTGTAGGCTTTTCGAAGAATGAGAGGTCAGCTTATACTGGAAATTATAGCTTGATGTGTAGCCGTGTGTACCTATGTACTTGTCATTTTTTTCCTAAAAGTTACCTATCTGTTTTTAAATGATATTGCCAGAAGAATATTGAAGAAAACTGCTATATCTTCAGTGTTCTTAAGGAACAAAGCTTCCACAGAACAACCATCAACATCCATTGAAATGAAAAATGAAAAACAAAAAATGATTTATTGGTTTACATAAGAGTAAATACAAAGGTAACATATATATACAGGTAGCCAATTTGTTACTAGACACTGGGGTACGAATAATTATATACAAATCTATAACAAATCAGGAAATAAGTACCTAAAGTATATAATAACCTAAGTAATTATCAGTATAATGGTGCGTCAAAAACTGGACTAGATTTTCTGTATCCCAGTTTTTGACGTCTTCCATTGGACAATCGAGAGTGATCTTATAGTATTTATCTTAGACTAATGTTAAGTTATGGCATAAATTTAAATTTATTTATAAAGCTAGGTATTTTAATTATTATTTTTGTATTATTAGCAAATCCTCCGTTTCATGGTATGATAATTTCTGAAACCAGGATTTTACAGTGCGCTTGCAATTATGTACATTTAAAGTCAGTATATTTAGGATTTTATTAATTTTGTTATGGAGATGATTTGACTTAAAGATAAATTGGTGTTGCATGAAGGTGGTTCTGCAAGCAATATTGAGTATGTGATGACCCAAATTCATTCAATGATTTCTTTATAGATAAGATAGAGCCGATCGAAAATTCAGGAAAAAATATTACGTCATTAATTATGAGCCAAAAAGACTCATTATTTTTGAGCCCCTGCTCACCTGCTGATATCTTTAAATCAATAAAGTCACTAAAGAATACAAATAGCGTCGGATGTGATGGATCTCAACAAAAACACTTAAATGTGTGGCTCAAATCATAAGCGCACCATTAAGCCATATTATCAACCTAAGTCTATGCTCTGGTATATTTCCAGAAGCACTGAAAGTGTCTATAATAAGGCCTATACACAAAAAAGAGAGTAAGGAAAATATGGAAAATTATCGACCTATTTCGTTGATACCTGTAATATCTAAAATATTTGAAAAACATATATATAAAACTTTTAGTAATTATTACGAAACAAACAATATCCTATGTACAGAGCAAAAAGGATTCAGAAGAAACAAAACGATAAATTTGGCTCTATATGACTTTCTTCATCGTGTTTCAACAAATTTAGATAAAACAAATCCCGTATGCTCTATTTTTTGCGACATGACTCAAGCGTTTGACTATATAGACCACAGTATTTTATTAAGAAAACTTGAAACCTACGGGGTTAGAGGTAACCCACTAAAACTGATAGAATCATATCTAGGAAATAGAAAACAATTCACTGAAATAACAAATATCAATCTTAAAACAAGACGCGAGGAATCTCATATATCTAAGGAGCGTATTGTGAAATATGGGGTTCCCCAAGGGAGTGTCTTAGGACCTCTGCTTTTCCTTATATATATTAATGACATACCAAAAGCCACCATGCAACCTATGTCGTTATTTGCAGATGATAGCACTGTAACCATATCTTGTAATAATATTGACACGTATAAATATGACATAAATTTGGCATTGAAATCAATTATAGATGGCTAGATAATAATAACTTAAAAATTAATATGAACAAAACCAAAATAATTCATTTCAGACAACGCGATAATGCTGCAACAAATTTTGACATACAATACAACAATAATACAATAGAGGAAGTTAACACTACAAAATTTTTAGGACTTAATGTTGATAAAAAACTAAACTGGAAATCACACGTTGAATACGTATGCAAAAAATTAAACAGTTTTGTATACATGTTATATAAACTGTCACCAATAGTATGTAAATGTGGAAACTCAACTGATAGCCTATCATGGCTTGATAGCCTCACATGCCAGATATGGAATAATTTTCTGGGGAAACTCTACTGACGTTGACAAGGTCTTTAAGTGTCAATAACGATGTATACGCGCCATGTTCAAACTAAATGTTACAGATTCGTGTCAGCCATATTTTATTGAGCACAATATTTTAACAATCCCCTCACTGTATATTTTTGAAACGGCTATGTTTGTTAAAATGAACCCACATCTATTTTGTCGGCTTTCTGATGTCGTTGTGCGGAATTGTCGCGATAAAAGTAAAGTATGCGTCCGCAACTCTAAAACCGCCTTAATGCACAAAAGCATCTTCTGTATGGCTCCATTCATTTATAATAAGCTCCCGGAGTCACTGAGAGAGCTACCTTGTTCAATTTTTCGGAGAAAGCTAAAAATTGCACTATTAAATAAATGTTATTATACCATAAATGAATATCTAAATGAACAATATTAGCTAGGATTATACCAATTTTATTTTATAAATATTTTATTTTTATATTATTACTAGTTTTATATTATATAGTTATTCTAATTGATTTTGTTCAGGTGTTATTATTACTAAGGACTTTGTAATTTTAATATTGCATGCCGGAAAGGCAGAAATGTATTGATACCAATTTACTCCTGACATCTTGTAACATGACATATATTTCAAGCAATAAATACATTTGATTGATTGATTGATTGACCCCTTCTTTTTCGTGTGTGTGAGGGATGCATTGGAATTTTAGTGTGGATTCTAAGGATGATATTAAGTACGTATAGTTGACGGATTGTTAATAATTTACAGGATGCATACAAATCTTTGGTAGGTTGGCGGTATCTTTTAAAAAACATAGTTTTGAGCACAGATCTCTGTGCCCTCTCTAAGGGCATCATATGAGACTTATATGCGCCGCCCCATGCTGTTATGCAGTATGTTTGAACAGATTGACATATTGCTATGTAGACAGAGGTAAGCAACTCAGTGTTTAAAGCGTGTCTGAGTTTTTTGAATATCCATACTAGTTTACGAATACGTGATGAAAGTAAAGTGATGTGGGGTAGCCATGAAAGGCGGTCATCCAGCATCACGCCTAAGTATTTAAGGGTTGGCGTATTTGATAGGGTTGGACAGTTGCATGGTTTGGAGACATTATTTGTACAAGAATGCGCTATAATCTTAAGATTTTGCGGTGGGGCATTTGTGGATGTGATGGAGAATGTGATAAATTGAGTTTTGTCTATATTTAAAGTAAGTAGGTTTGTATTAAGCCAAGAAATAATTCTAGCCAAACCTTTTTCCGCTGAGTTAAAAGCCGCTTGCCAAGAATCTTCCTGAAATATAATGGCTGTATAAGCGTCAGCATAAGCAAATATTTTTGAGTTAGGTATCTTCATTTTACATAGGTCGTTTATATATATCAGGAAAAGACTTGGGCCCAAGATACTTCCCTGCGGAACGCCATATGTGATTGGGGCCTCAGAGCTTTGGAAATCGCCAATTTTGACCATCTGTGTTCTTTGAGTAAGAAAGTCAGAAAATAATTTGAGACAGTTTCCTCTAATACCAATATGAAAGAGCTTGTCTACGAGTTTAGGTATCGATACGGTGTCGAAGGCCTTGGCCAAGTCTAGAAAAACACCGATACATTTTTTCTTTTTGTCCAGGGCCTCCGACACCGTTTGACATAGATTTGTTACCGCGTCCTCTGTCGATCTACCAGCCCTGAAGCCAAATTGTTCATCAGCCAAGAGATTATATTTATGTAAGAATGACATTAGTCTGGAGTTAAGTACTTTTTCGAAGATTTTTGATAGGGCCGTCAGGATCGATATAGGTCTATAGTTAGTAATTGTGCACTTATCACCGTTTTTATGTATAGAGTGGATGATAGATTTCTTAAATGCGAGTGGGAAAGAACCCTTTTCAATGCACAAGTTCAAAAGTCTTGTGATGGGAAGAGCTAGAAAACTACAAGCATTTTTTAAGAGCATAGTGGGTATGCTATCCCAACCAGTGGCAGACTCTGCTTTAAGTCCTGAAATTATACGTACAATTTCTACTTCGTCTGTGGGTAATATGACCAGTGAATTAGGAGTTGAGTTCATCGGTATCGCATTATGAGTGGGAAAATTAGTAATTTGGTTTGCTAGGTTCTTATCAATGGAAGCCAGAAAGTCATTTACATATTCTATAGAATCTTGCGGGTTGGTTTTTATTTGGAGAAGGTCAGTTGCAGATGTAGTATTTTTGACGGAATGCGAGATTTCCTTTATAGCTTTCCAAGTCGTTTTAGGGGTATGTAGGCTATTTTCTATTTTTGTTTTGTCATAGTTATTTTTGGCTGCAAAAATAATATCTGAGCAATATTTTTGATATCTTAAGTAAGTAACTTTAAATGTTGAGTTTTTAGGATTACGTTTATACTGGTGATGAAGTTTGTCTTTATTTCGAATACATTTTAGTATACCTGAAGATATCCAAGGTTTAATAGTCCTTTGTTTTTTAGGGATCAATATCTGTTTGATATTTGATTTGATTGATGTTGAAATTGAGTGTATAAAGAGGTCAGTTATTCTATTGACATCGTCGCCTTCTAATATATTATCAAAATGTGTATCTTTTATTCATCTCATATATCATGCCATTCAAGATACAGTGTATCGATTAGTCAGATTCCACACGGGTCTAAAAAATATTTAATACGATCACAAAAGAACATTGATTGCCACACACAAGAATAACAAAAACGGAGTGAGCAAGTTCTCTAGAAATTTTTATGTTGTCTTTGCGACTTTGACAGTTCGTAAAGTTTAGAAATATATCTTTTAGCGGAGCATGTCTCGGGTGCTTGTTTAGACGGCGCCATCTATTACGCTAGTTGGAACTAGGTACTTTTTAAAATCGAGAATAAAAAGCCCTCATCGAAAAACCATTGACATTTTCGTGTACCTTATGACTTTAGCTTACGACAGAGCAGCGCCATCTGTATGACCCATAATGAAATTGTCCGTCATTTGCGGTTGTCAATGTTTACTTGGACCATAGAAATCCGAGAGAAATCCTGAGTCCTTTTCTAGTAGTTTTTGAAGTAAAACTTCCTTACGCACGCTTGACTCCGGGAATAAGCTGTCGAATGAGTTACGAAAAGTGCGAACGGAAGTTGAGAGGGAGATATAAGTTAGTGAAGATAGAAAGATAGAGAAGGTACATTTCGTATATTACTGTAGGGGCAAGATAGAGAGAGGTGCGAGCACACTTTTTCTTTCTCTCTTATCCAGTTGAGTTCCCAAATTAGACTAAATTAGACAAACTGCAAAAACTAAACACCCCTTCATGCTGAATTAAAATAGTATAAAAAAATAATAGAGTTCACTTTGCTATAGATAAAAGTACCTATTTACGACGTTTCGTATTTTAAATCTACCAGCTTCGATTTACGAAAAAGTTCAGCTATTCCACAACAGATGGCAGGCAGCAGCAGAAAATAACTATGTACTTACACTGTATGCGCCTCGAAATGAGTTTGACATTTCCTTAAAACATTATTTTTACCGTTACTCAGCCAGAGCGGTGACACAAAATATTGTCATTATCGATAGATTGGACCCGATTTTGGGTTTGATTATAATGTTATAGGATACAAAAGGGTGGTGTTATCTAATAATCTAAGGATAATCTAGTTCTGCGTAATTTCATTTCGTTCTTGAACAATTTTATAAATGAATATTTTGAAAAAGAAGTTTTACTTCAGTCGTGTGGTCTAAAGCACACTCGTTTTTTTCTAATAGAAATAAGTACTAATAATCCGCGCGCTATCAAAATGGATGAAACCTTGTCAAAGTAAATCGAAATAACTCGCGTATTAGCGTTAGCAACTCTGGCATAGCCATTTTGGCAAATTATGTTTACAAAGTAGGTAGTATGTTTTCATCACTCATTTTCTGAAAGTTAGTCAGTGGTGGCGATTCTGTTGTTTACGCTGACTAACTAAAATTGTGTAAAATACGAACGGTCTTATTTAGTTTACGTTAAAGATCAAATTAGAATGACATTTAAAGTGACATTTCTAAAATTAAGTAATTTTTACTAAAATGGCGTGTTTGCAGGCTAGTTTTAATCAGCACCAATGTGACTGCTGACTAAAACTAGCCCAAAACATGCCATTTTAGTAAAAAGTACTTAATTTTAGAAATGTTATTTTCTTACCACTTGCTTAAAAAAGTGACATTCTATGCCACAAAAAGCGAACATAACAATAGTCATTTTTAATCTGTTAAAAACAGGGAAAGAAAATTGTACTGAATTTCACTCATCCTCTAGGGGGAGAATGTGATTTAAATTTGGAATACTTACCGAAATTTATACTGAACTACATCTGTGTTTACACCATTGAGTTTGTATATAAAGCATTATACATCTTTTTGAAAAAGGAATACGCATTTATTATGCAGTTATGATTATTAAATAAAATTACGAAAACCGACGAGGCCGTATGAGCTTGATGCCTTTGCTTTTCCGACAAAAAAATATTAGTCTAGGAATTTGCCGCGTTTTTGTTTTCTTCAAATACATAAACGTTAAGTTTATTTTAATTTATTTTTATAATTAAGTTAATGTTCTAAAAATACGTTACGATGTTAAATCAAAGCGACAGTGACAGTTAATTGTCGGATTCCATCAATGCAAATGCTGCCGCAATTATAAATAATTTGCTTCCAACAAAATCCAAGGAAAATTATTTAAAAACTTATGAAGAATTTTCAACGTGGAGAAGTGCGAAAGGCCTATCAATTTCAGAATCAGTACTTCTTGTCTATTTTGATTATTTATCCAAGACAAAGAATCTGAATACACTTTACTCAAAACTGAAAGCTACACTAAGCATCAAACACAGCATTGAAATAAATAGATTCACAAAATTACTGGCTTTTTTAAAAAGAAAATCAGAAGGGCATTGCGCAAAGAAGTCTAAAATTTTTACAACTCAAAATGTGGAAAAAATTCTTATTGAAGCTCCTGACGAAACTTTTCTGGCCACAAAAGTAAGTATACATGATTTAACTATGAATATTTCGTATCTTAGTAATGGTAATTATTCTATATATTTACCTGTTTTTTTATCTTTGTTATAGGTGGCCTTAATTTTTGTACTCAATGGTGCTTGCCGCGGATGTGAACTTGTAAACTTAAAGGTGGAGGACGTTGAAAATCATTCCAATGAGTTACTGCTGATTAATGTAAAGGAAACTAAGACAAAGAAAAATCGGTCATTCATTGTACAAGGACAATATACTAAAATCATTCATAAATACCAAGCATTACGTCCCACCAACATGGAAACAATAGATTTTTTTATAAACTATCGGAATGGGAAATGTACTCGACAAGCCACCGGCAAAAATAAAATTAGCAATATGCCAAAGGAAATTGCTAAATATTTAAAACTTAAAGATGTTGAACTCTACACCGGTCACTGCTTTAGAAGAACTTCGGCGACTTTCTTGGCGGATTCAGGGGCGGATATTACGTCAATAAAAAGACACGGTGGTTGGAGCTCTGATAGAGTAGCTGAGGGTTATATCGAAAGCTCAATGGCGAATAAAACCATATTAAGCAGTCTAATTAACAAAAATATAAAACTTAATCCATCAGAGCCACAACCATCAACTTCCGGCATCTTATCTTCGTCCGTAACTCACGATGCACCACCACCACTAGCTCCGACGTATACTATCTACAATGAAACGCAAGTTCCTCAGACGCAAGAACAGAGAAATACTCAAATCAACTCATCAACAATAAATGTACCAAACAAAAATGTCTCTATCAATAATTGGACCAATGTTTCGAATGTTAACTTTTACTTTTAATTGTCATTATTTTTAATAAATGCTTATCTCATATTATTATTGTGTTAATTTGTTCACATATGGTACGAAAAGTAGAGTATTTTCCTCGGTGATAAAGCTGTCTTAGTCTTGGGTGAACTTAAATCCCTCGCTACACTCAGGACTCGTCTTAAATCCCTCGATTCGCTCGTGATTTAAGTTTTTAACACCCTCGCTGCGCTCGGGAGTAAACCTCGAGTCCTTCGTTACGCTCGCGATTTAAATCGTCACCCGCGACTGAAAACACTGCTTTATCCCCTTGGTTAATAATCTACTATTTAAATGTCATTCTAATTTGATCTTTAGCGTAAACGAAATAAGACCTTTCGTATTTACACAGTTTTAGTAAACAGAAACAGTAGCGTAAACAACAGAATCGCCACCATTGTAAACTCGATAAACAGCTACGCCCTAGGGCCGTAAGTATATTTGAAAATAGAATGAGACTAATTGCATCCATAATGATAATTTATATTTAGTTAACAAATAACTACATACCTGTAACGGATAGAACGATGCACAAGTAACGAAGTTCACAGAAGAATAGGCCTCCTCATTCCTCAACCGATTTCCAGAGCGTTCGATCTTGCGTGAATTATATGGTGCTACACCACCTACACACCAGTTATACCTACTTATTTATAACGATAAATAACATGTTTAACACTTTATCTGTATATAACATTTCATCCCAAACATTTATTTTATACAATTAATGTTACGAAATGTTAGCGAGTTAAATGAAGATAAGTAAATATATGACTATGTATAAATAACCGCGGTGAGTTAGGTAGGCAGGTGTTATACCTAGGCATTTAAAATATTGTAGACAGGCCTAACGCGCTACGGAGACACAGCAACTAGTTGTGGCAACTGGCAACTCACAACTAAGTGCTAATGACGTAATTATTTCATATAATTTTGAGTAATAGTGCAGCTCATTTTGCGAGTTGCGATGATATAGCTCAGAATACAGAGAAAACCAGAAGCCGCCTTCAGCTGTGATAGCAAGCCGTGCGCTGTGTCCATAAAACAAACCCCGCGTCCCGTGCCTACCTCACCCCCACTCGCGTAATGTTGCTAGCTTAGTCATTATTTACCCGTTTTGGGGTAAATGTTTTAGGTAAGATACAACTAATGAAATCCCAATTATCTAATACTACACAGGTATCACAGTTATATTTTATATCTGCGTAACCTGATCGGATAGGATTGACCCAAAAATATTATAATAATTACTACAAATATTATAAACAGGGTTAGGTAACTGTTTGGGGTGTACTATGCCGAAAAGGGGGTCATTGTAATAAAAAAAGTTGATTATTAAAATCGGCTGTTTCAAAGAAAATTCTATCTTATCTTATGAAACAGCTGATTATTTTCGTGATTTCAGTTTGACTTCATATGAATAATGAATGAATGTTCATAATAGTGAGTACAATGACCCCTCTTTCGGCGTAGCACACCCCAAATAGATAACCCGATATAAGTTTTGCTCAAAAATATGTAAAACTAACTTATGTACCTAATAATCTCAACTATTTTAAAATAAAACACGGTTTCGATAAAAACATTTAATTTCTTTTTTGCTGTGTAAGTTTTTTAAAAGTAGTAGAAAAAAAGCTGTTTGTTTTTATGTAGGTATAGAACATGTCCCTAAAAGGATGCTAACTGTTTAAGTGATTGCCAGTAGGTAACCCTGTATAATTCTGTTTAAGCTGGTCATTACGTATTTTAAACAATCATTGATCGAGCGTAGCGAGATCTCCAAATCTACTTGGGCAAATCGGCGTTTTCTGTATCTGTGTATGTTTGTCCGAGGAAAACTTTCGAAACGTTGATCGGATCATCGTGAAATTTGATAAATAAGTAGGTAGTGATGGCAAAATCCTGATGTGAATGTGACTAATTGAGCTAAAAATGTTGGGATTTTGTTGATATATTGGGGTTCAAGAGGGGTAAAAAATAACAAAATGAGAATATTTTAATAGAATAATTTTCATTTGAATGAAACTGTAGGTTAAGTTAGTTGGTTGTGCATTTCATGACACTATTTTATTAGTCAATTAATAAGGTCAATTTGAACAATAATCCCTAAACGTATTTAGCGACTAAACATGTTTAAATTAGACATATGTTTGACTTGAGAACTCCTTAAATCACATTTAGCTACTAAATACGTTTAGGCATCATTGCGCAAAACATACCGAATTTTTTTTTTTCATAATTAGGAGATTCGTGAGAGCTCAGTTCGGGGCGAACCATTAGCATAATTTAAAACTACAACTAATAAAAGTTTTTAATCTTAGAATTATAGAGTAAAGAAAATAATAACTCTCGATATTTGGCAACACTAGCAAAATGGAGGATCATTTATGTACGACAATTACAAACCGAACAATTTATTCAATAAACAAAGAACACAACGCCTAAATGCGCTACTTACCTATTGAATGTGATCTCATCTTGTTTTTTTTGAGCCTAACTGAATTTTTACACCTTGGGACGACACAAGAAGACATAACTTAATTAAATTGAACACTGTCACGTCACGCGTGACGCCGGACATATGTATGTTGGTGGACTCCGTTATCCGCATTTGAACTCTTATGTGGTCCATTATGCGTGTCATAGAGTAACTAATGGCGTTTGCGTACAACTACTCTGTTTTGGAGTAGTTTTTGACGCTTTAGTATTAGGCGCCTTCACGGCTTCTGGTTTTCTCTATATTCTGAGTCTAATAGTAACAAACTTGCAAAAAGTTGACATTTGCTAAGTCTGCGCAACAATTAAAAAAGTAACAGTTTCACAAGCACGGCTTGGAGGTATCAACTTGTTGCATCTCGGCACAAAAGAGTTCAACTTGCACTTGCAGTATGTACAAGTACCTACTTATACCTAACTTTAAAAAACTGTCGAGACATAAAAAACCCTTATGAAATTTCCATTTTTTATCCCTTCACCAAAAAGTAAAAGTAAATATCTTCGGATATGGTGACTTGATCTTCGTCACATTTAGCTAAGAACCACCCCATCATCCCAGCAAAACTAGCATTTTAATAAAAGAAACCACGTCCCAATTGGTCCATCTGTTTGTGGACTACGATGCTACAGATAGACAGACAAAGGCGTCCAACTTATAAAACCCCTCTTTTTGCTTTGGGATTTAAAATTAATTAAACGCGCTGCCAGCTACGAAGCTACGAAAACTGTTCATTTCACCGCTAAATCACGTCTATAATAGCTGTGTGCTATGAGTAGCTGACCGGCTTGTTCTTTATCCTCACCTTGTCACCTTGTCCCGCTATGCGGGGTTGGCTTTTAGCTACCTTTCCTTCTGTTGTCAAGGATCGATTGTTGAAAGTCTAGATTATTTATGTCTTTTTCGACATTTATCATCCACATTATTTTTTAGTTTCTAGGTTCCTACCTAGGCCAGAAGCACAAAACTTTATTTTGTGCTAGGAGTATCATTCATGGGAATGTACTAAACTGTACCTACTGTGCGATTACGGTACTTATTTTGACGATTGGCTTAGTTACTGGATATTTACTATTCGGATTTCAGGATATTTTTAAATTAAAACAGGAGTTTGTCTTGTTACCACAATGCGTGTAATGGCGTACTTATATGTTTTGTACAAAATTCGAGGAGAGAGGGCAGGGAACATGATATATTATCCAATAGAATCAAGTTTTTAATAGTCACGTGACGGTGACTTGCATGGATTGGTAGAATAACAACATCGTAACGAAGAACAATTGAGCCTTGAGTTTAGCGTAATCGCGAACATAATCAGTTTAATATATTGCAAATTCCAGGTAAGTACGTACATACATCCGCTTCGAAAATTACATATTTCAAGTATCCTTTTTTATACTAATTCAAATAATCATGAATTGTAATGAACCTTATTTTTCCAATGTCAAGTCATTATTTAGGACTTGTTTTGTACGTCTTGGTCTGTCATATTTTTTAGGTCTAAATACAATTATTTTTTGGAATTGTATTTTTGCTTCATTAAATAATAGCTGGCATTGAAAATGAATTCTTCAAACCTGGCTTCTGGTGATAACAGTAATTCTCCGTCTCCAAGATATGAAAGAGGTCATATAGATTTGCGTAATATTAATGGTGGAGAACAGGATAATCCTGAATCCAGTGCTGATAAAATTACTCCTCAAATGATTGACGAAAAAGAAGTCAAAATGAAAGAGAGAATCGCTCAATGTAAAAGTATTATCGAATCATTGAAACTTCAGCTGAATGAGGAAAAAGAAAAGCTGATAAATGAGAAAAAAACTCAACTGTCTGATTCATCAAGAGGCTATTACAAAGTGCCTCATGCTGATATACATTTGGAAGACTATGGTAACTGTTCTATTTATAGTGCTAGCGTAGAAAGCAAACTGCACTGTGATGAAAACCTGATAGAGTATGAAAAACAGCTCCAAAAATATCAAAATACCCTAAACATGGCTCAAAATGAAAAAAAGAATGCAATCAGAAAACAAATGTTGTCCAAAGCTTTTAAGCTCAAGCTCATGGAAGTTGAAAATCAGTGCAATATTGAACTACTCCGAGTGAAACAAAGTCTACAATGCTTAGAGCCGCTTCAGATAATTGCCAACAAATGGAATACTGACACCGAGGATAATATTTATGATATCAATAACTTTGAATTGATGCCGGTCTTCCCAGAACTGCATGCGAATTCTGGAAGTGATATCAATAGCTTTAGAGATGGAAACGATAATATAAATATTGTAACTGAAGCTTGTGAAAACGTTTCGAAGGATGAATCTGCGCTTTCCGACTGATATATTACATGCTATCAACCTGTCTAGGAGTTTCCTATCAGGATAAAATAAAAATGAAATTGTTGTATCTTTTTGTTTATTGTACTTATATCAGTGTTTACTATTTCCTAATTAAAAACGTTAAATATTATAGATTTAGCAATATACCGGTAGCTAATAAGCCCGCTGTCTTATTAAAACTTCATAATTCACACTGTTTGTATCACCAATCGAATCAATTACCGAAAAAGGGTGTGAAAATCTGATTTCAATAAATCAAAAGCCGAGGAGGACCTCCACAGTAGACCACACACATCGAGGCACGCGCTTCGAATGCTGCTGACTTTTTATTCTCGCCGCTCAAAGCGCGATCGTGTTCGCTCGGCACTCGTCGGCAGCCGGTCGGCAGGCCTCGCTGACATCACACTCGTCTGCCTGCGCCCGCGCAAGGCTCACCCGCCCGCCCGCTCGGGTGTTCTCAGTTACGAACTTGAACTTTATTTTAATAAGATTCCAATTTGTCAATTAGAGGGCATTGCATGAACCAAACAGGTTTGACTTCTTTACACCTCGAATCTTTATGAGTTTCATTTAAAAGGGCGCTTTCGGATACCTTATTGAAGTTCATGAAGCGCATGGTTTGTCGCTTGAGCTTTTGATATTTTATCAAATTCATTGACCATTTGTTTAGCTATTTTTTTACTTTTAGTTTTATCCTTTCCCAGTTTAAAGCCGGGATCGATATAATTGGTCACTCAACAACGTTTTATGCGTAAAAAGATAGATTTTACGCAAATAATGTTCTCACAATATTGAATAAGTTGACTCAGCTTAAATATATCTTGGCAAATACCTAGCTCATTAGCTCCTACCTCCTCATAGTAACCTACGCATAAGACAAGTGTTAATTGCATCTATGAGGTTGGAATTTTAATGAAAAGGCGTTGAGTTTTTTTACGCACGCACAACACTTTATTGTGCTGGAACATTGCATTGGAAGATTATTCAATATAATTCTTGCATTCCTTTTTGATTTCCGAAATCTTTTAATTAGTTGGTAATTCCGTGTCTCTGTATATCTGGCTGCCTGACTTTTAAAGTCACATTTATGTTCAGACACGAATAGGCCACTTGGCAGAGCGATACAAAAATATGCAAAGTATTTTCTGCGAGCAACATTTCGGGTCTACAGTTCTGCAACCTTTAGAGTTTGTTTTTATTTTAGATGTTGATGTGGCTTCGGGACTTTAAACGCATTTATGTGTTTAGACATTCTTTACAAACTATTGTCAATACGAAAAGGGCTCTAACTTTATAATTTCATTTTTGCCTTACGGTAGCAAAGAACATTCAATATTTAAAGAAGCCTTTAGTGAGAAATACTCTACTCTTCGTCTTTTTGATGGTAAGATGATACCTATTTGTTATATCGCTAAAGCCTTTACTGCATCACTTTTAGGTAGATATCCCGTTTGTTTAGGTAGATGTCTCACTTCACGAACATGGCTCCCTGACTCGAGAGCTTTATGGAAGTGTAAACAATTTAAAACACTACACACTGGGTGTATTGGTCCAGCACTTTCGTCCATTAGTCTCCGCCGCAACGGCTGACACCTCGAGCCGGTCCTTTCACGAAAAATGTTTGCTTTCGTTTCAACTGGGCGAGGTGCGTGCACGACACTCGCCTGCCACTTGGTACAGTTTGCTTTGGCTGCCTTCAGAGCGGCTGGTAATCGGCTTGTACCCATTGTTTTGTTTGTAAAGGTCTACGTGTTGAATTAAATTATTGATTGACATGTTTCTTCATGAGAAAATGCGTGGGTAGTGCAGGTACAGCCTGCACTGTCTACCTAGTTTCTGAGTGCAGCTCTGCTTGTCTAGAGTCTATAAGATCCAATGAAAAATAACTGAATGTTTCAGGTCACGTATTTAAACAGTTCCAAAAAATAAATTGAGCACATTGGAACCACCAAACATTAAAACACACATTCCTGTTATAGTATCTACATAGCAAACGATTTCGAAAAAATAATAATTATTCGTTTACCTTAACTAGATACTTACAGGTAACATCAAATTGTACCTTGTATGTTGTAACCCCACCTCCTCTCGCGTTCTTTTATATCCAGTTCATCCAAAGGTTGCCATAAGAGATTGATTTTTGCGATAAAGCCGCCAATCATGCGCATAGCGGGCTGAGACGCAGGAGGAAGCGGGTTCGATTAAGCTGCGGTACAAATGTTTGCATGATCTACAGATATTTGTTCCGGGACTGGATGTTTTTTTATATAAATATTAGAAGTATGTATTTACAAAAAAAGTATATAATATTCTATCAGTTATCTGGTTCCCATAGTACAAGCTCTGCTTAGTTTGGGGCTAGATAGTGTGTGAAATGTCCAGCAATATTCATTTATTATACCACCGCGTTTTAGTTTATATGCTAAGTTATGCTATGTTTAGTTTAGTAGTTATGTTTAGGTGTAACCATTGATAAGTAGGTACATATTACTTACAAACTTATCGAAGAAGTTTGTGATTAAGAGCGGACGAGAGAATCCCTGCTATGACATCCACCCACACCCTTAACTTTTGACAGGATATTTACTTTCAAAGATTCCTCTGCAACGTAAATCCCTTTCGAGTTATGAATGAGTTTCAAAGTCGGAGACGACAACAATATCCGGCGTTTATTGGGTTATTAAATTGAGTGCGAACGTAGTCATTGTTTGAGAGCACCCTATCGGCGGTGGCGCCAGGGTTAGGTAACCAATAACCGATAACCACGGACTCATAAACTTGTGAATTGAATTCCATAATTATCAGTTATTTGTCTGTCACTTCCTATTTATTTTTATGATTGCAGTATTATCCGTGCGCGATAAGTTGGGACCTGAGCGCGGTGACGTCATATTGGCGTGTTTGTACCGCCCGCAAAAAAGCGAACATAACAAGCAGCCGCCCTCGGCTTCGTCTTTGTTTTTTTTAACCTAATTTATTATGTTACTCAGGGAGGACGCTGCTTTTTATCTAATCTTTTTTACACTATTTGAATAAAATAAAAATACAATGTTTAAGTTTATACATTTATTTTATCTATTAATTTACATTATCTCATCTTCGTCACTACTTAGTGGATTTATGCCTTCTAGAGGTTGTTCTTCGTCCTCAGTCTCACTATAATCACTTGACGAAGAGGTATCCGATAAATTTACAATTAATTGCGATTCATTCGTCTCTTGTAAGAGGTCATCGTCCCAATACTTTTGTCGAAGCCTGTCCACACGGTTGACTTCTTTTTTCCAGTCACTCTCACTTATGCTGGTAATTGCATCTCTCGCTAATTTTTCTATTTCCCTTTCTGACTGGTTGATATTTTTATCGGCTACTCTTTGCTTGACCAAATTTCAAATGTATTCTATTGGATGAGGCCAGTACGAGACTAAAAACCCTAGTACAAAATAGTGATGCGAACGGTACAATACGGGCGCCATCGGGGAAGTGCAGGGGAAGCGGTCGGGGAGTTGCATTCCTAGCAGGTCCCAAGTTATCGCGCACGAGTAATAGACGCCGAAAGAGCCAAAAACCGAATGGTAGTTCTCATGGTTTGAGAGGGTTTAGTACGAATAGCGTAAATAAGCGTGGGATACAAGTGAGTACAGAGAGGTAGTTAATGATTTTTATTAAATTATGCTTAAATATAAAATAAGTACACGAGTTTACCTTATTTATAAAAAAAAGTGGCATTCTGGGAGTGCCGACAGAAGTGAAAACTTGAATAAAAGCAGACTACACTACACATGTGTACATATACTTATATACAGAGGTGTCAATAACAGTCAGTGTCAATAGTCAGTGACAGGTGTCGGTAACAGTGTCGGGAGTTCAATGGTTTTTTCACATCTCAAAAAATGTTCAATAAATAAAATAAATAAATTTTGCTGGACATCTCACACAGCGCTATCTAGCCCCAAACTAAGCAGAGCTTGTATTATGGGAACCAGATAACTGATAGCATACTTACATACATTTTTTTTTGTAAATACATACTTATAATAAATAGAGAAACAACCAGACCCGGAACAAATATCTGTAGATCATGCAAACATTTCTTCCGCGGCGGGAATCGAACCCGCTACCTCCTGTGTCTCAGCCGGCTATTCGCCCACTGCACCACGGTGGTCGTCTATGAAGTTTTCAATGCGCCTAAAGAAGTTTTCACAATGCCCCAACGCGCCTAAAGAAGTTTTCACTTCAAAAAACCTATTCAAATTGAAAATATCGTACAGTTTTTCGAATAAGAAATAATAATACTCAACTACTACGTACAAACTGAAGTTAAAGTAGATAGATTTTCAATACCTGCATAGATTCGGACAGGTTAATCCGTTTCGAAAATTTACAAACAATGAGCATCGTAGCAAATAACACTCGGAAACAATCCCTATCTTAACTATCGCAAAGCTTTGTTCGTCGGCCGAAATCACGTCGCGTTCAAAAAGCAAATTTGTCTCATTTTGGTTCACATGATCCTTTCTAGGTAATCGATAAGAATTTGCGAACTGTTTGTTCCTTTCGGAACTGTTACACGATCGTATAGCTTATCTCATTGGTATTAGCCTAGGCCATTAGCGCACCTTTTTCTCATCGTTTACCATGTTATGTACCTATAAGTAAAAATATATGAAAAAAACAAATGCAAAAACATTTATTTGCAGCCAAAAACTTATTAATACTTAAAAGACAATTTTTGTACTATTAAATAAATAATATAAAGCAATATAAAATAGTATATTGTTATACAATAGCTGAAAGCGATCAATTACACAATTACACGGATATTTTGGCGTACGAGCAATGCGAGCGAGTATGCGAGGAGTTTGAGGGTGTTATTGATCGCTTACACCCGAGTGCCACACAAATATTATAAATGCGAAAGTTTGGATGTTTGTTATTGTTATTCAATGACGTAGAATCCATTTATGAATAAATAAATATTGCTGGACATGTCACACAGCGCTATCTAGCCCCAAACTAAGCAGAGCTTGTACCTACTACGGGAATCAGATAACAGATATAATACTTATACACTTTTTTTTGTAAATACATACTTATCATATATAGAAAAACATCTAGACCTGGAACAAATATCTGTAGATCATGCAAACATTTGTTCCGCGGCGGGAATCAAACCCGCTTCCTCCTGCGTCTCACCGTCTATTCGCCCATTGCGCCACGGATGTAGTCATTTATTATTATTATTATTTTGACGAAATTTGGTATTAGGCTACTTTTTATTTGTCACGCGTGTGAAGTGCGAATTTTTCATCACGAATGCGAGAAAATTAACAAAAGTATTTTTCATATGTACCCCCATCTCGAAAAGAGTATTTTTGCTCTTCGATATCTGAGTGCAAAAGCCGTTTTTATCGGCTAGAGGATAAACTGAATTGAATTTAGAACATCGTGTGCACTAAGTTTGTGAATTCAAAACATCATTAAACCTATTTACTTCTACCTCCATGGTGCCGAATTTATCATACAATATTTTTTAATTTGTTAAAAACTCGGACTCGGAACCTTCTTATTGTATTACTTTTTTTTCATTTAGTAATTTCCTCGCTGAGGTGGGATGAAAAGTTACGTGTTGCACTCGAGTGCAAAGATTTTTCACCTCGTGCTCTTTTGAATCCCTCGCTAACGCTTAGGGTTCCTTCGAATCCTTCGCTTGCTCGGTCATCAAAATTGAGCACGCGGTTAAAAATCAACTTTGCACTCTTGTTTAACAAATAACTATTTTAGAACAGTTTGCTGCTAATAATTAAATTTGCGTTCCTGTTGTTCCTTATTTTATTTATTTTTCATCCGGACTGTGGCCGGTTCCGTTTTAAATAGAAATAAAGATTTGTCATGGAGATTGTATTTCGTTATAGCATATTATGAATGTAAGTAGCAATTAGGCTCGTTCTATTTATAAATTTACCCAGCCCCAGAAAAAATATCTGCAGATCATGCAAACATTTTTTCCGCAGCGGGAATCGAACCCGCTACCATATAACTTTTGAAACTATCATGGTTATGAACACTATTTATACTAAAAACGGGATATTTACCATGATTTGTAAGTATTTGAGTATCCCGATATTGCGGCGCAGTTGCATGCGCCATGATCACGGGTAAACTGAAGTCTTTGCGAGTAGGTAGTTATTCGCAGATATAACGACCTACCCTCTTTTTTAGTCTCTTGCTAGGAATGAATTCGTATTACAACCGACAAGTATTACAACCGACGGTGGGACGAACATCGTCTTTTGTAAAAGACTCGCGGCATTTCATACAGATTCTTAAGGAGACAGAGGTACATGATAATGAGATGATGGTCAGTTTTGACGTAGAATCCCTCTTTACGAATGTCCCCGTGGCTGATTGTATGAGGGTAGTTGAGACAAAAATAAAGCAAGACGGTATTCCGGCAGAGTATGTCAAGCTTCTGGAGCATGTTCTTTTCACCAACTTCTTCATATATAAAGGGCTATACTATGTTCAAATAGATGGAGTAGCCATGGGAAGTACTGTTGCTCCCGTGGTGGCCAACATTTGGATGGAGTATTACGAGAATATAGCCATCTCGTCTGCCCCTTTACCAATCAAGTTGTGGAAGAGGTACGTGGATGACGTCTTCTGTATTTTGGAAGAAAAAACAGCCGAAGTGAAACTTCTTTTGGCACACCTCAACGTCGTACATAGTAAGATCAGGTTTACGTACGAGAAAGAATGTGATCGACGTTTGGCGTTTCTGGACGTATTGGTTCAGGTTCGAGAGAATGGTAGTTTGGGCCATTCAGTTACAGAAAACCTACACATACGGACTGATACCTACATGCGGATTCACATCATCACCCTCGACAACTTAATTCGGTGGAAACATCACTTACCAATCGTGCATTCGACCTGTGTGATGAGGATCACATTCAGAGTGAATTGGCGCATGTCTGAAATGTGTTGGTAAAGAACGGTTATAAACTGTGGTCCTTACCAGCTCAACCAAGACCTAGCCCACAGTTGCAGAGTGGAACGAAAACCTGCTTTTCTACCATATGTTAAAGGAGTGACAGATAAAATCGCAAACATTCTACAAAAATTTTCACTTAAGACCATCATTCCTTTAAGACCTCCTTTAAAGAAAATTACACACTACCTGCGCTCACTAAAAGATTGTTTTCCACTTGAAAAACCAGGAGTGTATAAAATAGACTGTAGCTGTGGGAGTTCTTATATTGGTCAAACCAAACGCACAATAGCTTGTCGGGTGAAGGAACATATCAGGGCGGTAAAGAATGTTGACAGACAAAAGTCTGCCATAGCGGAACATCTGCTGGACTCAGGCTCAAACCACTGGATCGAGCTACACAGCCCACAAGTAATCTCAACTGAGCGACATTACATGCCAAGACTGGTTCAAGAGGCAATTGAGGTTGCCAAACACAAGAATTTCAATCGTGAAGATGGTTTTCAATTATCTGGAGCCTGGAATCCTGTGGTGAGAATGTGTAAAAACCGAAGAAGTGAAGTGTCAATTACGCGTCCTGATACCGTGAGTGTTGTGAGTCGGAAACGAGTTATGATCGAGAATGAAACCGGTGGTAGTAATAGAATTAGTGAATTCATTCCTAGCAAGAGATTAAGAAAGAAGGTAGATCGTTATATATGCCAATAACTACCTACTCGCAAAGACTTCAGTTTACCCGTGATCATGGCGCATGCAACTGCGCCGAAATATCGGGATACTCAAATACTCATAAATCATGGTAAATATCCTGTTTTTAGTATAAATAAGGAACCCGCTACCTCCTAAGTCTCAGCCGGCTATTCGCCCACTGCGCCACGGAGGTCGTCAATTAATAATAAAGAATTATGTATTATGTACCTTATTAATTTATGTATGAAAACTAAGCGTGCAGGCGGCTGAATATCATTCTAGGTACTTATACATCAGTAATATTACGTACCTACACATTACCCTATTATTGCTACTGCAGAATTTTCTTTGTATGAATGGAGACACAACCAACAGAAAAAGAAACTATAAGAAGTGTGCGAGTTAATTTATGAACTTATTATGCACTTTATTGTTCACATGGCTTCCCCGTATACGAATAGTCCTAAATAAGGCTATGTTTACATAGATAACAGGGCCTGCGTATACTGCACGCTGCTACAGGGCCAGCCCGCGGCGTAAGCTGCCCTGCGCACTGCTACGAGCTGCAGGATCATCTGCATCAAGCGAAAATCATTTGTAGCACATATTTCAAACTGATTATTTTTAATATTTTCTCATATACCGATTCAGTTTTTTTTATAAAAAATTCATACCATATAAATAGCTTCACTATGGAACTAACCGTGAGCGTGAAATGAATGGACCAAATGTGCTGGTGAGTAAATTACATTCCTGAATATTAATGGAATCTGTCGAATAATAGAATCATGAAGATTATAGTTTCATCAGAGGTTAAAAATGAGGTCTATAAACTGTTCTTAGCAGTTTCTTTACAGTAAACATTGTATTTTCTTTCGATGTCCTTTAAATCACTGTTTCCCAGAACAAACGTTGCTCAGACCATGGTGTAATAACTGTTTATAGCATCAAATAAACGAATAAAAACATAAAATCTAGACCTTCTCAAATAAGTCTAACGTTGTAAAAACTAACCGTGACATAAAGTTCATGGGTACGCTAATCGTACGTAGCGTATTACCTACTCCTTAGTTAGATAGGTACCCAGTCAGCGCGCTGACAATGTTGTAGGGCGTAACGTTAAAATAGACATTTTAACTTCGCAACTTTTTATATTTTTCAAAGACCAATTTCGTATTGTTTTTTTATTTGATGTTATAAACTGTTAGTAGACCATGGTCTGAACAACGTTTGTTCGGGGAAAACAGTGATTTAAAGGACACCGTGTATATTGTTAAAGTATATATGTATGTATTTATGTAAGTATATGTAGGACTTTTTTTGGGTTTAGGTATTTATTTATTTTTATCCTACATAAATAGGTGTTTATTGTAACACCGCCTCCTCACACATTTTTTCAATCCAGTCGATCCAAAGGTTGCCTAGAAGAGATCGCTTTGATCGATAAAGCCGCCCATTGTGCCACCATGCACCTATTAGTCTAAGTTTTATAGGTTAAGTTATTGTAATTTGGTGTAACAATAAAAAAATATCTATCTATTTATCTAAAAAAATCTGACAAATGCGGAAGAAATAAATGATCTGACGAATGTGGAATCTGGCGGATGTGTCCTAAACACCCGGCAAACACCGTCGTCAGATCCGGTAAACAGGCACCGACAATGCTTTCTCCGTAAATGGGATCGCACTGTGTTATGGAAATGCGTGTATAAATTTACCTTTCTGGGTCAAAATTGAAAAGAGTTTCGTCTACTTTGTCTTAGCGATAGAGGGTCGGTAAAATGGCTAATGGGTACTTTGAACCTACTTTGTATGTTAATATTAATACATATATTCGAAATAGGTTGATCTAGCATTACATTATACATAAGATTGCCGTAAGGCTACCGAATTTTTATTAGTTCATTAGATACCTATTATAGTACATAGTAAACATAGTAAAGACCATGAGAAAAAATACATGATTCAGTATTTATTTATTCACCATTTCATTACATTTCA
The DNA here is from genome assembly GCA_918857605.2 of Philereme vetulata. NCBI lineage: Eukaryota > Metazoa > Arthropoda > Insecta > Lepidoptera > Geometridae > Philereme > Philereme vetulata. The sequence continues at coordinate 700,784 of OU975440.1, read as the reverse complement.
TAATATTGGTATTTCAAAAATATATTACAAATTATGTCAGCTAAGTAAGTAACTATAGAATAATTAAAATCAATACAAAATAATTACAACAAAACTAAGAGGTTACAGCAGATACTACTCATGCAGATGAGAAAATGAACAGCTCATATATTCATTTAAATGATAAAATGGGTGGTTTTCTAGGAATTTTTTAGTTTTAATTTAAATCCTTTCAAAGGAAGTCGTGTTATTTCTAACGGAAGCTTATTGTACATAGCGAGCTTTATACAGGTACCTTGTTTATAGGTTTTGACAAGTCTGGTTCTTGGTACGTATAATTTTTGTCTGTTTCGAGTATCATAATTATGTATGTGCATTGTCATAGGTAGTTCGTCCTTAATTACATGTATTTCTATCAAGGAATTAAGTATAAATAGCAAAATTACGGTTAATATTTTACACGAAGGAACACATTAAAATAAAATACGACCGAATTTTATGAAAATGAAAACATTTTTATTTGTTATATTCATAACTAGCTGACCGATCCGCAGCTTCGCACGCCTAGTTTTTTTAGTAACATTACCCTCCTTCTGCGCAGTTGAGTAAAAAGTAGCTTATGTCACCCGGGGATAGTGTAGCTTCCAAACAGTGAGAGATTATTTTAAATCGGTCCAGTAGTTTCGGAGCCTATTCAATACAAACAAACAAATCTTTCCTCTTTATAATATTAGTATAGAGTATAGATTATTTACTTGCGATACAAAATCAGTTACAATATATACTTACATCTTAAAATTAAAGTATTATTTTAATCTAAATAACATGTATCCTGTAAGGGCGAGTCAAAAAATGCTCACTAAAACTAAATAAGACTAAACATTTTAATTAAAAGTTTATTATACGTCCTACGTATCTAGCTCTCTTTAATACGTCCTACGTACATATCTAGCTCTCTTTAATACGTCCTACGTATCTAGCTCTCTTTAATACTTCCTACGTATCTAGCTCTCTTTAATACGTCCTATGTATCTAGCTCTCTTTAATACGTCCTACGTATCTAGCTCTCTTTAATACGTCCTACGTATCTAGCTCTCTTTAATACTTCCTACGTATCTAGCTCTCTTTAATACTTCCTACGTATCTAGCTCTCTTTAATACGTCCTACGTATCTAGCTCTCTTTAATACGTCCTACGTATCTAGCTCTCTTTAATACGTCCTACGTATCTAGCTCTCTTTAATACTTCCTACGTATCTAGCTCTCTTTAATACGTCCTACGTATCTAGCTCTCCTTAATACGTCCTACGTATCTAGCTCTCTTTAATACGTCCTGCGTATCTAGCTCTCTTTAATACGTCCTACGTATCTAGCTCTCTTTAATACGTCCTACGTATCTAGCTCTCTTTAATACGTCCTACGTATCTAGCTCTCTTTAATACGTCCTACGTATCTAGCTCTCTTTAATTCGTCCTACGTATCTAGCTCTCTTTAATACTTCCTACGTATCTAGCTCTCTTTAATACGTCCTACGTATCTAGCTCTCTTTAATTCGTCCTACGTATCTAGCTCTCTTTAATACGTCCTACGTATCTAGCTCTCTTTAATACTTCCTACGTATCTAGCTCTCTTTAATACGTCCTACGTATCTAGCTCTCTTTAATTTATGTACTTATAATATTAACAGGAACTTGATGATAATGTTTATTTATCTTTTGACATTTACATGTACTTAGATACGTCATAACATTAATATACTATTATAGAATAACTTATCGTAACTAATCACACTATCACTACACACACCTAATACACCTGATACATTTTCTACAAAACTAACACCAAAAAGTATAATAGTACCTAACTAATACATAACTGTATTTATTAAATCCACTCCAATTAAGGATAAAAATAAACGTAAGTATAACCTGTTTTTACCCAGGATTATTATGACTACAGAATATGTATTTATCCGTAAAAGCTTCGTCAATTGTATAATAACTTTACTTTAAATAGTAAACATTTTTTTTCATACTTTAAAAATTCAATGTGTCTCTTATTTCGTATGTCAATTGGAATATTATTGTACAGCTTAATAGATACGGAAACAAAACTTAATTTTTTGTTTTAGTCAGTCTTGTACATGGCGTTGTAATATTTTTTTGTGTCTTGTGTTATAATTATGTGAACTCTCTTTTAAAGCCATATGTCGTAAGTCTTGTTATTATATATACTTATATATCATCAAAAATATTAGATATAGAATAGTAACATTTTCGTACCAGTTAATCCTACTAATATTATAAACGCGAAAGTTTGTATGTATGGATGTTTGTTACTCTTTCACGCCGGAACGGCTGAACCGATTGCAATAAAATTTGGTATGTACGTAGATCATAACCTGGATTAACACATAGGCTACTTTTTATTGGTAAACCACGCGTGCGAAGCCGCTGGCAACAGCTAGTCTTTGATAAACTCAAAGATTAACTAGTACGAAAATGATACTTCTTAAAAAAATCAAAATAAAAAATGTCTTACGTGTCAAAAAAATTCTTAACTTAAGTACGACCGACCGACCGACGTACAGACGTACGGACGTTCGTGTAAACACAATAGAAGATGATGCAATACCTTAACATCTTATTGATGGGCGGTCTTATCGCGAAAATCTATCTTTTCCAGACAACCTTTGGATAGTCAGGATAAAACGTCATCGCATTAATAATATTTCAAATTAAATTTATAGACGCGATTTTTGTTAATTCTTGCCCTTGAAAAGAGATTTTAAATATTTTGGTTGAAAAGCCAAGTTAAGTTTCAGAACAAAATTTTACATAATCAGCAAAATTATTCCATTCGTTAGATACGTCTATTTATAAGTCTCGGTTTGGTTCATAGTTACAATTTTCGATCAGAAAGTCCTCAGTATTTTAGTAGGCAATAAAACTTCGTGATTATTGGATTTGCGTAGTGTCATGTTGGCGGTCGAATCACTTAATGCCGCGATGCGTAAGTTTATGGGCTTAGGCTAAGATTTACTGCATACAACGTTTTCCTTCACACCATCCACACAAATTGATTAAGATGTTCTTAGTATTGTTTGTTTAATTAAAATACCTTTTGGTAAACAAATGGATGCTACAATTCGAAAACTATATTATACCTATATTTAACTAGATTTTTCCTATTTATGTTGGGATATTATTGTGTGAATATTATTCCAACATTAATGGGATGTGACGATTTTCATAATCTCCTTTAACATGTTATTCACACATGGAATTGTGGGTTTTTCAGACTGCATTTGATCTGTGTATCATGCATGACTGTGGTTATACTACTTAGTTCTCCATACTACAAGTATAATGACAATGTATTTTAGTGCTAGTTCAATATTTTAACATTTACAGATTAATAAGCTGACTAACCTAAGAAGTCGAACCAAAGTTGTTGCGGAAATTACATTTACTTTAACTATATAACCCCACTAGCTGATGCCCGCGACTTCGTACGCGTTACACTAAATGTCTACTAATTTATCACAACATTATATTATCACAATAATTTATGTGATGATGTTCAGTGAGGATGTTTGTTACTCAATCACGTCGTAACGGCTGAACCGATATTGATGAAATTTGGAATGTACGTAGATTTTAACCTGGAATAACATATATTGCTACTTTTTATCCTATAAATCAGTTAAAAAAATTGCAGCTACATTAAGCGTCCCTTTAAACTTATATTGTCGCAATGGCGAGCCTTACAAAATGGTAGCCGTTGAAATGTTAGCTGTTACCCGCGGCTTCACGCACCTTGTTCTATGCATAAAACCAAGAGGGCTGGGAGACTGATAAAACAGCAATCGTAGCTTTCATATATTTTATAAAATATTATCGTTATGAAATCAAAATTAATCAAAGCATTTTGAATAGTGACAATTAATTAAAAAAAGTTGATTAATTTTCAATCTATAACAGATAATTAAAACTGTTTTATTTTTAAGAAAATTGAGAAAAGTTGTTATAATTTTTGTAACCTCTATAAATGAGAAGCATGTGCAATGGTTGCAAGATGCAATGTGCGAGGAGCGAGGGCAGCGATCCTCCGGCAGCGGAATGACGGTGGTGGCGGGCCGCGGCCAGGCCGGGCCGGGCGCGGGCGGATGGCAAGGGATGCAGCCTCACCGTGCCGGTGGTGCAGCGCGCCTCGACCTCGCTCCCAGTGTCGCTCAGATCGCGGCGTGCGGTGGTCGTGCGTCGAGCGCGTGTGGAGTGATGTCTGCGAGATGAGGCTGTCGCTGGTGCTACTGTGGCTGGGCGCGGCGGCGGCGTGCGGCCCGGGCCGCGGCTTCACCCGTCGCACGGGTGTGCGCCGCATCACACCCCTGGTCTTCGGCCAGCACGACCCCAATTACAGCGAGAACAGGAATACTGCCAGCGGTCCCCCCGAGGGCCGCATCACCAGAGACGACGAGAGGTTCAAAGACTTAGTGCCGAACTATAACCCTGACATCGACTTTAAGGATGACGAGGGAACGGGTGCAGATCGCCTGATGACCCAGGTGAGTTTTCTTTCGCAAGTATTGTTTCATCTTACGAAGGGTTGCGTATGTATGGGGAGGAAGATCTTCGTGGGTGGAATGAATCGATGTTCACGTGAAAGCTCCTCGTTTGGAATTCAAATAATGAGTTGTATGTGCAGTTCCGTTACGTTTTCTGGAAGCTGTAGATATCGAGAAGCAATAAATTCGCCGTTGTTTTGAAAACAGCTCAGTGCGCGGGTAGGGACCGTCGGCCGGTGTAAACATTACGCGGGGAACAATGGATATAAATTGCGGACATTACGGTAGCTTCGTAGCGAGTGTCTCGGTTGTAGCACTGTAATTACGCAGGCTTTGTCATCAAATATTTTGACTGTAACTAATTGATGAATGATGAATTCTTTTCAATTTCGATGCCATTTTCGGTGAATATACGCCCGTCGTAAAAGTTGGTGTCGAAGGCATTCAGCGTCGTGCGTTGTCATGTCATTCAGGACGTTTTGTATAAATATAAAGACAACTTACGGGAAACTTAATATTGTTGAGGGTCGTTGCGTTTTTTGCGCATTTCATCTGTAATATTTCACAAATTTTTTACTAATTGTTGTAAATGTTTAATTGGGTTGGTTGGAGTATAAAGCTGTATTTTCTCTGCGGTCCTTACATTTTTTACCTCCACCATAGATATTGTTAATTTGTTAAGATTTACGGCAGTTATCAAAACACTATACCTACCGAAAAATTTATGGAAACTATTATCGAATCAGCGCCTTTACATAAATAAAGACGATGTGTTTATTTATTCTCTTCATGGGCCGTTTACATTTTCTAAACGGCCCATATATATTATATATTACTTACAAAAAAAGTTGTTTACAGTTACGTAAAAAGGCCCATTGGAATGTAACAATGAGCAAAATATGTTTTTATGTACAAAATATTTAGACATAACCTGCTGTATAACTGATAAAAAGTTATCGTATGTATAATGATTAAAAATACTGCACATGTTATGCAAGTATGTTATAATATATGTTGTGAGATATGTAACGCGGGGTAACGATGAATAGGTCTATCAAAACACTAAGATTTCCTCAACATTTATTTGATACATCCATACAAAACTTGAATGTGACGATATAATATAGGTATTTAAATGTAGAACTACTCTTAGATTCAAGCACCAACTTAATTTACCTAAACATTTCTGTTCCTAGTCTGTTTAGTAATGTAATTACCTATGTCCTCACGCAAAAAAGTACCTGATTCAGTGTGTCCTATGAATCAGGTATTTTACGTGTGTAAGTAGGTACTAAGCTAAAGACTGAGGATACGTATCTACGTATCCTCAGTCTTGGTACAATCAGCCGCAGCATACCTCGACACCTTTAAATCGAGTTTCATACATCACACTATCTGTTATGAAAAGGCTTCACGGCACACGGCGTATTTAACTTACAGTAAAATATCCTAGAATCATCTAGTTAGTGGGAATTCCCATTTTCAGAACTAACAGACACGAATGCTGTTTATTTACTTAGATATATATACTGGAGTATTATTGACAAAGCTATATAACTATATGATATAACTAGTGATTCGCCCCGAACTGAGATCTCATATTTTAATATTTATTATAAAATTATAAATATTATAAAATTTAAACATATTTAGTCGCTAAATACGTTTAGGAATCGTTGTGCAAGCCGGCATTAATCTTTGAATAATAAAATAGTGTCACGAATTGCGTAACCAACTTACTTGACCTACAGTTTTATTCAAATTCCAGGTAACGGGAGATCATGTTAACCCCATTATCTCAACAAACCCCCTTACATTTTTAGCCCATTTAGTCACACAAAAATTGTACCATCACTACCCTACCTACCTATTTACCAAATTTCACGATGATCGTATAAACGTTTCGAAAGTTATCCTTGGACAAACAAACATACATACTTACAACGCCGATTTTCCCAAGTTGTTTTAGAGATCTCGCTTCGCTCGATCAATTAAGTTTTCATCACTTATTCTCTGAAAATTGGTCATTGTAAACTTGATATCGCCTCTGCCGACTGTCGATAAAGAAGCCGCTTTGATATCTGAAATAATTGTTTGAATTTTGCCAAAAACTTTAAGTACAAGAAACAAGTATAAGGCCTTGTATTTGTTAAAATTATCGCATAATCAACATAAAAAGAAAAATTAAATATTAAAGAAATAAAGGGATTTTCTTTATTTATCTTTGAAAAAACCAACTATGTAGGTACTTCTGTCATCATCAACATCCGAAAAACCTAAAAAAATAGGGTAATCCGATTCCTACACAAACGTTTAGTGGCGATTCACAAGATAACTGAACCGCAGAAATGTCTAAACTCATGCGTATCGAATTACTTACGTCTTTATATTGTCGCTAAATCAATAAAATAGCACACTTTCCACGGTACATTGTCTATAGGAATCAAACTACCTTATCGCATATTTGCTTGGCCCCGCTCTAATGGCTGGCCCAACACTAGTTGACAAACAAACAGTCACCATAAACCATCGAGGGCTAAGCCAAAGGTTATACCTAAACATTCTAGACAAGTAGGTATCAGTCGATGAATAAACTTGCAAACGAATGGCACTGAAACATCAATGTGTCCCTCATATCCATTTTGTAAGCGATTTGCTAGTTCCACGGCCATTTGTATAGGAGGGCGATAAGTGTTACTATTTCCTGGACGATGTAGGTCAGTTTGTAACCCACATCCTTCTTTAGCCGCTTATAGGCGCCTCATAAAATCAAACTTAACTGAAAGTTCAAATTGTTTTGGGTCACAGGAGCTGAGGGGTAACTTTGGGTTTTAAATTGATGATAATAATTATAATAAAGCCTTTATTAACAATCTTGAAATACACATTACATATTTCTACTTAGTACTACAAAATTTGTTTATGTATAGATATAAAATATAATAGTTACAGATTAGAGCCCGGTTTTTTTATTGTCTTGCTTTTAAGCATAGGCCTCCCCGAGTGTTCTCCACAAAGATCTTTCTCTTGCTTTTCTCGCCCTAGTCGTTCCCGCCACTTTTTTAATATCATCTTCCCATCTACGATACTGTCTACCTGTACTTCTCGTTTTATATCTAGGGCACCATTCTGTCACTTCTTTTGCCCATTTTTCCGTCTTATTTCTTACTAGATGCCCAGTCCATTTCCATTTTAGTTGTTGGATTCGGTATTTAATATCTATAATGTTGGTCTCTTTTCTTATTGTTGTTAAATTAACGTTGTCTTTTAATTTTATGTTTAGTATACTTCTTTCCATTCTGTGTTGACAAGTTTCTAATGATTTTGTTGTTTTAAATTACTGTTAAATAAAAAAAAGACCACACTACTATAAACTGTAATTGAACTTAGATATCACGCTTCAAAAGTGTTACGCATTTGATTCAGATGGCTCATATATGTATTTTGATTTCGGTGGACTCTTACTCTTGCAGCGCCATAACAAATGATGCAAGTGACAGAAGAGTGAGTGAACCTGGTAGAGACATAGTTAGTGTTTTGTGTTTGCCGGTACCAAAAACTACCGAAAAGAACAGCAGTGTTACCACATAGTGGTAAGCAAATGTTGGTAAAACCCTAATGTCGAACATGTCCGTCGCAAAAACTGCATTAGCATCCATCAAACAACTCGCGAAAATTGATTGTGACATGTTTATAAAACCTGCTATTTCTGGTTGTAGCAAGTTGCAGCAATGTCAATTGAAGTAGCCGACCGACCAACAGTCTGACAAGCGTTTACGCTTCCGAACTAAAACTAGTTTTACGATACTCTGATCATATTTCGATCCTACTCAACCTAAATCCTGAAATAGTGACAAGCAATTGTTCGCCGCTCGCAAATAATGACTCGGACGTATGAACAAATCGTACCTACGCAAATATTTTAATAAGCATGTGTACGTAGATAAGTTTACGTGGAATCCAGTTATGTGCAGATAATAATCGGACGAGGGCTGTAGCCGCGTGTCGGCGCTGTGTGCGTGGAAGAAAGGTCGGCGCGAATCCAGCGTAGATGTTATGTGCTCGCCCCGGGCTGCACATAGCCCGGCCGACTCACCAGCCTTGCATTCGTAAAAATCTCCAAACCGGTTCGATGCGCCTCCATTACTTTCTTTCTGCCTCCACCGAGCCTCCCATTTAACTCGGGCCCACTTTTTATCAGGAATCGGTATCTCCGTCTAATAGTATTATTTATTTCTCATAAATAATAGGGAATATAAGTAAAGTGAATGCGGCCGGGAAGCGGTATTCTACCTTACATGCCAGATGCTTGTGTAAATGCTGTGCTCTTTCCGTCGGTTCTTGCATTTCGTAACTCGACGGTGACAGTTCAAGATTGAATACTACCTGTGTATAACCTCAACTAGTGTATAATCTTTATTTAGAAACAATCGCTTGCATTTACATTTTTATACATTGTAAAATAGTGTGCTACATTTTGTCTGCGTTTAGATTTAGAATTTCACTTAGTTGCTGAGGTCCAGCCCACAAACCCCGCATAGTGTTTTAAAAGCATATGTCTACATACAGAATATGCTATATACTCTCGCTGGCTGTTCTACTGCGGTCGAGTAACCAATTATTTATTTTCAAACCGAGCAGATGCACCCCTGGTTTATGCATATAGGGAGAATAACTATCACTTTTTCCATTCTAAGAATGGACACCATTCACTCGGCTAGTATTGCAAACCGCAGAATAGGAATCCGACCGCGCTGCGCCTGCAGTCTGCACTCCTCAGATTCCAATTTGAATTACTTACCAGTTTTATGTTAGTTTTTATTTAATATTGTAAATCGCTGGACGCGAATAGTGGGACGCTGGGATTGTGAGGGGTGCGGAAAGTGTGCGGGGATGGGGGACATAAATATCTTGGTGATTTATGGGTAAGGCGGTCGCGGGATAGGTCAGCATTATTCAATTTCGTATTTGAGGCTCGAGTTACAATGAGCTTTTACTGCGGCACGGCGCGCGCGCAGTTAGCGCTATGACGCTGTCCAGACGACACACTATTTATCTACGTTTTTGTATTTCATTGATATGATCATTTTGCCTGGCCATTATTCTCCTTTATACGCTTCATTTAAAATTTCCGTTAAATCCGGTTAGAGGTTCCAAATTAATTTCCGATCCCATCCAGATAAAACAAGTAAAATAGGTATAAAAACAAATGCTTTAAAGCCACTTCATTATCGATTGTTAATATTCATTTAATTTCGTTGGCTGTTGATACGCTAAAGTGGTTAAATTTGTTGTGAGCAAAGACACCGCCGCCATAATTAGATACTTTTCGGCTTATTAGCGCAGGATAAAAAACGGAACGAGGCCTGATCGGTTCGTGAATAATTGACCATAATCAAATTAATCCTAAAATTCTACGGTGGGTTTACAACGCTGTAAAATGTTATAAACATCTCTAACAGCCGCATATTAACATCGCGTTTTCATCAAAGGTTAATCTTATACAAACATAAATAAAGTTATATGTTCATTCATTGTAAAAGATTAGGGAAGGTATTTGTTTTAGAAAAATACATTTATGAGCATTGAAGTTGTGCCAGATACGTTCCTAATGCAAGATAATGTGATAGTAAACTTGAGATTAGAGCTGTGGGTAGTGGAATCACTCGTCCAGCTATTAATAAAGACAGATATAAACACTTCATTTCAAACAAATTTATTGCCCTAGTTGAGCAAGAGAACATTTCAACATTTATGTATCCAAAATGTGTAATCGCTTTGAAGGCAGTGCCGTCTGCTCAGTACTGAATGCTCAGTGCCGACTGCTCAGTGCCGACTGCTGGACTGGACTGCCCTTCGCTTTTATTATGAATACGTTTTACTCAACTAAAATTAGCGTCTAATTTATTTTACTAATCATAAAATATTATTTTGAAACAACAATAGGCCTTTCGTAAGTAGACATGGTCTACGTAACGTGGTCCTTTACTCATGGCCTCATGACCAAGCTCAAGGTCGCTCAACGAACTATGGAGAGGGCTATGCTCGGGATTTCTTTGCGTGACAAAATCCGCAATGAAAAAATCCGCAGAAGAACTAAAGTTGCCGACATAGCTCTCAAAATTAGCAAGTTGAAGTGGCAATGGGCAGGCCACATCGCTCGTAGAACCGATAACCGCTGGAGAAGAAAGGTTCTCGAGTAGAGACCACGGACTGGAATACGCAACGTAGGCTGGTCCCCCATAAGGTGGACCGATGATCTAGTAAGAATCGCGGGGAGCCGTTGGGCGCAAACGGCTACCAACCGCTCGTTGTGGCGATCTAAGGGGGAGGCGTATGTTCAGCAGTGGACATCTGATGATGAAGATGATGAAGTAGACATGTATCTAGGTTAGATAAATATTTTGGCAGACATATTTACCTGCATGAAATTAAGATTTCCAAAAATATGTACTTATACTGCTTTTGTAGTAGCTACGGATGGGTTATTACTCCTAAGTAGGTAAATAGTTAGCCAATGCCAGTCTACTGTGTAAATTCAAAATCATAAGTAAAGACGATTTTACAATGAAGCTTTCATCGAAACATTTGGTTCTGTAAAACATTTTCCCATTTTATTTAGGTAAGTTTTTTATACAATATTATGTTATGAGAATATCAATTTTATAATCTCTCTGTACAGGTACTTATAAAGGTTGGTGGAAGCCGATGCGTGCAGGCCGCACGAGATCGGTCGCTCTGGAAATCTACTGGTGAGGCCTATGTCCAGCAGTGGACGTCCTGCGGCTCATCATTATGATATATTTTATAATTTAATAATAGGTACATATGTGTCGGAACAAAGAAAAACACGTAAAAATTTATTATAAAAATATTGTATCTTCTCGAATTTTTGAAGTAAAACTACTTTACGCACGCTTGACTTGGGGACTAAGCTGGTGAATGCGTGACGAGAGCGTTACAAAAAGTGTGATTGGGCGAGGCGAACGGCAGTTGAAAGGGAGATATAAGTTAGTGAAGATAGAAAGAGAGCGAGTTATGTTTCGTATATTACTGTAGGGGCAAGAGAGAGAGAGAGAGAGAGAGAGATGCGAGCACACATTTTCTTTCTCTCTTCCTCTGATTGCCAGTGCATGAAATATATATATATATCTCAGTCAGTAGTTAGTTTGCGAGTTTGCTAGCGTTACGCGCACTGTGATTTTTTGATTATTTTTCGTAATTTCATTTCGTTCTTGAACAATTTTATAAAATAATATTTTGACAAAGAAGTTTTACTTCAGTCGTGGGGTCTAAAGCACACTCGTTTTTATTTATTTAGAATTATGTTATATCAGTAAAATGTTGTCGACCTCATAACTGGCAAAATATGGTTTTATGTTTAACCTATTCTCCTGCAGTTTTATAGTGTGTGGCTGGACCAAAAATACCTTAGCTAACTAACTAGTATAGAAGCCCTCTAACGTTCGCAACCTGCCTGAACACTTGTTCAAACACACGCCAAACCCAAGTAATAGGTCTTTGAACCCCCGTGTTTGCGGTTTACTTTATAGATATAGTTGCTTCTTAAAGTGGCGATAAATTAACGATTTGCATCTCTCTCTCGAACGTAAACAGTTGTGATATATGCAAACACAGTGTGCTAATACCTTCGCGTTAGTCTCGTCTCGTGACTAATGTGCAACACTAGAACCGAATCTACCTACCTATAGATTAGTGCTACGATTTTACTTAGAAAACTTTCGTTTGAAAGTAGACCTGACGAAACTCTTTTAATGAGAGGTTTTTTTTGAGATCCGAGATATTCTAAAGCTAGAATAGCAAGTCACCAGCATATAGATTTGTGCTGCGATGCTAAAAGATTTCCTTCTTTAGCTCGATCCACTTCGAAGACAAGCGTTCGGAAATGTACCAAATTAAATTATTTTAAAACGAGGTTTTTTTGAGATGTTTAAAGGCTAGATTAGCTAGGCACGTCGAAGTCCTTCAAGTTATCCCAAAGTAAACAAATATTAAAAAGCCGTCGCAAAAAGCGGCGTCGAGTGTTTGCACGAGACCCGTGCGCCGGAGCCGCGTTTGTTTTAATTACTGCTGCAAATATTTGTCATAAAGCCAGCTGGTGGTGGTTATCTTGGTCTTATCTGTCAAACCTCAGTCAATGCTAAGAGGCACGGGCTACGGAATGACAAACAAACGGATCAACTAAAGTAACTTGCCTCATTAGCGACCACACCGAAATTACATTTTGTTACAGTAATATTATCTCTAATATTACCGTGATTTTGTGGAGCACCGTTTACAAATATCTTATGTGAGCTATAATGTATAAAATAAAACCGGCCAAGTGCGAGTCGGACTCGCACACGAAGAGTTCCGCCCCATTTTCTATAAAAACGGCAAAAAAATCACGTTTGTTGTATGGGCCCCCCTTAAATATTTGTTTTATTTTAATTTAATTAATTATTTTAACATGAATATATAATTAAATATTCTGTGAATATTTCAAGCGTCTACATGTTGCCGTTATCAATATCGCGCAAGAACGAGCAAAAATCATGTTTGATGTATGGGAGCCCCCCTTAAGTATTTATTTTATTCTGTTTGTCGTATTTGTTGTTATAGCGGCAACAGAAATACATCAGTAATAATCACAATAATCAGTGCGAGGCGAGACGTTATTCGGAGCGGATCGCACTCACCCTGATCAAGGTTCACGAATTGAACCGAAACATTGTCGGTCGAAACACCGATAAGACGTTACGTGATAAATCCTGTATTTATAATAATGATAGAAATACATCATCTGTGAAAATTTCAACTGTGTAATTATCTATTACGGTTCATGAGATACAGCCTGATGACAGACGAACAGACAGACATACAGACGGACAGACAGTGGAGCCTTAGTAATAGGGTGCCGTTTTACCCTTTGGGTATGGAACCCTAAAAAGTATATACAACCTGTTTTGTTACATACGACACGAATTTAAAACACACATCCTCCACTCATTAACTGATTTTAGAGGTGGGTTTAATATCGATGCCTTGAATATTTATCCAGTAATCGATACATTTCTAATAAACAATTTTTAACGTAAATCCGCGGAGCCTTTGCGACGAGCCTTTGCCGCTAGCCAGTTTGACAGGTAACTACTTACAAGATGAATGAATATGATTTGTTTACCTATTTAATACAGGATGTTGCATTGATATTTTAGGATATTTTATAGATGTTTGAAAATTTAAAATTATCTACGGTAATGAATTTGAAAAAATCTGGTTTTACTACAATACTAGCCATTAATACCAGTGTTTTCAATTAATGTCGTACTTAATAATAACACGTAGTATAAAAGATGGTTAACTTAAAGAATGTTACTTAGTGTTATCATGTTGCAAAATATTTCTTCACATAAAGTAACTTCGATGTGGACGTACCTTTTAAATCAAACTTACCTTTACAACATTTTTTAAATTGACGTGTAAATGTAGAAAATTTTGACAAAGTTTCAATTTTGTCGGCACAAACTAAATTCAATTTAGTCTTGATGGCCGGAACTAAAATGACTACTGTTATTTATACGATCTTTGATATGAAACAAAAATTATTTTAGTACTGTCAAACATATTTTAGGGTTCCGTACCGAAAGGGTAAAACGGGACCCTATTACTGAGACTTCGCTGTCTGTCTGTCTTCTGTCTAACGGCAACATGTAGACGCTTGAAGTTATATCATCATCATCATCGTCAGCCTTTCTCATCCCACTGCTGGGCATAGGTCTCTCTTCGTTGTCGCCATTCGCCTCTGTCCTGCACTGTTCTAACCCACATACGACCTGCGATCTTTACAATGTCGTCGACCCATCTTACCGGCGGACGACCTGCGTTCCTGGTTCCATCTCGGGGCCACCACTCAGTCAGCACCCTGCTCCACCTGTCATCACCGCGTCAAGCCACATGTCCTGCCCAACTCCATTAGTTATATATTTACTTTAAAAATAAATAATTAAATTAAAATAAAACTAGTATAGAAGGGGGGCTCCCATACAACAAACGTGATTATTTTGCAGTTTTTATAGATAATGGAACGGAACCCTTCGTGTGCGAGTCCGACTCGCACTTGGCCGGTTTTTAAACTTATGCCAACATAACCCCATCTAGATCTTAAAACATCTGCGTTTTGCTATAACTTTCAGGATTTTATTTGGGATCATTGAAATCTGACCGGGATTTTCAGTAGCTTTTAAAGAATAGCTAGTTACGAGTACAATGATTGTTTTGGCATCTTATTATTTATGTTTGATACATCGATTGTAAATTGAAGGGACTTTAATACTGTAGTGAAATGGGCCGTTGGTTTAACGTTGTTATTATGGAGGATTGGTTGGTTGCTACGGAATTTATGGCTCGTATGTTCACCCGGTAATGTTTCATTGCTCATCTGATAGTGGTTTGCAATTATTATTACTATAACGGGATATATATATATATATATATATATTATAAATTATAGGCAACGTTTGACCACGATCTCGCCTTATGGTAAGCGATGATGCAGTCTACCATGGAACACGCTTGCCTAGAAGAAACCTATTCACTCGCGACTAGAAGACGCCTAGGTTGTAGTTATCAGGAAACACAGGCTCAGGCAAGGCGGATCACTCCTTGGCGGTGCGCATAATAAAGGTGGAAGAGTACCGCTTTTTGTGTATGGGAGGTATGTCTACCATGTAGCGGTGGCGCACCGCGGAGCGCCTGGTTTTCCGATGATAGAATGGGGATGGTGGGATCAGGTTGAAGAGCTCTGCAGCACACTCCGAAATGTATCCGATAGAAAACCGAGAGTCTTGCAACTTTTCGACGATGCTCGAGGCTGTAGAGCCTTGCATCTGCTAATTCGTCATTGCAAATGAGCTTCTTGGCTCTTCTCTCAATATATTCCTTTTTTCAGTGTTACGACCGACAACAATTCCCGTATACTCCACTAGTGGTTCGCTCCGAACAGAGATCTCGTGAGTCTCTCAATACACAAAAAAAAATATTCTTAGGTTGACTCGCGCACCGATGCCTAAACGTATTTAGTGGCTAAATATGATTTAAGGAGTTGTCAAATTATACAAATACGTAAAATTAAAACATGTTTAGTCACTAAATACGGTTAGGGATAGTTGTGCAAGCCGGCCTTAATCTTTGACTAATAAAATAGTGCCACGAAATGCAAAACCAAATAACTTGACCTACAGTTTCATTCAAATTACTGGTAACGGAAGTTTATGTAAAAT
Source organism: Philereme vetulata (assembly GCA_918857605.2). NCBI lineage: Eukaryota > Metazoa > Arthropoda > Insecta > Lepidoptera > Geometridae > Philereme > Philereme vetulata. Next base: position 684,957 of record OU975440.1, on the reverse strand, counting down.
GGTTATTATTTTTGGGGTAGAAATTGCAGTTATTCTGGATTTCAGACTTTAACCTATATTTGTGTCACTAAAGTATACCAAATTTCAGCACTGTGGGGTCACTTGTGTACCCTGTGAATTTTGTCAAAGTTCAGTTTTTATTATGGCTAATAACTTAACAACTACAAGGTTTAAACTAAAAATAAAAACAGCGTCGAAATGTACTCACAAAGAACTTTTATTAGACGTGCCATTTGATCGGATAGCCCCATTTTGTTTTTTTTACCCCCTTGAACCCCAATATCTCAACAACCCCCCACATTATTAGCTCATTTAGTCACATCAAAATTGTGCCATCACTACCTATGTACCAAATTTCACGATGATCGGTTAAACGCTTCGGAAGTTATCCTCGGACAAACAAACAAACATACATATATGCTTACACACATACAACGCCGATTTGCCCAGGTTGATTTAGAGATCTCGCTTCGCTCGATCAAAAATACATCTGTTACACTTGTTCGCGCTTTTTTAGAGTTACGTTACATCGCTCATTTATACAGATCAAATGCAAATATTTCTAATTCTAAGTCTAGGATGGGGGGGAATAAACGATCTGCACTGACGTCCCGCATTGGGGTGTATTGTGCATTACCCCCCTTCTAACCTGACCCCAGCCATCCTAACTCTTTGAAGTAACGGAGTAGGACTTTGGGTTGGTGGCAGCAGCTTTCCAGGGTCCCCGTGGGTGTTGAAGTAGTAGTGGTGTTAGTGGAACATGAGGATTCGATGACAATATATGATGCAAATATTTTATTTCGTACGATATTTAGGTTACAAGAGTGCTTGAAGATATTAGAAGTTTTAGAATTAGGTATAAAGAGGTTTCAATAAAATTCTGCCATAAAAATTACACAGGACTTACTTTTATTACCGATAATTAGAACTTGTCAAAATTTTTAGCTCAACCAATATTTTTTTATATATTTTTTAACTGAAAAAATTGCTAAAATATACTCTCCATCCTAAATTAAGTTTTTTAAGAGATAATAAAAAATCCTGGAAATTTCACATAGAGTGCTATCAAGTCCCAAAGTAAGCAAAGCTTGTACACACGGCTACACATCAAGCTATACATTTCCAGTATAAGTTAACCTCTCATTCTACGAAAAGCCTACACAATGCGAGGTCAATGTAAAATGCTTGATGTGTAGCCGTGTGTACTATGGGAACCAGATAACTGATAGAATATTGAAGTACATTTTTTTGTAAATACATATTTATAAATATATAGATAAACACCCAAATGCAAATAAATATATTGATTTCATTTAAGGGATATGTCGAAAAGTCTAAATGAGTTTTCCATATTTGAATACTAAAATGTCTAAGCTAGCTGACTTTATTATCCCTTTACCTGAGACGCAGGAGGTAGTGGGTTCGATTCCCGCCGCGGAACAAATGTTTGAATGATCTACAGATATTTCAAATAGTATTTTATTTATAGTGTTATCCGAACACATACGGAAAATGCCAAGATTTTTAAAATTATCTCAAAAATTCTAGGCTCTAAATTCGTCTAGGCATGAAATTTTAGAGATGATTTTAAAAATCTACAGATATTTGTTCCGGGTCTGGTTGTTTTCTATATATTATAAGAATGTATTTACAAAAAAAAGTATATACGAGTAAGTATTATATTATATATTCTATCAGCTATCTGATTCCCATAGCTCTGTTTAGTATGGGGCTAGATAGCGCTGTGTGAAATGTCAAGCAATATTTATTTATCTAGAATGAGTTGCTCAAGTGCCTCCTTGCTAATCTTACCTGATGGATATGTTTCGTAATACACTTGTGAAATTACACTGAGGAAGTGCAGTGTTTTCGTACTTGTAATGTAATCCGTTTTGTGTATATCGATGGCTTTCATTGATTTATCGTTTCCAAACGGTACACACATTCTCTTCCTCAGTTTCGCAACACTAATCTATTGCATATGAAATGCTGTAAAGGTGATTCACCCTGAATGAACCAATCATTATAATAAGCTTACATTCAATATTAAATACAAGAGGACCCGTCTCGCCTTTGTACAGATATTAGGACAAAATGAAATATACCCACTCAGGGAAAGTGTAGTTTCTGTTGTGTAGTTACCCCCTTCAACTACAAACTAATAACAAATACAAACTAAGAAACCACAAACTTAACACGTTTATACTTATAGTATTTATAGATCTGTGATCTGTTAGCGTCTGTGATCAACTGATCAACTATTTTACTGGGATTTAGAATTTAAGAACTTTCGGAAAATATTTCCTCGATTTCTATCATTCTAAAGATAAAATTAACTTATTGAAAACAAAGTCCCAAATCAATGATTTTTATATCGTCAAACAGTTTTCCCTTGCCAAAAGTTAAGTGGCCGTTAAAAAGCCAGGGCCGGACTCAGCGTGTCGAGCGGCACTTAAAATCCTTCACCCAATAAAAGCACGGTACCGAGCACAGGGCTGTAATTGGTTTCGAACATGATTGCGGGCGAAGCACAGGCGACCAACGACCATACTTTAACGATTCTCATTGGTTAGCACCAATGAGAATCGTTAAAGTATGGTCATTATATAGCATAATGATGTGTGACAGCGACATGGAGAACAAAGCTTGTAATTGAATTTTACTGTGTAATTTTCTTGTAACATTGATATTTTTGATCGGTTTCAAAGGGTTTGATTTCACTCCATTTTGAGCCATTTATTTTAAACAGGTTCAATATTTTGATGGATAGGTAACATGTCTAAAGTAAAAGAATCTAGTAGGTACGTAACATCAGATTATACATTCAAAATGCAACTTCTCGTATACCCACACTTTGCTAAGTGAAAAAATCTATTTAAGGCTTGCATCTACGCCGCAGTCGCAGGCTGCGCAGGCGCCGCGGGACGCCGATCCCCCGCGCCCCTGCCTTTATTTATATTTATTTACCTTCCCTTCATTCACCCGCCCTTTCGGCCTTTTTTGTCGCGTCGTAATACGCCCGATACAAATATTGTGAAAGAGCCTGCGGTTTGAGTGAATTTATTGTGCTACAATTGGATATGGGTCCGATGACGCTCGCATTCTTACAGGATATTGTTAGATCTGCTATCTATGGGACATAAATTGTATGAGTAACAATAGTAATTGTAGCGGTATAACTTTAAAAACAGAAATTGATGAAATGGTCTTGACATTTGATGGCACTTAAGAGATTAGTGAAAAACTGATTAGATACAAATAAGTGGAGAGGTACAAATCATGCCACAAACAGCTTGCTTGTTTTGTAGGAAAGCACAAATCTACAAATAGGTAAGATGTTGAGTACATATTTTTGAAACTCATGATAAATTGTGTGATAAACAAAATATTTCATGAATGGCGTAGCACCTCTAACTGAATGTTGTTTTCTTATGAAATTATAAACATCCTTCCCCAAACTATAAAGAATCTATAAAAAACTGTTATTCGTAGAAAACAATGCAAAGATAAATCACCACATTATTGTTTTGAGCGCTCGTTATCCAGCGCATCTGAAGGCAGTGACGCGACGACGTTACGTGCATCGGTTATCTATCATGATAAATGGCGTATTTATTTATCCAAAGAGCCTAAATAGCTATGGTAATATTGGCCCTACAACAGCACAAAAGGTAACAAAACACAAAAGTTGAAAAAGGTAAACCGCGCTATTTACAAAGTGGCTAGCGAGGACCACACAACCACAATCGAGCCGCGCGTGCGACTCCTCCGCTTCACTATAAAAAAATAATTCCCAACATAGATCTTTTTCGGTTAGAGATCTCGCATTTTGTTGGTGTGATTTGTGACGTTCGGAAATGTTAATGGTGCGTCTTATTGATTTTTTTGCGTTAGATTTCGCAAGGTTTCTCGAATGCTGATTTTATACGGCAATTAAAAGGGTCGTCGACATTTGCATATTCATGAAATGTTTACAGGAAGTATTGTAAAAAGGCGAATGTTTGGTGCGAGGAGGGGCGCGGGCGGCGTCGTCGGCCGGTGCGCGGTGTTTACGCGATCGGCGCGCGAGCTGGCTGCGATGACGGACGTTGAACAGAAGCCCAGTCTTTGACACCACCGGCCTCCAACGCGCACCTTATTTTTAGTTGAGTAGCTAATTCTTGAAAGTATTCTCATTGTTTTCATTCAACCAAAATTATGAATTGGCTAATTAATCGCGACTATATTTCACGACGCTATGATTGTGCGAATACTATCCGACTCTATTCAACTGATATTATCTATGATCGTTCTCTATAATGAAATGAAGCGAACTATGTTCTAGCTAGACTATGAATGGAAATGTTGGCTAAAATATTTATAAGGATGTCATGAAATCAGACATACAGATTTAACTGGAGTTAAACTGGCAAGTTGAAGCAATGGCGGCGAATTGCCTTGGAATGAAGCCAGTGCACTGAAAGAAGCGTTTAACGGATCTTTCAGCAGTGCAGTTATCAAACAAACAGTTTAGATAAGACAGACGCATTTTAGTTTACATTTCAATACAACATTGTATTCTAGACACATGTAAAAATAAATTGCATCAAAAACCTACACTAAGATTGCTAATCTGTACTTATATTGTATAAGGCTTTGAAATATTGCTAAGATCTATCTAATGAATATTAAATTATACGCCATAAAATTATGATAAGGCTAGTTAAACGCAATTTCGAGCTTCGATAAGATCGATAAGTACCTTTATTGGAGAAAGACAAGCTTGAAACGCGGAGATTAAAGATTACGTGAAAAATCAACAGCCACGAGTTTGATACAATAATTACCGTTGAAAGCTGCGATTGCATCAGTTGTTCGGGCATCGTGTGGAAGTTGTTAGGCGCACGCTACACGTGGTGCGTGTACCTACTGGCGTGCACACATGCGCTACTTCGGCCACGTCTAATTGAATGTAGGCGCGGCGGCCGCTCTGGCGGGCCTAACCTAATTTACATTAATGCAAACGAGGAGCATTGTTCAGGTGTGAAACGCCAGTGTCAACACGAGCCTCTACTCAAATAGTTTATTAGCTCCACCCAGCGCTGTTCTGGCCGACAGACCTTTGTAACACTGACAGTCCTCTAAAAGACACGCATAAATAACGCTTAAATATGACTATTCAAGACTTCGCCGGCCAGCACACACACGGACATGTCTAAATAAAGTATCCGCATACCTTTGTTTGATGTCGATAGCTTCAAATTGAATACACAGTACTACAGGTGCTTCTCGCAATTTATTTTGGATAAAGCGCAGATTTTTGGTCCGAGTAAGTAATTCGATGATGACTAAAATAAAATAAATTGATCAGAAGGTCGAACAGAAAACTGTTAGGGAATTCAGTGTTTTGGCAGTTTCTGCTCTCAGAACTATGACGATCTCACAAAGTGCATTAACATTTTACGAGATCTCTGCATCTTCTTTATGGTAGGATTTAAGAGGCGATTTAACGCCTATAAACGGTTTTGATTGTGAGACAAATTGTCGCGAAGTGCACAGGGTGTGCCGGGTCAGCGACCGAACCTGCCCTGGCTGTGGTCAGCTAAACTCAAGAACAGCGGTCACTGGTACCTACATACAATATGTTTCCATTACAGTAACTATTACTGCTTCGTATCGAGGCCTCTTAGTTGGTAGAAAGTTCACCTACCCTTATCACAAAACTTTCCATCATCTAACTAGTTGCAGGCCACAGAACATCTATATGCGTTAAAAGCTATTGAAATATGATAGTATAACTTGAGCCAAGCCTTTAACCCACTGTATGTACGGAATGACCGAATTGATCAGGCAAGCGACCCTCTGTGGTTATTACCAAGAAGCGTATCAAGTTGATTGATATACGACGCTTTATGTACCCACAATCTATTGGCATTATTGCTCATATTATTAGGCGTCCGTAGGTGTGTAGCGAATGTTTCGAACCCAACAAGTAAACCAAATTAGGATACGTATTGATTAAACATAATTGTTAGATAAAAACCATTAATCATTATGAACCCTTTTCTATATTACAAACATCGATGTTTTCACTTGAAATGAATAAAATCAGATGACATTGTGGAGGCTTGCACAAAATGACGTCACTTATGAGACAATGGTCGATCATAAATTAAAGTGACATTCTGCCACATCGCAAATTAATCTTTCGATGTCGTGTGTCATGTATATTGCAGATTGTCGTTCGTAATAACATATAACATATTACCGATTGAGACCTCTTCGGAAGGTAAAGTGCATTCTTGTGTAAGTTGGCCAGAGTCAATTCGCGAGAATGTGCGAATGTATCGAGCTTTGTTATTGTAACCATCCTTTAGTAACAGTTGTTTATGAATCACCTTTGTCTCAACAACGAATATACTTACCTAATCGATAAGTGTGCTATGAATGAGTTGCAAAATGTATTCACTTTCTCTATTTGTAAGCAATTATTTTTAATCATTATTCAAACCTTAAAACTTTCCAGTGCAATTAGGATGGGCATCCTTTGGCAATCTTGATTCCGTTTTCAGGTCTAAGATTCCGCAATGCCTTAAGACAAAGGTTTTCAACCAATGTGTCCTGCCTATCCTCACATACGGTGCTGAAACATGGCCGCTCACGAACGAACTTGTTCACAGGATTAGAGTTGCTCAGAGAGCAATGGAGCGTGCCATGTTAGGTATCTCGCTATTGGACCACATACCCAACATCGAAATACGACGCAGAACCAAAGTCGTGGATGTGGGTAGAAGGATAAACCAGCTGAAGTGGAGATGGGCTGGACACTTGGCAAGGAGGAATGACGGAAGATAGACGAGGGCAGCAATCGAGTGGTGGCCGCAAGAAGAGCGCAGACCACTTGGCAGACCACCAGCCAGATGGTCGGACGACATCGCGAGAGTTGCGGGAAGGCAATGGATGCACTTGGCACAGGACCGGAGAGAATTGCGTGATAGCGAGGAGGCCTATACCCAGAAGTGGGTGGATGTGGGCTGAGATGATGATGATGACGATTATTCAAACCTACGGATTGCATGTTACATGTGTCATTCTGTAGGTACCTTTTATTAGTTAAGAGATGATACATACCTAACAAGAATAACCAATCTTTTCAGAAGTTACCAATTGCTTTGACTTTATCAAATTACCTTTTAAATAACCACTTACATTAATAATCAGACATTAAAATCTTCTAAGAAGCCAGGATACTTTTGTAGTTGATGTGGCGCCTCATGATTCAATTGTTTAGATTACATACGAGTACTTACATACAACCAAATTACAACCATATGGACCGTTTGCAACTACACATTTTTAGGATCTCCTTTATTAATGACTAGCTTACCAATCCGCAGCTTCGCACGCGTAGTTTTTCAATCATAACATTACCCTCCTTCTGCGCAGTTGGGTAAAAAGTAGCCTATGTCACCCAGGGATAGTGTAGCTTCCCAACAGTGAAATATTTTTTTTAATCGGTCCAGTAGATTCAGAGCCTATTCAATACAAAGAAACAAATCTTTCCTTTTTATAATATTAGTATAGACTAGGGGTTCGCCTCAAACTGAGATCTCGCGAGTCTACAATAAATAAAAAAAAAATATTATTCGTAATCTAACTACCAAAATCGTGCCACGAAATAAATAACCAAATTACTTGACCTACAGTTTCATCCAAATTACAGGTAACGGGAGTTCATGTTTTTGGTTGTTTCTTTTAGGGGTACAAATTGCAGTTTTTCTGGATTTCAGACTTATATCTATTTTTGTAATACATAAGCTACACGCATACCAAATTACAGCACTGTGGGGTTACTGCTGTACCCTGTGAATTTTGTCAAAGATTAGTTTTATTGTGGCTATTTGACCTAATAGTCTCATTTTAATATTTTTTTACACCTCTTGAACCCCAATATCTCAACAACCCCCCCAACATTTTTAGTTCATTTAGTCACACCAAAATTATGCCATCACTACCTACCTATATATCAAATTTCACGATGATCGGATTAACGCTTCGAAAGTTATCCTCGGACAAACAAACATACATACATACAACGCCGATTTGCCCAAGTTGATTTTGTGACAAGTTGACATTGTCTACCTTCATTGTTTGTTATTTTTTACTGTGGCCATTATTGATATGTTCGATAGGTACCTATAACTTTTGAACACAATTTGTACTAAGTATATATCGAAATATCGGGATACTCAAAAACTCACAAATCATGGTAAATACCCCGTTTTAGCGTAAATAGTTGATATGTTCGGTTCGGTAAAAGCAAATCTTTTCCAAAAAGCTATTCAGCAAGCTTACAACGTAAAGTTTATGCAGAAACACTTGAGCACTGTACTAAATAGAGACATTATCAAGTAATAGCTTCCAGTTGTTAATGCAACTACGTATTGGCACTACGTAGGCGACCGTGACCACAGTGCTTTGCCAAGCGGTCGAGTTCAAGGGAAATGCTAACTCGCCTTCGTGACTAACGCCGGTGAATGCTCCTACAGAAAATAGGATATGAACTAAACACCTTGTTCAACATCAATAAACACATTTTCTCATCACAATTCCGCTTACATTGTATCAAATGTTTCCGCTGAGTTTCACCTGTTTCGAGTATCATGACTGTTCCCCTCTAGCGCTCTACATTCCGACCCGTTCAGGTGAATGTGTTCAGGTGTTTGGAAAATTATATTTACTGAATTTTTGCATTTTAATCACTGTTACAATAACATGTTCCAGGAATTTTAATTCGAAACCCGGAGTGAATTCAAGTGCTTTTATAGATTTTTTAAAGCTTGCTGTAAATTGCGCTTCAAGGCATGTAATTGGTTTTGGTTTATGGGTTTATTGTTTATATGGGAAGGCATCGGTGCGTACGTTCGTATGTTGAAAAGTTTATGATCCGCCTCCGAGTCGGAGAATGTTCGCAAACAATCGGCGTACATACGGCCGGCACTGTCGCAACCAATCGTTGCATATTTCTTGCTTGTTTACTAACAGTGAAAAGTGGGTAGGCAGCAGTTTGTGCGCAAGCACATAACAGTGACTGAAAACATTTAACATTTGCTTATTGCTAATCAAGAAACAATGCATCGTAAAGAATTTCCTATCAGTCAAGCGGTTTTATATCCTAAAGACCTAATGGAAATGTGAAAGTGTGTTTAAATGTCGTTTGTACTTCTGAAGCACCCGGGTTGATGGCACACAAGGGTCGCATGCCCAGGATTACCATAACAGCTTTTACATTCCAGATGAGTATGAAGCTCCCTTAGGAGAGCATTTCTGATTTTATACGGGTGGAGCCAGGGGCATTAGCTAATCGCCACATATGACAGGTGCAGTGCATGCAGATTGGATACGGTAATAATATTAACATACATTTTCAAAACTTAATCTCAGAATCATTTTAAGTAGAAACCCAATGGCAGAATTTTAATTCTGCGGCCTCTTTAACTTTCTATATATACGGTTTACTAGGAACAACTCGGTTTAGAATTACGCGTTTTGACATAAGGCTAATTTAAAGGCTACCGCGCAATAGGAACGGATTTCTATTGTAGCAATGGCAGTATTAATAGGGCCGCGGTTACGGCCGGCCCATGTGAAGCCTCAACCGCATACGATTTGTTCTCACGCAGCTTGTTTTTCCATCTCACTCTAACATCCATTCAAAACCATTCGCATCTCACTTATTTTGAGATTCTAAGTTATTCGTTTTTGATATTACATTATTTACCTCGTGCATTTACTTTTCGACGAAAGGGCAAAGTATTCTTCAAACTCAACACTTTTCCATCAAATCAATATAAAATACACCTTGCAGCTTTGGGAAAATAACATTGCTGTTACTAAAAATAATACCAAATGTTTTGAGTTACCTTGAAGTGGCTGGATACAGTTTGAAACCCAATACTATATCGATAGTTTAGTTTTCTGTAATTCTGTTTTTAAGTAAGCTGATCCGGCGTTATTTGGTCTAGCGACGATTGTCCTCGGGGGAACAATGCTTCGGGTTGGCGATTAATGGACTAATGGCTTTAATTGTTATTCTCGACCGGTGTGCGTACCTCATTATTTTGACTATGACCGATCGGCTTCGTGCCTCCGATAAGGGACAATCACAATCGTTCGTGATTATATTAATGTTACATAATCTGTCGCGAGAAAGTTCAACTTCCGCATTTGCGAATGATAACATAGATTATATGTTACGTGCTCTCATTTTCTTTAACGATGAACATATATTAAGTTCATATAACCTAGTGGCAACTCACTTTACACAATTATTTTTCTTTTCTTTTTCAACTGAAATACAAGTCTGTCCAACACGTCATTTTATTGTTGAATTCCTCAAATCAGCAAAGATAAAGGTAGGTACCGTTTGAGTATACTCGCTGGCCAATGAGACATAAATACAAAGTTATTGGTCATTGTTTTAATACAACTGCTGCTCCGGTCATAACTATTAAAATTCACGATGCGTTGACCTGGAATGCACTCGGATATCTGTGGATGTCCAAATTGTTTGAGCATGCGAATGGCAGGAAAAGAGTCACAAAATAACTGGAAAAAAAATGATTTTTGTTTAATTTAAGTTCTGTTTTCAAGAGTGATCTAGAAGAGCGATTAAATCATAGGTTATTCAGTTAAATCAGGTTGAGAAACGTTTTATCCAAAACTAAAGCACGGCCGGGTTCAAAAATCAGCCGTGCAACAATTTTTTTTATTTTAAACTTAGACACACAAGCTGACGGGACTCGTGGTACTGCAGTCACGTTGCCTAGCACATAATACCATATTTACACCTCTCTTGAAGGCGTTCATTTTGAAGCCCACTGGAAAAACCTCCGGGGGAAGGTCATTCCACATCTTGCAGGTGCGTGGAAGAAACGAGCGAGAGAAATGAAAAGTGTAAGATTTCCACGCATTTACAATATGTGGGTGAGCTCGTTGCCGGTTGCGGGATGTTCGATGGTAGAAGTGGGAAGTAGGGATTGAATTGAACAGCTCTTCAGAACATTCGCCGTTATAGATTTTGTAGAAAACGCTGAGCGCTTCGATGTCAAAACGCAGACTCAGTGGCTCCAGATCCTTAGATACTACTGGGTCGTCGACGATACGAATGGCTCTGCGTTGCAAGAAGTCTTGGTATTTCGGTGCACCGTTCCAGATCTGAGAACAGTACTCCATGTGAGGCCGGATTTGTGCTTTTGTAGAGCACAAGACGCTGCCCCGCCGTGAAGTTCCGCTTCGATCTGTTTAGTACACCGAGTTTCTTGGAGGTAAGAGAAACGTTGCTTTCCAAATGACGCCTAAACTGCACTTCGCTAGAGATGTCGACACATAGGCTTGAGAGGTTGTTGGCCGGGCCCAGGGAATGTCCTGGAATAAAGGAGCTGTCAAAAAGGGGGCTTTTTTAGAGTTGAACTCACAGACTTGAGTCTTTGTGGGGTTAAATTGGACTAAATTTAGTGCGCGTCAAGATCGGTCGTCTCAGTGCGTAGATACGGTTAGTGTAGTGTATCATAATATGAACGAGGACATTTCCAATTCTGAAGACCAAATGAGGGTAGTTGCTGCAGATGCCATCACTTCTCGACGGTAGCTCCAAGTACTCCAGTCCACCCGTGACCACGACTGTTGAAACACAGCCGAAACGTCGGGATAACAAATAAATACCCGTTTTAATAAATAATTAAATTTAGTCGTCCCCATTCTGAAACCCGTTTCAAATGTGCGTTCAACCTCAGATACAATTATATTACGTCCCTCTTCCAAAGCCTCCCTGGCGGCACCTGCACGGCCCATACTGAGCATCACCTATCATCTGCGTAGCAGTGCAAACAACAATAATCCAACCAATGGATTATTCTACTCGAAAAATGTATGTGCTCATTTACAAATGCGGTGATGGAAAACATCGTGAGGAAACCGACGTGTCCTAGAACCAAAAATTCGAAGGCATGTGTCATTGGTTAGTATTATAATAAGCGACGATGGGCTTGGAACCTACTGCAACAAGTGGTCCTGTATCAAATGTAGGTATTTTTTGGTCTTGCCTCTGACGGGTAGTCTTGTGGGATACCTTCACGGATCTCTGTACTGAGTAAAAGATCCGAAGAGGTCAATCGTGGAGATTAATATGGTATAATATTTATTATTCATCGAGCGAAGCGAGATCTCTAAATCAACTTATGCATGTATGTTGATCCGATCATCGTGAAATTTAATACATAGGTAGGTAGTGATGGCACAATTTTGGTGTGACTAAATGAGCTAAAAATGTGGGGGGGTTGTTGAGATATTGGGGTTCAAGGGGGTAAAAATAAAATTAAAATGTGGCTAACTGGTCGAGTGCTACTTCAAGTGAAAGGTATTTATTAGTACATTTAGACTCTGTTCTTATTTTTAGTAAATTCTTTATAGTTCTTGAGTTATTAGCCATAATAAAAACTAAACTTTGACAAAATTCACAGGGTCCAGCAGTGACCCCCACAGTGCTGTAATTTAGCATGCGTGTAGCTTAAGTGACACAAACATAGTCAAAATTATGAAAATCAAAATAACTGCAATTTGGAACCCAAAACCAATAACCACATTATATGAAATCCTGTTACCTATAATTTGAATGAAACTGTAGGTCAAGTAAGGTGGTTATTTATTTCGTGACACTATTTTGATAGTCAAAGATAACCACTAATTATTAAGTATTTATTGTTTATTTATTCTCCAAAACTCCGCCATGTTGTTTGGTGCAATATAGTAATGCACATTGCATGGAAATAGGTAGGATCGGTTTTAAAAAACCGCTGAATTAAATACAAACAAAACATATATGGTTACACGGCAGTACATCCATTGTTTAGCTGTACGCGTCGCTAAAACTGCGAGATTAGATTTATTTATTTGAGGCTCCTCTCTCTTGCCTCTTTTCTCATGCTGCCCACTCATTCTCGACTTGCTTGTCGTCGTTCATATGTTATTTGTTTCAAAGTATTTCTCTACGGTTTTTCCTTTCTTGATTTATGTCGACGTAGGTATTTGGCATTGCGTTTTACTCATGTTTTATGTCGTAGACTGCAATTACCTTATTAGTGTAGTTGTATAAGTATTGCATAACCACAGCTAACTACACACAGCGATGGTATTTCACAGTTGGGTAATACCACAAAATCATTTACCTACACGTTTTATTGTTGTTTCAATGACCAATACTTCACTGATCTTATGAGGTATTAAAGCACTAGAGGTAGGTAATACATTTAACACATTGCAATACCTATTCGATGGTGAAACCTATTAAACTAGTGGTTCGCCCCAAACTGAGATCTCGTGAATAAAAATTCCAGTCAATTGGCAATTAGCATTGATATTTGATAGAGCGAAGCGAGATCTTCAAATTAACTTGGGTAAATCGGCGTTGCATAGTAAACAACAATAATAATAATAAATATTGCTGGATATTTCACACAGCGCTTTCTAGCCCCAAACTAAGCAGAGCTTGTACTATGGGAACCAGATAACTGTAAGAGTACTTATATACATTTTTTTTGAAAATACATACTTAATAATATATACAGAAACAACAAGGCCGGGAACATCTGTAGATCATGCAAACATTGGTCGGCGGCGGGAATCGAACCCGCTACCTATGTAGGTATGTTTGTTTATCCAAGGATAACTTTCGAAGCATTTATCCGATCATCGTGAAACATAATAAATACCTAGTCAGGTCATAAGTATTGTCACACAGTAAAAAATTTTCTTTTAGAATGCTGGCAACAAAAAAGTTTATAGAATTCGAATTTCGAATTGTTCATGAAAATAAAAATGTATACTTTTTAGAATTTTACTCATTTTTAAATATGGAGTGGACGCTTAAAGAAGACCGTGTTGCAGTTATTGCGTTGCATCGTTGCGGTTACGCGCCAATTCAAATTTTTGACATACTGAAAAATTTTAATATAACCAAAAGATTCGTTTATCGCACCATCAAACGATACAATGAAGACTCTAGTGTAGATGACAGGTCAAGAAGTGGTCGCCCTCGGTTTGTTAGGACTCCAGCAGTGATAAAAGCTGTGAAGGCGCGAATTCAAAGAAATCCCAAACGTAAGCAGAAACTGTTGGCCCTTCAGATGGGGTTAAGCAGAACCACGGTGAAAAGGGTGTTAAATGAAGACTTAGGGCTTCGGGCATATCGAAGAAAAACAGGACATCGTTTGAATGCTCGTCTAATGGACCTGAGACTGAAGAGATGCCGCGCTTTGTTGAAGCGGTACGCGGGAAAAAAATATCGGGAAATTCTTTTTTCGGATGAAAAAATTTTTACCGTAGAAGAGAGCTACAACAAACAAAATGATAAGGTGTACGCACACAGTAGTGAAGAAGCGAGCAACCGTTTTCTGCGTGTCCAACGAGGTCATTTTCCATCCTCGCTCATGGTATGGTTGGGATTTTCTTATTAGGGCTTAACAGAGGTATATTTTTGTGAGAAAAGTGTAAAAACGAATGCAGTTGTGTATCAAAATACAGTCCTGACGAACCTTGTGGAACCTGTTTCTCATACCATGTTCAATACAGGCACTGGGTATTCCAACAAGATTCGGCGCCAGCTCATAGAGCGAAGAGCACACAAGACTGGCTGGCGGCGCGTGAAATCGACTTCATCCGGCACGAAGACTGGCCCTCCTCAAGTCCAGATTTGAATCCGTTAGATTACAAGATATGGCAACACTTGGAGGAAAAGGCGTGCTCAAAGCCTCATCCCAATTTGGAGATCATCTCACTCAAGACATCCTTGATTAAGGCAGCCGCCGATATTGACATGGACCTCGTTCGTGCTGCGATAGACGACTGGCCGCGCAGATTGAAGGCCTGTATTCAAAATCATGGAGCTCATTTTGAATAAACTTTAGTGTCATAAGAATCTATGTTTTGTTAAGTTCATTTTGGTATATAAATGGTTACATAATGAATAAACTTGTTTCAATTATTTTATATTAAACATGTGACAGAATTTATGACCTGACTAGGTAAGTAGGTAGTGATGATACAATTTTGGTGTAACTAAATGAGCTAAACATTTTGGTGGGTTGTTGAGATATTGGGGTTCAAGAGGGATAAAAATTTTTTTAATGAGATTATTTTTTTTTTTTATTTATTTATTTATTCATAAACAATTATATAATTATTAGGTCAAGTGGGATGTCAAATTAAAGGTCTTTGTTAGTACATTTCAATCCTGTTTTTATTTTTAATTTAATCCTTGTAGTTTTCAGTTATTAGCCATAACAAAAACAACAGTTGGCTCGTCACACGCCTTGGCACTGCTGTGAGTGTGCAAGCATTTTATAAATAAATAAATAAATAAAACTGGTGGTAGAGCTTTTGTGAACAGGCTCGAGGAAGTAAGGCGGAGGTAAGGCGGTGGTGCCCACCGCCTTACCTTTATCTACCGCCAAATAGCAGTACTTGTGCTGCTCTGTTCCGGTTGGATGGTAATACTATGTTCCTGTAATTACTGGCACATAGGTATAACAGCTAAGTCCTATAGTATGGCAACGTATCCACATAGAGATCAAAACAACATAATAGCTTGTTTTGAATTCTATGTCGATATTCATGGGCTACAGTAGCCACTTAACATCTGGTGGACTGCATGCTCGTTTGCTATATAAGTAGTATAAAAAAAATGACTGAAAAAATCACACGGTACATCAGTGACCCCACAATGCTGGCATTTGGTATTCGTGTAGCTTTAGTGACACAAATATAGGCAAAAATATGAAATCCAGAATAACTGCTTTTTGTACCCTAAAACAGAGTAACTAATTCATATGAACTCCCGTTACCTGTTATTTGAATGAAACTGTAGGTTAAGTAAGTTGGTTATTTTTTTCGTGACACTAATTTGATAGTCAAAGATTACGAATAATATATTTTTCTTTTTATGGGAGACTCGCGAGATCTCAGTTCGGGGCGAACCACTAGTAATATTTAGTAAGTAAAATAAAGAACGTTTATTTTGCATCACAAGGGTACATTAAACACAATAGGTACAGAATAGAATAGTAATGTTTTGAAAGCAAAAACACAGCATTATGCTGTAGTAGCATAAAAATTACACCACTACAGCGCTGGTCTTCCGTGGTGCCATTTTTGTACGCGCGGGCAGCAACTATGTCAAACATCACTTGTGCATATTCGAAGGTGCTTATGAACTAGTAAATAATAACAAACAAACATAACTTATAAACAAAATAAAATACTAATATAAAACAATATTAACATACACATTATAGAGACCTTTCAAAATGAAGTAGGTAACTTAAATATACATGAGCAATTATATGTTTTAACTAGCTGACCAATCCGCAGCTTTGCAAGCGTAGTTTTTCAATAAAAACATTACCCTCCTTCTGCGCAGTTGGGTAAAAAGTAGCCTATGTCACCCGGGGATAGTGTAGCCTCCCAACAGTGAAAGAATTTTTGAAATCGGTCGATTCGTTTTTGAGTTTATTCAATACAAACATACACACAAAAATACAAATCTTTCCTCTTTATAATATTAGTGTAAAAGTATAGATATAGAAAACTAGGCCCAGAACAACCGCCTGTATGTGAAACAAAAAAAGATTTTTTAAAATATCATATTGATTTAAACTTTCGTAAAGACAGAGCCAGGTTGTTCCAACATTTCGTGGCAGCATACTTGAAGCTGCCACGAAAGGCAGTCGTTCTGTGTCTGGGACAAAGCAAGCAAGTGGCAAGTCATATAAGGTGATCTGAAAATTTGCCCTTTTCAAGTAAATATAGCGGTTTCTGATTATTTTTAATAATTCCAAATAGAAGAATTGCAAAGTGAGAGTTCGACGAGATATATTCATTAGACCATAATTAATTATGTACGGAGAAATGTGAGCTCGCCGCGGGATGGGAAAACGGAATCGAACACAAGCATTTTGTACGCGCTGGATGAGCTTCGTACGTCCTAGCAGACATTTATTACACAGCTTACATGTACATTGTCTATTTTCTAACTTACCGTTAAGAAAAAAATACATTCACACTGTAACGGCACTGACATTGGGTTCGAACCCTACTATCTTTGATCATATAACCACTTAATTTATTTAATGAATTCTTCTTACAAAATTAATAAAAGTTTAAAAAAAACTTTGACCATTAAAATTGTGCCATGTAAGCTTGTTACAGTGTAACGTATCCACAAAATGAGCGACCAACATAACTTGACCTACAGTTTCATTCCAATTACAACTAACGGGATTTTAAACTTCTCCCTATATTTGTGCCACAAAAGAGATATACACATACCAAATTTCAGCACTGTGGGTAACTGGTGTACCCTGTGAATTACGTCAAAATTTACTTTCTAATCTTGTCTAATAACTCATAAACGAAATAAATAACTATAGGTTTGAAATGTACTAAGATAGACGGGGATTTGAGCTGCTTGAGTACCTTTTTTATCCCTCTTGAAGCCCAATATTTCAACATACCCCTCCGCACCCAGGTTGGTCGCTGCAGACTTAATATGTGCAAATGGGGATTCAGGGACCCTAACTTAATGCAGTGTGACTGCGGTGATCTCGTGCAGTCAATTCAGCACTTGCTAATGTGCCCTTTGTGTCCGAACACCTGCACGATGGAGGACCTAATGACCGCCTCACCTAATGCTATTGTTGTGGCCAAACCTGTCCAACATAGCATAAATGAAAACGTAGAACTCTTGACGCGCTAAGAAGAAAAACAACCCTCTCACTTATTTTTCTTATTTAGTGATGCCAGGATTGTGCTTACACTATTTACCTATAATACTAAATTTCACTAAAATCAGATCAACGCTTTGAAAGTTATTCTCGGACAAACATATATACAACGCCGATTCGTCTAAATTGATTTGGATATTTCGCTTCGCTCGATCAAAAACCATTTGAGGAAATCTTCACGAGGGGCTGTAAGTACGTGTCGACTATTTTGAATTTTTTATCAAGTTAAATCAAATCAAAATCAAAAGTTTTTATTTAAGACGGTTTACAGTCCATTTTGTTAGTACAACTTATGCATAATTGGTTAGTAAAAGACAAGACATGACAAAATAATAAAGATAATAATAGAAAGAACACATCAGACAATCAACTACTTAAGTTAAAGACACCAGTGGAAGTCCTAATAAAGTGCTTGTCCAATGCGAGCGAAACGATAATCGCGATCTCGAAATCATGCAAAAGAGTCCGTAGAGTCCGTAGCCATCCGTAGCTGTGCTACGCCGTAAAAGTTTAGCAACGTTTGTGGCGAATTTTTGCTTAAACCAGTTAACGATAAACTGAAAATTAATAATTAGACTTATTATGACCTGACATGTCTGCACTTTAAAACCGTACTAAGAAAAAGAAAATGTATTTCAAAACAGCAAGCGATATTTTAAAAATCGCATAGGGCGTGTCCTTATTCATTTAAAAATCGCAGTTTTATCTCCATCGGTTTGTAAACCCAGTGTTTGGTGGCAATAAATTATCGTGTCGGAACACAAAAGATGGCATTGTGAAGTCGACACGGCGACGTCCGATAACGATCGCACGACCGACGGGCTACGGGAGACTCCTGCGCAACTGATGCCTCATGCCTTAAACGCACGGCTTCTTAGACAGGTCAACGTTTTGTCTTGTTGTTTATTTCATAGCGTTTCAGGAATAATACAAAGCAGTTACCGTAAAGGAAATGTATCACATATGTGTGTTCGAGTACATTATATTAATTAATTTTACCAAAGGTATGTATTCATAATAGTTCATACATATATATGAGCTTCTTCTTCTTTCGAGTCAAAGGTTCACTTTAAAATCACATGTAAAATCACACAAAATGCAAAATGAATAAAAACTGAGCTAACAATAGTAGAAACTAACACTCAGCACATTCATGTGACAATGGACAGTTATTGCAAGGTTTTGTTTGTGGTCTAGTCTGATGGGTCCATCATTTAAACGAGTAGCCTATTTGTCAGATAATAATCAATTACTAGCTGTTGCCCACGACTTCGTACGCGTTACACTACTAAATGTGTAGGTAATCTATAAATAAAGCTAAACTCGCTGTTGCAACTTGACTTGACACCCCATTTTTATCCCATGGGAACTAATTTATGGTAGCCTATGTTCTACCTGGTGATCTAGGTTATAATCTACGTATATACCAAATTTCATCGAAATCTGTTCAGCTGTTACGGCGTGATTGAGTAACAAACAAACATCCGAACTTTCGCATTTATAATATTAGTGTGATTATTTACTACAATGAGAAATGTGTCCGTGAATGGCAGATTTAGCGCGACACGACACTCGACACGCTCTTTTCGGCGTTCGTCGTTTTATGTCCAATTAATTTAAATAATAGCCACTACCTACCTGCTCGGGACTACCAGACCCTTATTTATATCGAGGGCACACATGGCCCTATTCTTGAATCGCACGAAATGTCACTTCCATTAAATTGTCGAACGCTTTTTGGTAAAGTGCAATTTTCTACGGATTTTTCCAAAACAGAACAGACTGTAGATTTTTGCTGGATTTTTTCATCAACTGTACTGTTTCCGCTAGTTTATTGAAAGAAATCGAAAGTTTTAAATCGAACTTCTTTGTAGCAAAATAAACAGAGACAAAAGACATTGCTATTCATATATTCAGCTCATCATGACCTTAATAGGCATAAAGCGCTCTAGACTTTCAAATTAGCATGTCTTAAAAGCAAATTGATTGGTTTGAGGTCACTCATTGTGTTCTCGAGGGGACATTTGTCTAGTATTCATACGGAGCCGGTTTTTTCATGTACCTGCCTACTCGGCGCCTACCTATTCATATTCAAATCGTGGTGTTGTGTAATTTTGAACATTTATTTACAATTGTGTAATCCGATCGCTTGGATGATATATTAAATGAGGCGGCATAAGTGAGATGAATTGATACTTTCCTTGCTACGATTGGCCGTCAATGTTGATATTGAGATCTGAGAATGGCAGTGCATCGCGAATGGAACGGTATATATGCTTTATTAGTATCACCGATTCCACTTCAAATAATAAAATTAGCCTACCAATATTTTAAAAGTGAACGTTCGTGTGAATATTCAGTACTTACAGGTAAACTATGGAATAGTAATTAAGTGTTTTTAATAAAAATATAACCTAAATAAAAAATAAAAGTAATTAACGATTTAAACGGGTATTTAGCGGGTATGTACTTTTTTTAAAAGTTATCCCGACGTTTTGACTGTGTTTCAAAAATTACACTAATATTATAAATTGAAAAGTTTGGATATTTGTATATTTATTAATTTGTTTGTTACTCAATTGACGACCTCCGTGGCGCAGTGGGCGAATAGCCGGCTGAGACGCTGGAAGTAGCGGGTTCGATTCCCGCCGCGGAACAAATGTTTGCATGATCTACAGATATTTGTTCCGGGTCTGGATGTTTTTCTATATATTATAAGTATGTAAACAAAAAAAAGGATATAAGTATTCTATCAGTTATCTGGTTCCCATAGTACAAGCTCTGCTTAGTTTGGGGCTAGATAGCGTTGTGTGAATTGTCCAGCAATATTTATTTATTAATTTTTATTTAATCACGTCGTAACGGCTTAACCAATTTCGATGATATTTAGTACGTAGAATATAACCTGGATGAACACATGGGGTACTTCTTATACCTTAAATCAGGTCCCATTGGATAAAAATAGGATGTCAAGTTGCAACGGCGAGTTTAGCTTTATTTCTAGGTTACCTACACATTCAGTAGTGTAACGCGTAGTAGGTACATCGAGGGCAACAGCTAGTGCTAAATAAAAGTAGCTTTTTATTTAGATTTGAGAGCAAAGCTGTGGAGACCACTAAAAACCGACCAAGTGCGAGTCGGACTCGCGCACGAAGGGTTCACTACCATTATCTATAAAAACGGCAAAAAAATCACGTTTGTTGTATGGGAGCCCCCCTTGGTTAATTGTTTTATTTTATTTTAATTATTTATTTTTAAAGTGAATATATAACTAAATATTCTATGAATATTTCAAGCGTCTACCGGTTGCCGTTATCAATATCGAGTAAAGACGAGAAAAAAATCACGTTTGTTGTATGGGAGCCTCCTCAAGTATTTATTTTATTTTGTTTTTAGTGTTTGTTGTTATAACGGCATAAAACATACTTCATCTGTGAAAATTTCAACTGTCTAACTATCACGGTTCATGAAATACAGTCTGGTGACAGACGGACAGACAGACAGAGGAGTCTCAGTAATAGGGTCCCGTTTTACCTTTTGGGTACGGAACCATAAAAAGTACTAGTTTTATTGATTGAGCATACATTTAGAGTTAGGGTCTAATCATTTGTAGAAACCATTTCAGAACGTAACGCAACCTGGTGTTATTCACAGTCATGATAACCACTCGAACATAAATAATAGAATGACAGTGCTGAAGACACTGTCTTCAAACAGCATTTTCTCACTTTAACTGCATGCCACAGGCCTTATTCATTAGCGCAGTATTCCTCCCACCAGCAGCGGTCATTTTAGTTTATTTACGACCGCCAAGCCGAGGCGAGACCCCAATTTCGCATGCGTTCTTGCCTCGATAATTATACCCTAGCTGGGCTGAAAAAGGATGCCATTTTTATTGAACGATTATGAATACATAGCCATAAATTATCCCAAGCAGTCTTGGCTTATATGCCTCGGAATATAACTTAGTACATCTATTTATAATCCGATAAGTGTCGATATTTTCCTTTCAAACTGTCAATGTAAAATAATGTATGCGTTAGAATCTACATTTATGTTAATTTTTATACATATACTTCATACTGTTAACGTTTGGCGACCTCCGTGGCGCAGTGGGCGAATAGCCGGCTGAGACGCAGGAGGTAATGGGTTCGATTCCCGCCGCGGAACAAATGTTTGCATGATCTACAGATCTCTGTTCCGGTTCTGGAGGTTTTCTATATATTATAAGTATGTATTTACAAAAAAAAAGTAAATAAGTATTCTATCAGTTATCTGGTTCGCATAATACAAGCTCTGCTTAGTTTGGGGCTAGATAGCGTTGTGTGAATTGTCCAGCAATATTTATTTATTTATTTATTATATTGCTTATGGAAGTCAAGTTCCGAATCAACAAACTTTGGAAGAGCTTACGTATTTGAGCGATTTGGGGTCGAGACCCTGGGTCCATGGGGTAGGTACCGGGGCCCATCGCGTTTTCAAAATTCTTTCTGGGCGTCTGGTCGAAGCGACGTGTGATCCGAGAGCTGGCGCTTATCTGGGTCAACGCATAAGCATTGCAATTCAGCGGGGCAATGCAGCCAGAGTATTGGGGATACTTCCGCCTGGTAGTGATCTGGAGCAGTTGAGCTATCTATAGATCGTTTGCAACGGTCTTTAGATCATTCAACTGTTTCTTCTATATTTTTATTGTAATTAAAAATATGTTCTTACTGTTATTAAAGAATTGTTTATACACAAACTTTGAATATATAAATACATACCATTATTTCAACTGAAAGTCTAAAAATATTTTTAAAACATTGGCGGCTAAGACTGATTTGGGCTACAATTTCCAATCAATATAGCTACAACATAGACCCTTATTTATGACTTGATTTTTATATTCATGACAAACAGGTGTGTAACCTACGCGCATAACTATGTAATGGCTGAATAACTTATACTTGCAATTTTTACTGCTTTTTTAACGTCACAACTCGCCATTAATCGTTTATCGCCGCACATGCATATTAAAGCCTTCTATTTATCGTACTAGTATCATGCGTGCTGAGCACTCTGATGGAGCAGCTTTTCAAGAATAAATTAGGCTTATAATAAATAATTAGGCTGCTTAAGTGGATTAGGTTTTTGTCGCATGTTTGGAGTTGCAGCAATAATTTATGGAGGTGTTGCGTCGAAGCATTCGGTAGGGATGTGGTGGCAAAAAGCTCTCTCATGTCCGCGATGTCGAGATAACGTTAAACTGAGCATTTGTTATCCTTATCGCATATTCGAGCGTGGCTAATGTGGACTACCCGATCGATTTATGTCGCCTGGCACCCACGACAAATTGATAATTAATTTAAGGACCGTGTCTTTGATGCTGCCGAATTATTTGCGAGATAAATACTGCCTGGCTTTGAAACTGGTATGCGTTTATTTGTTTTGACTATCCGTTTCCTGCGTCATTGCCTGCGTCCTAACCTTTTACAGTCTATCCGCTTGCAAATTGAAATAAAATCGTAGGTGACTCATTTAAATTTGTGATATTACATATATTTTTCAGGAAAGTCACACAAATGTCACACTTCACGCACTGCTTCTCTACTAAAAATGATGTCTGTTTCGGATCAAATAATGGTCTATTTTCTACGATTCCTCGCCATCTTCATTCGTCTACGAATAAACTGAGTCACAAATTTTCATAATATTTTATTAAAGTAAAATAAATTTGCATTCTCGTATCACAAGCAGGACCTTTTCGAACAATAGCGGCTGACTGATGCTTGACCTGAACACTGAGCATTGTTCACAGATAAGCAGCATAAGTAATCGGCTCTTCCAAATGATGGACTGCTTTCTGGAATAATGTTCGGATTGTAGGAATTATTTTACTATTATATAGTAATACTTTTTGAATACGATTGATTTTTATTGTAATTGTCACCGTTATATTTTAAATACTCATAGATTGCAATATCACTATAATACTTTAGGACAAGATCTCAAGTTTACCTACTTTGGCTCAGCTAGACAAAAAATCTTCTAAGTTGATGCTCATAAAAATCTAAATGGATTCTTTGAACTTAAATCGCTAATAACAATCAATTTATTATTATAAAATCAATATCTATCAAAATAAAAGTGATGTAAATCCGCGTTTAGTATGCGTTATCAATAAAATATTTGGTCTCACGCCCTCACCACACAAAAGACCCATCTAATGGACGGGCTTCGATAAAACAGTTACTACCTCAAAATAAATAACGACACGCGACGAGTTATCTCGCTCTTTATGATAAGAGCATCATCTGAATAGCCCTAGCCACCAAATCAAATGGTGAACACTATTTTTTATGACTTTTAAGAGAAGAAGAAGCAACTAAAGCTTTATAGCCAATGTGAAAATTTCTAAATAATACAGTTTGCATTGAGAGCTAAAGTGAAATCTTAGGCTTCATTTCTTAAGTAAAAAATCCATACAGGTACCATTGTCGCATTTTAAAGGGGTGTGAACTGTAAAATATCCTTAGACCAAAATGTCGCAGAATTCCACTAAAGAAACGAAGCGGAATCGACAACATAGTCCGATGTCAATCTGTCTTCTTAATTTATATTTTATGAATTGATGCGCGTAACTATAACGTAAACTAATACCTTGCCCAACTTTACCAATATATATTTGCAGATTGCCAAAGTTTTCAGAGCATAAACATTGCTGGTATTAGGTTCAAAACCCTTCATCTCGATTACTAGGGTTACATCACATAAAAAATCACCTCACTCATCAGGTAATTTTGTCAAATTACAGAAGACACCGTTTTTTGACTGGAGCACCAAAACAATCTAAAATTTTTGGGTCTTTTGTGTAATACGATACTGACCGCAGACGCGCGACTCGAACGAAGTGACCCTAGAAATACCTGCCATATATGAGCCGCGTCCGAGACTAAAAGCTATGCGTTAATAGCTCTACAAAACAGTCACGAAAAAAGTTCAGAGTTATCGGTAACTTACAAGCCAGTAGTCGTTTTATACTGATAACTCTTAATATAGAAAGACACGTGTCATAAAAATATGCATGTCTTGTGACCTGTCGCCCCACAATGCGACCCGTAAGCGCCGCTATAATCCCTTAAAACAATGCTAATGGAACTACGTAGAGTCTGCCACCTTAAGTCCTGTCAACGCATTATAGACATCAGACCGATCGCCTTAACGCTTCGCTCGCCACCAATAAACTTGACACTAAATTAGAGTTTTTATTCCTTTTCTAATCGAAAGAACAAAATTTTGAATAAATATTTTATTATACTCGTTCAGTGGACGCATTTTAGTGTGAGCGATGAACACGGGTTCACGTCAAAACATCTTTATCAGGTTATTTGTCTTATAAAATATTATCAAGAGGCTTCTCGGTACCGTCAGCAAAAGAGGACGTGGAGCTCGGTGCGAGTGCGACTGTTTGCTTTGCACCCACGCGCCACGCCGCCATCACTCCGCTTTAGGCGAGGGATAAACTATGAGTGCATTGATTGCTTCTCAATCGTCTAACAAAGACGGTTTATTTTTGTGTAAAGTTGAAGTTTTGATCTGAAAAGGTTGTTAGGTGTGGATCGCACTCGCGGCCGACCGTACCCGGAGATTAGTGAGCGCGCTACGCAGCCTCCTGGATCTAATGCGATGCGACGCATCTCTCGAATTATGAACTTTTGATGTACTGATAAATCAATATCACATTTTATTACGGTATTAAATACATATTATTTAGAATTGGGTTATCAGC
This sequence comes from Philereme vetulata, assembly GCA_918857605.2. NCBI lineage: Eukaryota > Metazoa > Arthropoda > Insecta > Lepidoptera > Geometridae > Philereme > Philereme vetulata. Next base: position 659,373 of record OU975440.1, on the reverse strand, counting down.
CTACAACCAAACTAATCATTACTCAGCTGCACTGTCAATATACTTGTACAATATAATTGTACCATAAATTATGTTGTGTTTGAGCACATGTCAGATTGCAGAGATAGAAGTCAAAGCGCGGTGCAGGAAACGCAGGCAGCGCAGGCAGCGCAGGCGGCGCGGCGCACTAAGTAAAAGCTCTGAACCGGTTGCATCGGAAGGGGCGTGCATCGTCGCCCGCAATCACGTACTTGTCGCGTTTTCATCACCTGCTCGCTAAAAGTGACGTAATTACGGATGCAAATCGATCAACAGCAGTTATCGGCTCTCGGAGGGTTGACGCTGTAAATTAGCACGATACGCCAGATAATGTTTATAGCCTTCCGCGTTTTAGCGAAAATGGTAATTGCGAGTCAAGTCGAGCAACTCCACACCTCTGGGCGTTCCGTTGTCGCCTCGTTACGTTTTTTCAATACAGGGAAAATAGCCTTACAAAATGACGTCCGATAATCGTTTACTTTTCCAAGAAAAACATGGATCATTACGCGCGCTCACAGATGTATTACAAGAGTAAATCTGTAGAAGAGGAATGGTGAGAAACAAAGGATAACAATAAAAGTTGATCGATGTCGGAAGCGTGGAATTCATCTCTCGTTCGGATGACTTGCAAGTAGTGAGCATGCTCTCATTGACTCCGCCATTGACCCCGCGTCAGGCGCATTAGCGATCACAATAATAGAAACGATGGAGTCGCATCCGTCTCGTGGCCATTACAATCCAAAAACGTACAATTTTGAGCCGAGAAGTAATAGATCGGCCCCAAGGGTGTAGACCGCAATTGAGGTGAGCGATTCACGAAGAAGAAGGCTGTGTTTATTGACACCTGGTACATTCCCTATAGACAATTATTGTTAACTACAGAATAGCATGAAATCGTTATATTTGATGTCTCGAGCCGTACGCCTATATGAATTCAGTATATCAAATGAGCTCTATTGTGCGATAGAAGACACATGACTGAGTGAATGAAGAGTAACATTTCATTAAGACCGTGCGTGGCCAAAGCAAACGTCGCATATCGGTGACTTGTTTTAAAAGTTTTTTGACCAAGTGAAAGGCGCCCGTGTCTCCTTAAAAGCCTTGTAGACTGTAGTCGTTAGCGTGCCTTTACACACGGAATATAGCGCTCAATGGGAAAAAGCGTAGAGTATTCCTCATGTTCCTTCTATGGTTGTTTTTTGACCACTTTGCATTAAGTCAGTAACACGTTTGCATTGTGGCTCTGAAATTAAGAATTTATAGTAGTGATGATAAATTAACAAATGTAGGTATAATACTATAATCGCCTCGCAGTGGGAACTTCTATGCATGGGTCACCTGTCCTCGCATTTATGTGTTTGTGGTTTGTATATCACGTTATTTTAATACTTATTAAAAACAAGTACATGAGATGCTAAGAATTGTAAACACCGTTGCGGTAAAACATCCTGTAGAACTGTCGACAGCAGTTCAAAGACAACAAAAGGTGATATTTTTCATAGACAAACAGTAAAGCACTTTGAGCACACAGATGCAGGTGATGAGCCCACGTGATGCATATTTATGATGTGTTCAACAACTAATGACACACTGGAAATGTAGTACGCGTGTATTACTAGTATCTATACAAACAAATTGAAAGTTTTGGATGAAAATTAAATTAAGGGAGATTGAACTTGTAAAAGGAAAACTTGTAAGAAGAATAATTTTGAATACTATTTACAAATTGGTGAACTTACATTAGGAGCCATTAATCATGAATTGTGCGTCTGCGGCGGGGCTAATGATTCACATGTTGCGGTTTTGTAACTATTTGTAAATGGACGTTATGATCCCTTCCAGTTTTATCACATCATCTACCTACGTCAAAATATATTCCATCGCTGTAAAAAAGGTGTTAGGTATTCCAAAGCTCGAGCATTATGCCGCCTAATTTATACTTTGCAGCGCCCAAAATGCTGTTTAACTTGAATCATCCAAACATATTAGGAACGCGTCATTTTTGCAGGTATCACACGATGGGATATAAGGCAGGCTATAAAAATCAAGTATAAGTGATCTTATTTTAACTAAAGTATCCCTTTGTGCTGTTATAGCTGTCGAATGGTCTAAACAGATCTTTATTTTAAACAAAATATGCCTTTATATTTCAATATTGTAATATTTGAAATCATTACAATGTCCTTGTCCAGTATAATACGGCCAATAAAATCATCGATTATCGTACACTTCATTTCGAAGGCGGCTCGTGACAATTTTAAATTTAAATAATGATACCTACAGTCGCTGGCTGTGCTGAAATGCCGAGTCCCGGACAGGTATTCCGCTAACTCGCCTCCACGCTATGTGCTGGCGGCGACGGCGGCGAGTTGAGCCAACTTACACTCTGTGGGTTTGAGTTTACAAAACGAACGGTCGGCATCACAAAAAATGCCCTTAAACTGTTCGTTGTGGTTTCCACAAAAGACCAAAAAATTGGACATCAAAAACCAGTCAGCATTGGTCGGTTCTTTTCGAGTCGGAGCCATCGTATAAAAAAACCATGTGTTAAGGAATGTAAAGAGCTATTTAATTATCCTAATATATTGTTAAAGTCACAGAGGGAGGTGGGTAATAAATTGACGGCTAGTCTGAGTCGCCACGAGGTGACGAATGAAACCGTAGAGTATGAGTTGATAGTTTAGGGTGGCGCAACGTGGAGAGCTGGACTTGTTGCGCGTTCGTATGGTGCAGAGCAGAGGCGCATTGCTGGTGCGCTCGAGTTACAGCCGATCTGTTCCAGTGCGATGATCCTTGCGTCTTGCTCCTTTTGGCATCGGGCGGCCTTCATTATGCGCTCTCACCACCGCCACCGGTTCAGGTAGCTCGGTTCGCATCAAAACTTGACCTTAGGTATTCGTTACGCTTATTATATTTTTTGTCAATCAATATAATTGAATATGAGCTTTTGATGTGGTGTAATTTGATAATTTGCGAATATAAATTTACGTAAATCGACATCTTGACAAAAACTTGTTTAATATTCGTTTGTTATTGGATGAAGCCTGCATGCCGAGTGGATGATAATTCCGATATTAGGGCACGTAGGTACAGGCATCGGTACCGGAGTGGAGTCAGAGGGACGCGGACGGGGTGTCGGAGGCCGACGTCCCGCTGCGCCCGAGCATTGTGATCGACAGCTTGTTTACTAAAAATATGCATAATGAATGTATAATAACCTGGCACGTCGCCCGACGACTATCTACCGCGCTAATGGATTATCTATCTATTGAAATACGACTGGGCTATCGGATAAAATCACATTTCTATGGCTCTCCTGTCCATGGGTTGACAACTAGCCTATTTCTGCTACAATATAGTCTGATTGAAAGTAAATTTATCTCGTTTATAAATTACGTATTAGGTATTTTTAGTTTATTAGTAAGTAGGTATAGGTAGTTTATGTAGGTTTATGAACATAGATACACCGCCGTCTTTTTGATTTTATTTTGTCCTGTCCATCCAAAGGTTGTCTGGAAGAGATCGCTTTTAGCGATAAGACCACCCATTGTACTTACCTTTATTTTTGTGTATTTCTTTGTGTTTTTAATTTTGTTGGTGTGCAATAAAGAGTATTCAATTCTATTCTATTTGTTGTACTCGTATAGTTGCATATTTTTATAGGACATAAAGTATTATGAGTTGTCAGTAAGAAGGAATGCAAGCATTCTTACGGGTGCAAGATTTTAATTGCGCCACCGATGTGTTCCCACGTTTAAATGCGGCAAGTGTTTGAACAAGCATTTAGCATTCGATTGTTTTAGTGCGGACCGAGACGTCTGCGGAGAAGCAAACACGGTGCTTCCTGAGCGTTCGCCCCCCGCACCTCGCCGCAGCATCATGCCGACCGGTACCCGGGTTCACTACCCACAGCCTTCACGTACTATTTCCTCGAACAAATTGATACAAAATGTAGAGTTTTCGTCACGGATTCTTCCATTTGCGATGAATTGTGCCGGAGTAATACTTGTCACTGATGTTTACGATGCTAAAAAACAATGAATCGCAAGCAATTTCAAACATGTCACAGTTCTGGCAACTCTTTATTAGGCGGTTGAATATTCGTAGAAAAAATTATGTACGGTTCTCTAAAGTGTTTGTCGATGAATGTGAGCAAATACTCGCAAGGCGGGGCGCCCCACGGGCCGGGCTCTCGATTCGTTACGGCAATCTCGGAATTTTTTTGAACATATCTGCATAGGCACGAGGACTCGGTGTAATAAGAGTGAGTTGACATCGCGCCACAATGGCAACACGCAGGGCAGCGCATTGTCCGCATTTCTTTATAAATATTTTGACATTTCCTTTATTAGTCCCGCAGAGATATTTCACAAACAAAATTGTGTCGATTCTTTTGTGTGGCGTGTTTTAATTTGATTTATTCTTTGAGGACAAAACAGCCGACATCCTGTGTCGTCCGGCTCTGGACTAGGTCGGCAACGTTTGTCAATTTGTTAGCACATTGGTGTTCCAATAGTGGGTGCAAACAATAAGTTCGTTGCATGTCATGTCATGGATAACCTGCATTGTTTCTTCATAAAGGACACTGCAATAATATGACTGTTTTTACGTATTAATTAGCGCGCAGGTGCTCAGAAAATTGTTATAATTTACGTGATTCATTATTCATATTGACACAACTTTGCAAATAATTTCGATGTATTGCAGTAGGTTATGGTTATGTACGAGGTATAATTGGAAATTTCTTATTTTGTATTCATGCGCAGATTTCACAGAACTGTTTGATTGATGCATCGTTTAAAGCGCTGTCGGTCATACCAACCTGTGGCGATAAAACTTATCTAAGAACCAGCTCTAGAGTCATACAAAACGTTTGCAAAAAACGCATTCACTGAAAAAAAATAAGTTGACTAAACAGTTTAGCTAACCTACTTTTTGCAAAAGTTTCTTTCATAATTACTAATGTTTAGCTGCATTTGCAAAACAGTTTAGCTGTGATGACGGCATGTCTCAAACAACAGTTTTCAGGAGAGTACACCAGATTTTCTTCTTAACAAAATCTTAGACGGTTTGTATGTCGAGGCGCTAAACCAGACGATGCAAGAATTCAATATTGAGTAGCACACAAACAATCATTCGTCACATTATATAAAATGCATATTATAAGTGCGAAAGTTTGTATATTTGGTTGTTAGGGCCTATGCACATGACGTTTATGATATGGCATGTAGGTACTTAAGCCCTAAGCTACTTACTATCTAAGCTGAAAAATGTATATGTACATGAAAACAAAATAAATAAATATGAAATATTTTATACATGGTACAAATTTTGTACGCGCGTTTGAATCGGTACAAATGCTGCAATCTGCTTTTTGGGCCTCTACGGGGCGCCGAAAACGCGAGTTGTTGCGCGTTCAAAATACGCCGTGTGCATAAGAAGTATAAAATAAAATTAGTAGTAACTTTTAACTTAGAAAACATTCGTGATATATTTCAATCATTATTATAAATACGGGATTTATCACGTACCGTCTTACTGTAATATTTTAATCAGTTAATTATGTAAATAATCTATTAGTATTTTGTTAGTTCATTTAATTTGTTTTTTTTTTGTTTAGATCTCTGTAAGTAGATATAATCATAAGGAAGAGCACGAACTGCCAAGATACAAGTTCTTACAAACTTAGGCAAATAGGGCGCCATTTAGTAGTGGCATGACAGAGAAAATAAAGAATTATTTTTTTTGAAGTATTTACAAACAAGTCTTGATGCCAGTATGAACTTATGGTATACAGTTTTGAGGCTGTACCAAAAAAGTAACATTCTAATCATCCAACGATTCCAAAATAAAGTACTCAGGTACATCATAGATGCACCCTGGTATATTAGAAATGACGACCTTCACCAGGACCTCAACATAGAGTTCGTCGATAGAGTAATACGAAAATATGCAGAAGCTCACGAATAAAGACTTCACCATGATGTGAACGTCGAGGCAATCCAGCTCCTCGACAACATGGATATAGTGAGAAGACTGAAAAGGACAAAACCTTTTAAGTTATTATAGTGAACAATAGTATAACATAGTGTCAATGTTAGTGCTATTCATAAAAAACACAAGAAAAAAGTGTCTTCCCCTTAAATAGAGACTGTACGAAAAGTGCCAATGGACACATTCTTAATCATAATTATATTATTAAACTAAGCATAAAATTGCTCATTAGCTTACTTGGCTAGACTGGTAATAAAACTAGAGTACACTTATGATGTATGTAGGTACCTAATATAAAAATATATTTTAAGATCTAATTTTAATTTAAATACATATTTTAATTTTACTCAATCACGTCGTAACAGCTAACCGATTTCGATGAAATTTGATATATAGATATGACCTGGATTCAAAGATAGGCTATTTGTTATAGATAAACCGTGTGAAGCCGATGGCGGAAACTAGTATGTATGTTTACAACCTCTGTGGCGCAGTGGGCTAATAGTCGGGTGAGATGCAGGAGGTAGCGGATTCGATTCCCGCTGCGGGACAAATGTTTGCATGGTCTACAGATATTTTTTGCGGGTTTGGTTATTTTTCTATACAAATAAGTATGACATTTACAAAAAACATTTTTTACATGTATTCTATCACTTATCTGGTTCCCGTAGTACAAGCTTTGCTTAGTTTGGTTTGTTTGGCTAGATGGCGCTGTGTGAAATGCCCAGTACTATTTAGTTATTTATAATCATGACCCCATAATAGAATTCTCTTTGTCATAGGCACCAAAAACTACAATCACTGTAGCGCCTACTCAGGCTACTATTTGAAATATTACTAGTGGTTAAATGTTTATTTAAAATTATTCTATAAATAATATCTGAACAAACAAATGCAAAGGCGCTAAAGTGTATGTAAATAACCAAATCAAATAATCTGTTTTAACTAAAAATGACTAGGACACCCACTAAGAACAAAGTTTAATATAAGTTTTAAGTTGTTTTTTTGAAAGAGGGCCGCCACATGTATTTCCGCGTGTCTAGTTATAACTGTGGTGTACATTAAAGCGTTACCTATCTATCTAATTTTAAAAACTCACTATAAATAAAACTTAAATCTTAATACATTAAGGAATCTTAAATGACGTAGGCATTAAAGTTTACCTTCCTGTATTTTCCAGAGATGCAAAGAAAAGCTGAACACACTAGCGATCAGCGTTATGAACCAGTGGCCGGGCGTCCGGTTGCGAGTCATTGAGGGATGGGACGAGGAGAACTCCCATTTAGAAAACTCACTCCACTACGAGGGAAGAGCAGTTGATCTGACCACCAGCGACAGGGACCGGAGCAAATACGGCATGCTGGCGAGACTGGCGGTCGAAGCAGGCTTCGACTGGGTCTTCTATGAGAGCCGCTCCTACATACACTGTTCTGTTAAAACAGGTACGGCCTTTTTTATATACTTATAGTGATTTAAAATCTAAATTACGTCAAATTCTGAAGTCCGCCAAATTGAAAGGGGACTGGGCTGGACACGTTAGTCATATGGCAAAGGAACTATGGCCGATAGCCACCATGGAATGGGTTCCAAACAGGTGGCGACCGCGTGAGACCCAGGAGAACATGCAGGGAAACTCAAAAGGTTGAAAATAAAAAATAAATTGTGATTTAAATCAGCCATCTATTCTGTATCTGAAAAACAACCCCGCGACCAACTGCCCAAAGCTACTTTTAAGAACTATCAAGAATTGTCAAATAACTCGGTGACTCTCGCTGCGTAGCTTTCATGATAAAAAATAGGGTCGCAATCGAATCTAAAATCGGTCCCAAGGGTATCACGACTTAGAAAATCATCAAACGGTACAGTTTATTAATAGACACGTGTGGACAGAGTTTAATATGTGTCTACTCTTTGTATACAGTGGTAATAACTTCAGATAGTAGATATTTCTTGTTTTGCTGGCGAGACCAGTAATCGATTAAAGCAATCTACATTTTTGTAGGAACATATTTCTGGAAATAACCGTCGTAAAATATATTTCTTTGGTTTATTAAAGAATACAATAAAAATCATTTCAATAAACAAAAACAGTTAATTAAAATATAGGAAATGTAAGCCGCGGTTGATATTGAAATAATTATGCAAAAACATATATAGTACGTACCTACTTCTCTTTGTGAACGTGCGCTATCATGCAGCGCGAACGCGTTGAAGTCTTTTGTATGGCGCAAACTTGACCGCTAAAGTTTCGCCTTCCGACTTTGCAAATACCATTATTTGCTCATTAGCAACATATTTATTAGCGAATTCTCGTGTTTGCTTACAATTTTTTAAATGTATTATGCAAATGTAAACAAGCATAAAGTTTGGTAACGCGTATTTCTCTAATTATAAGCACAAAGCTGTTGCGTGGTAAATTGATTTGGTTATTATCAGTTATGGGTACATAACTGTACAATGTGGCCCACAGGGAACGGGACGGCCAAATATATAGTTGAACTTTACAAGAAGAATGCATCTCAGACAGCTTCCCGCGCCCGCGCCTCGGCGGTGTCGATCAAACGGACGAACGAGCCTCTTGTTAGCACCGCTCTCTGTCCCGCTTGTGGCGAAAACTGCACTCGTCTCTGTCCCGCACGGCCGCATCGCAGCCAATCCCCCACTTCTATAATTACACCGGTGATTCAATGGCTACTTATATCTATATATGTGTATAAGGCATAACGATGAGAGAATCGTACCTGTACATGTATGCGTGTGCTTTTAGATATCATGGAGGCATTCCGGCGCGCCCGTATAGTTCCAATTAATTTTGCAGATGGGACTTTAAGTGGTTCTAAATCTGAATCTGGTTACTGAAGAACCTATGTCCTAAGTATCTTTATAACCTATTGTTAGATTATCATTTTCAAACGAAGTGAGAGAGCCGGTGGATAAGATTAAAGCTTGTAAACGTATAAGGTTTTCTACGAAAAACGTACTGAGTAATTAGGATAATTCTCCTTAATTTGTAATGCCGCTGTAAATGGCAAAACACGATGATCAATTACCTCGTGAATAAAAAGTTTAATTGTTAATTTCTTTTACTTATTAAGTAGAAGATAGATTCACATAATTCGAAGGGATCGCGTGATTTACTACATTCCAGCTCCACATTAAAATGCTGAGCACAACTTGCAATCAATTAAAAGCTCAGGTGCAATTACAAACTAATTAGGTAAGTCTTAAGGGGCTATAACGAAACGGAATAAAAGAAAACTTCTCGCGGCCTAAATTCAAATTTGCAACGGACCTCTTGTATTATTGGGAAGAAAGTTACAAAAAATTCGAACATTATTACTTACATACCTAATTGAGTTTCATTATTTGAAACATCCTAAACATTATCACATAATAAAACATTGTCATTGTAGTTGGTCAATAGTTTTGATTTACAAGACACGTGTTCTTAACTTTTTGTTAGAAGCATATATTTTTTTTAATAAGTCTTGGCAAGTCATGTTAAATAAGAATTCCTCGCCTTAATTGTTATTCTATTTTTAATTCCGTGTATTTTTTTTACGCTTACGTTGTAATTTATCAGACTCTTAAGAAATCGTCTTAGCTTATAAAATAAAGTTCCAAGAATAAATTATAATCGTATTAAAAACATAACAAATCTGATTTTTTACATAAAGTTCATCGAATCCGCTAAACAGAAGTAATAAAAACAATGTACAGATACAAAAAATATCATGTATTTGACGTTAAACCTTTTAAATTGGTCATAACAAATAAAACGGGCCCAAAAACGAAAAAGGGCAGTCATTGTTTCAAAATCCGAGCCACTGATAGCTGGTTGATCAGGGATCGGTCTCGGGCAATTTGTTTCGATGTTTATTCATTTATTCCGGCGTTTTGTCCGATCGGGCTCTTTTAGTATTAATTTGGAGCTTATAAATAATTAATGTGCTTTGTGTATGTATGTATGTGCGGCCGAGAAGCTCCGCCCGCGGTCAAGGCCGTCTTCTGCACGAGCACGAGCTTCCAGCCTCACTTGCTCTTGCTACCACAATTTCACTGACATTACAAATTCATCACGATTCGTTCACCTTCAACTACAATCAACAATATTTATAGCTTATGAGACATATATATGCAAAATCACTCTAGTCGATCCTAAAGTGATGAATCGGGACATGAAGAGGCGTCAAATGGTCAACTTAAGCTTCAAAACTGATAAAAATCACATAAATAACAATCATAATTTTTTGAATCGGTTTTGTACGAATATGTTCAGAATCTGACTCATGTATGAATATTACAGACCTAATGTATGTTAGGTATTAATATCAGCTCAGTTTCAAGAACTTGTTATCTTGAAAAAGGTGCCGAAGAGGATTTACCAATATCTCTTTCCATTTTCCTCTATTATACATGAAATAACAGAGACGGCGGGCGGTTAAAATTGCACAAATTATCTCGGCGCTAATAACACTATTCCGACTATTTCAAACGTTGTTTTTTATAGGATTCTATTAATTTGATTTCATTGGTCGGCGATCGTTGTTTTTTTGTTAGATCTTGAATCTCTACATAAAAGGTAGGTATCATCGTTTATAGAATACAGTCAAATATTTTTATTGCTATTTTGACAATCAATTTAGAGCACAAAAACCGCCGCTATTTACCTATTAACCTTTAAAATCTTCGTTAATGTTTAATCTGTGTAGTGCGATGTACCAAAATTCCTAACAGTCACTCGCAAATTACGGGTTTATTATTAGACTAGCTGACCAGCCCGCGGCTTCGTATGGGTGATTTGTCAATAAAACATTACCCTCCTTCTGTGCAGTCGCGTAAAGTTTATCCTATGTTTCAAGTCTATTCCTAATCTATCTACGTATATAAGTACCATATTACATTGAAATCGGTCGAGGCGTTGTGAAAAGGTAACAAACAGATAGAGAGACAGAGTTACTTTCAAATCGGTATGTACTCGTACGTAGATTATAACCGGAATTAAGACATAGGCTACTTTTTGTTGACAAACAACGCGTGTGAAGCCGCTTGCGGAAGCTAGTTACACATAATAACCTTTCTCTTGAATCACTCTATCTATTGCTGAAAACTTTATTGAAATCCGTTGAGTAGTTTAAAAGATTTAAGGTAACAGACAGCGGTATCAACTATGTACTATGCGACTATGTACATTATATACTAGGTAAAGATTATTTACTCTTATTATATTTTTCTTAGGACAGACAGGCTAGCATGAACACTCTAGAAATGTTGCATAATGACATTTTAGCGTAGAAAGTAGAAGCATTTCTACATTCCTAAATGTCATACAAAACGAAAAAAAAACGTTTTAACTAATTTAAATATCTACTGCCAAAGGTTTTCTCGACAGTGTTGCAGCTTTTCTATCAAAAGTCCAGTAATTTATTAGCAAACCGATACGAGCACAGCTTCCCACGGTCGTGACATTTGATACTTTACGTGTAGTAGGCGTCTATCAAAGTAAACATCAACGGATGATGCTCTATCAGTGAAAGTTGGTGACGCAATAGTCAAGCTAATATAACCCAGTATAACCTTAGCCTTGTTTGAAAACAGGTAATTTAGGAGATTACGTTTCCAAATATAATTTTAAATAAATATTGTGAACGAATTGTTTCGCGCGGACGGGAAAGGCATCAACACGCTACACTTTTGAGAAGAGATTGAAAAAACGCCTGTTAATCAATAATATAAATGTCTGTATATCATCATCATCATCATAATCATCAACCGGATGACGTCCACTGCTGAACATAGGCCTCCCCCTTAGATCGCCACAACAAGCGGTTGGTAGCCGTTTGCGGCCTACGGCTCCCCGCGATTCTTACTAGATCGTCGGTCCACCTTGTGGGAGGCCGGCCTACGCTGCGTCTTCCAGTCCGTGGTCTCCACTCGAGAACCTTTCTTCCCCAACGGTTATCGGTTCTACGAGCGATGTGGCCTGCCCATTGCCACTTCAACTTGCTAATTTTGAGAACTATGTCGGCAACTTTAGTTCTTCTGCGGATTTCCTCATTGCGGATTTTGTCACGCAAAGAAACCCCGTGCATAGCCCTCTCCATAGCTCGTTGAGCGACCTTGAGCTTGGTCATGAGGCCATGAGTAAAGGACCACGTTTCAGTGCCATAGGTCATCACTGGCAACACACACTGGTTGAAGACTTTATTCTTCAGGCTCTGGGGAATTTTGAACGAGAAGATATCGCGAAGTTTCTCGAACACTGCCCAGCCGAGTTGGATTTTTCATGCGACCTCTTTGTCGAAGTCTGTCTATGTCTATGTCTAATATACCATTTGCAGTTTTCCGCCCACATTGCCTAAAGGGTTCCCCAATAAGGAAACAGTTTAGCAAAATAAAATATTTTAGTAAATTATTTCGGTTTGGTCACTTTTACCAACAACTAACATGCTCTAAAACAATCAGTCTTATTTATACCTTGTAAAAGTTATCATGTGAATCTTACATGTGTTTTGCTGCATTCAGTGTCCTAATGAGGCGCTTCAAGTCAAGTCCCGTGGATCGTGACCCGTCTCGGTCACACGAGGTCACGCCCCATTTGCGTGTCTCGTGTAAAACGACCTTAATGCCCATCGCATTGTTCTATTCTTGGAAATGGACATTCCGATTCCTATTACTCGTTTGACCGAATCTATCAATGTAAGAAGCTACTCACATTTTTATCTTTATAATGTGTACTAATCTTACAACGCAGCGAATGTTGTATTAATATTAACTAGTGGTTCGCCCCGAACTGAGATCTCGCGAGTCTCTGATTAAAACAGAAAAAAATATGACCTACAGTTTCATTCAAATTACAGGTAACGGGAGTTCATGTTTTGTGGTTTTCTTGGGGTACAAATTGCAGTTATTCTAGATTTCAGACTTTTGCCTATATTTGTGTCACTTAAGCTACACTCATACCATTACAGCACTGTGGGGTCACTGGTGTACCCTGTAAATTTTGTCAAAGTTTAGTTTTTATCATGGCTAATAACTCAAAAACTATAAAGAATTTACGAAAAATAAACGGAGTCTAAATGTACTAATGAACACCTTTCATTTGACGTCACATTTGTCGTGATAGCCTCATTTTCTCTTTCTTTTACACCTCTTGAACCCCAATATCTCAACAACCCCCCCCCCCCCCCACATTTTTAGATCATTTAGTCACACCAGAATTGTGCCATCACTACCTACCTATGTATCAAATTGCACGATGATCTGATCAACGTTACGAAAGTTATCCTCGCACATACATACATACAACGCCGATTTTCCCAAGTTGATTTAGAGATCTCGCTTCGCTCGATCAATTAAAATACTTTTGGAAACCTTCGGGTGGCCTAAAAATATCGACACCACAGTTGGCCACTCGGTAATACGAACTTACTTTACTTATTTATATAGTCAACATAGAATATTACCAAAGTGTAATGCTATTTATTGTGAGGGAAAGCCGGCTAATAATAAAATGGTTGAGTGCAACATTTCTAGTATTTAATAAATAAATAAATATTGCTGGACATTTTACACAGCGCTATCTATCCCCAAACTAAGCAAAGCTTGTACTATGGGAACCAGATAAATAATGGAATACTTAAATACATTATTTTTGTAAATATATACTTATAGTACGTATAGAAAAATAACCAGATCCGGAACAAATATATGTAGGTATCATGCAAACATTTGTTCCGCGGCGGGAATCGAACCCGCTATCTCCTGCGTCTCAGCCGGCTATTTGCCCACTGCACCACGGAGGTCGTCAAGTTAATCATCGGAAAGTAACGTACCATGTTGAACAAGAAATTGTTTTTTAATAGTCAAACAGTTTTTTAATAGGGGACTTAATGTTACATAGTTTTAACCCATTAATTCACAATCTCGAATATTGAGGCCATAAATTCCAAATAAAATCGGACATTACCTCCGGAAATCTCTGTATACGGACAGGATCACTTGGATGGCTCGCTCCAGTGCTCCCGGGGCATGCGTGCGAAAGCCTCATGACACCCGAGACCCCACATCCCGGAAGGCTGCGGCGGACTCAGTTCCCACAGCGACGATATTTATGACGTTCCCGTTCGTTTAGGGCTAAATAGCCACTGTTAGTTTTAGTTTATACCGCATGTAAAGTTTGAAAGAAGAAGCTTTGGTGCTTAGGTATAATTTTTTTTAGCTTTAATCTTTTCACATTTGCACTCACTAGGAAAGTGGTAGAAATTGGATATAAGTTATATTATTTGTTCCTACTATTCGTCGTAAAGTTTTTCTTAAATTCTTAAAGTTACAGCGTAAATCCCACATACGATTTAGCTGGAGACACTTGTCTTGTAAATGGATACCGTATTTGAAAGCCGGTATCGTTAATTTGCCGTATAAATCATTTTCAGTGCGAGTTCTCTCGTTTTGAACTAAACAAAAAGAGCGCAGAAAGTCGACTTATGAATATACATAGACATATACAATCATTTCTTTGCTAAATAGCACACATGATACATATACAAAAGATGATTTAAAATAATTAACATAAAAATAACCATTATACAGTACCTACATGTAAAACAGACACAAACAAACAATATATAACAATAAGACATAACATAACACTATAAAATACATCCCACACCACACACACTAGATACACTATACACACATAAACACAGACCCGCACACACACTACATATACGATCAAGCAAACATTGCAGCTAAAGGGGCACTTCTTCATTAATTTAAATATTTCAAAAATGTTTTAAACACATTTTTTATTTGTTGTAAATCATTTCTTGTATTTTTTTATTTTTAATTTTTGTAAAAATTTAGTTATAATACGTATATTAAAGTTAACTGGTGGGCTACTTTGCCGCGTCAAATTAATAAAAGTTTAGTATTACTTATTGTAGTTTCAATTTGGTTTAAGTTCAGTATTATGTTAATAAATGTATGATATACGGTAATGTAACTGTGAATCTAAGTATTATTAAATTCATAAATAAATATAGGTAATATAATATAATTATTAATTTTAAACATGAGGTAGATACCTATCTTGTGTGCTATAGCAGCAAAAGGGCCTACTAATACATGAATGTACAAACAATATACGTATGAATTGTTTTCAACTTTGTAGAGAAAATAATAATAATGACATTTATTTGGGACCATTTTTGTTTTTAGTATATATTAATGATTTTCCCCATCTTGTAAGGGATGATCATGAGGTTGTATTGTTTGCAGATGACACGTCACTTTTATTTAAATGAAAGCGACTACAAACCGATTTTGACGATGTAAACAATGCAAGCTCTAAGGTCGTAAAACGGTTCAATGTAAACAATCTACTACTAAATAAAAAGAAAACAAAGCGTATTAGATTTGTACTACCTAATGTTACACAAGTTAAAGCAGATATAAAAATCAAAGACGACGAGTTGGCTTTTGTGGACACCACCGTATTCTTAGGTATAACCCTAGCTAGACAATAAGCTTCAATGGGGCTCTCACATTGATAAGTTGTCGAACAGACTTAGTTCTGCGGCATACGCAGTCAAAATGAGTCTGTTTACAGACGTAGACACAGCTAGACTAGTTTACTTCAGCTACTTCCACAGCATTATGTCATACGGTATACTGCTGTGGGGGAGTGCTGCAGATATAAACACTGTTTTTGTGCTGCAGAAAAGGGCTGTTCGTGCAATTTATAATATGGGCCCCAGAGAATCATTACGCAATAAGTTTAAAGAAATAAATATTATGACATTCCCTTGTCAATACATCTATGAAAAACTGATGTATGTTCACAAAAATATTAATTTGTTTAAGAAAAATAGCTATAATCATAGTTTTGACACTAGAAATAAAGATAAACTCGCTGTTGTAACTAGTAGACTCCATAAAGTTAGTAAATCGTTTAAAGGGCAAGGAGTTCGCTTTTATAACAAACCCTCAAGTGATGTACAAAAATTGACAATTAACAAATTTAAAAATGCAATTATACAAAATCTTTATAAAAATTTTACTATAACATATCGGATTATTTGGACGATAGAGAAGCTCGAGATTGAAATTGCTCCAACTCGTTCAAAATGCTACAATTTAGACGTAATTTATTTCCTGTATTGTTATGTATTGTAAAAAAATCATGAAAAAAAAACAACTAGCCTTGTTTCTTGCCTTTCTTTTCTGGCTTGGTCGCGAAGGAACATGTAATAAAATTGACGTTACAAAGTGATCCTTGTGATTTTAATGAGTAAAAGATTTTGACTTTGACATTGACATATAACGCTCGACGTACAGAAATATACCTAAATAACAACACTAGACTTTACTGTCTAGAATTACTTATATTTATCGAGTTTTTATTAGTCCACCTTCTGTAATCTATTTATTTTGCGTTGATGGTTTCCCCATCAAGAAAATAAATGGGTTTTAATTATTGGGTAGTGTAGACATGTATATGTAGCAATATTAATGCATATTGTATACTGTATATTGTACTGTAATGTCGTTACTTATACCAATTACGTACACGTGAATGCGATTCACGAGACCATAGCATATAAAATATAGACAAACATCTATTTATTTTTTATAAACATGAGTAAAACACAATTCAACCTCTTGGAATTTAACTTTTAAAACGGGGGATAGTTTTAATTGAGTTTTATTTATGTTTAGAATTAATCAGGCTAATTAATTGATCAAACAACGTACATAAGAATAATAATCTATAAAGACCTACTTTTATAACTTAAATAATAACCGCCTCTAAGCGTACACTTGTATGCCTGTTTCTGCAGGGCAGTCATATTAATATAGGCTTTTACTGAAATTATATGCTTATGACAAGTTTCAAATAATTGAACAAGTTTGAAGTAAAATCGGACGTTTGATCTTCTATTTTAGAGATACTGGGAACCTTGAGAAAGTTTACTGGTTTGCGAGAACACTGGTATGTACTCCACCAGACAAAACAAATCTAGTTGGCTTATTTATTTTCTTGTTTTATGTTGTAAGATATAGCTGGGAGCGTTGTTCGGCGCGGCCGCATGATTCATATCATAACCAAGTAGTGATGCTAGAAGGCATCAGAAAAGCCGGACGAGTTTTCACCAAAAAAAAGCCGAACATAAAGCATAAAAGAAAACAAATGTCAAGTGCTAGCTTTTGCAAACCAAAAACCTAATTTATTATCGTACCTAGTTGATATCAGTGTTTATAGTGCAATCATAGTAGTTTCCATATAATATTGCAACTTGCAACCAGGAGTTGTAATATCATCAATTTATACCTAGACGTAAAAAACTAGTCATTAGTGCAGTTTTAGAAAATAATGAATACTTTAACTAAACATTAATCGTATCAGACATCCTTTAATCTGACATTTTAATTTTTCATTGTTACAGTAAGAGCTGAAATGTAAAATATTACTTTCATCTCATTAAGTTTAATTTTCTATGATAGAACCCTGATGAGAATTGCAATAAACGCAGATTGTGAACGAACTCACTAAGCACCTGTTACGGAATTATATTAGCAATAAATGAATTGATTAATTGATAGGCATTTCACTCTTCTTCTTCATGTCCTTTTTTCACATTATGTGGAATCGGCGCAACATGTATTTTTGATCCATACCTCTCTATCAGCCGGCATCTCCGGTGTCACTTTTTATTTACCCATATAATTCTTCATACAGTTCATCCATCTCTTCTTCAGCCTTCCTGTATTTCTATATCCATCCACATTCATATCTAACACTCTTTGAGTCACATATACAATTGATTCACATTGTTTTTGATAGGCATTTCACTGCTGAATAATAAGTATACAGGCAACAAAGATTTCCAGAGCGATCGATTTTAATAAAGTAGATATGATAAACGTTAAAAGGCTGAACCGATGTTTGTCCGGACAGAGGTCAAAAGCCGGATTTTCCCGGACTATCCCTACAGTCGACATTTGCATGACCACGCGCCTCAAGCTAATTGCTATTCCATACGATATAAATCAGATACAGTTCTGCCGATCTGATGATCGCGATGACCTTACATTGTCAGGAGATATGAGAATTAAAGGTTTAAAAGTACTTAAAGCGTTAATTTGTAGAAAGTGTTAGTTTTCGCTAAAAGCGAATGTAAAAATATCTTCATAAACAAAACACGGACTAGATTACACTTTCGGTTTAGGTATTTATCTCATTTACTTCTTCAAACATGACGCCGATGAGCATACTTTTTGTCTTATTATGAAATGTTGGAGTTCATTTGAATCAAATTCAAATAATTACTTAGATATTATTTTAGAAACCTAACAAATTATTGTGCTAATCGTAAGTTTCGAGAGAATATGAGTTTTTCGACGCATGTATGAGGTCACACGTGCGCCTAGATTATTAAATGTAAAGGTGGTGCCTGGGCCGGGTCGGGCTGGAGCGCGGGCCGCCTAGCTCTCCCGGTGGTCCTCGCGGGGCGGAGTCTCCGCGGCCACTCGGCTGCGCCGGCTGCCCGCGCCTCCGCCCCCGCCACCTCGCTCCGCACCAGCGCCCGCGACGCTTATCGTCGCATCTTCAGCCTAATGCTTCTCACGTCATACTATCACTGAATTTTACAACCTCTTAACTTTGAGCTCACTTCAATGGAAAGTGTCATTTTGATGTGGTTTATTTTGACTTTAGTGTATGGAGGCGGTGCGCATACCTACCGCTTTTATGAATACCTAGGTCTATTCGGATATATGCAGAAGAGAGCATGGGACGTGAGTTATAGCTCGGAGCCGTCCGGGGAGCTTATAAAAAACCGCAAAAGCGGCCGACACCTATTGAACGACGCGTATGATGCGTTGAACCGACAACAAACAAATGTTGACAATAAGCGCTTGACTTTGAGCAAAATCTAATTTGTGCGGTTATTGTGTAATGGGATATGGGGAGCCATCGCATTGAACGTAGTTTTGTGAAAGAACATCGCCAGAATTTATCGGTCGGTTACACAACAAAACAAAGTTTAACGAGCTCGCGCAAACCATTTCAAGGGCTTTGCAATAACACCTTTTTGCCGTGTTCGTTTGCCCATGTAATTGCACCACCCACTGTAATTGAGAGGAAGTATGAAGCATTGGGCGGCTTTGTTCTTTCCATTTCAGCTACTCTGCAAACTTACATTCAAGGCTATTCCAAAAATATACATAAACTACCTGTACAATGTGGCCTATGCAAGTCCTGACTTATAATTTGGACAGGTTTGTTCGTCTTATCTTTGGATACTGTTTGGTCACACGTAAATACATTTTTTGTCTCTACAGAATCCTGGATTAGCACAGGTACAGTTTAAGCGGGATGAGGATTTAAATAAATACTATTAGATAAACAAACAGAGTTTAGCGAATCAGGATTCGAATTCATGTTTAATTTTGGCCGCAGTTTTTTCGCAGGTGCGAACAATAATGCCAAAGAATTCGCAAAAAGGATTGAATCAGTTTATCTTGTGCTTAAAAAGTTTTTGTTTGAGCTTATTATGTTATTCCTTGAAACGTTTTCATTGTACGTGAGTTGTGAGTCTGAGGTAGATTATGTACGTTACTGTAACGAGCGGACTGTAAGCACTGTGGGTAGCAGCAAAGCTCGGCCCGACCCGAACAGAGCTGGACCCGATAACCCGAGCTGAAGGCGCCCGTCCGCGATCCCTTTTGTTTCGTATCTTATCGGATTTTAATTACGAGCGTAGAGAAATCTCGTTATTCCTTAAAGGGATATGACTGCTCCAAGCTAATTTACTATCGTCCCTTGCACGATTTTATGATCTCGATTTTATTTTATTGCCTTGGGATCTTATATAGGTACGGCACGCAAGCGATGCTCATTTGATGAATGTTATTTCCATTTAATATTTTTATGGATGATGTTCCATGTCGAATACCTGGTGCATTTTATTACCTATCAACATTTAATTATGTATTGAGGTTATTTTCTTTGTAAGTTAGGTAGAATATTATTTTTTTACGATATATTTTTATAATAGGCTCATCCCAATTCTGACCAAGTCTTTACCACTGTCTAATAATTACATAATAGTCCTTCTCTTTCTCCGATCGGGATTGCTAATTGATGATAATCTTTTTTTTTCATTTCAGAATCATCTGTGGGAACGGGCGCTGGATGTTTTCCTTCGGGTTCTACGGTGTACACAGAGAGTGGTCCTCGTGACATCGAGACCGTCCAAAAAGGAGATATGGTGCTTGCCGCTGATGATACTGGCAAGCTCGTTTATTCAAAGGTAACTTAAACATTATGTTACTATAATTTATAGTATTTATATATATATAATTCCTGATGTGTGTTTTAAATTAATGTCGTACATAACAAAGCCGGTCGTATATATATATATATAAATAATATATATAATTAGGAATTATATTAACGATCGATACATTTTCAATAATCAATTTTTAATGTAAATTGGCGGTGCCTCTGTGACGATGCCGCTTAGTCAGTACCACAGGTACCTGCTTACATGATGAATGAATATGATTTGTTTGCCTATTTTATACTGGCTGTTTCATTGGTATTTTAGGAGTTGATATTATAGCTGTTTGAAAATTTTAAATTTTCTGTTGTAATGAATCTGAAAAAACCTATTTCACAACAAGAGCCCTACCTGTGTTTTCATTTAATGCCGTACATAACAAAACACGTGGTTATTTTCTACTCAAACGTTATTAAGACTTGGTCTTGGCAATATGCTCTTAATATATAATGTATGGTTTCAGGTGCTGAATTTCATCGACCGCGATCCGAACGCGACGAGGCGTTTCGTTGAGGTGACTGCCGAGAACGGCGTCACCATAACTAGCACGCCGTCCCACCTCCTGCTGCTCGCGGCCGCGGACGGCTGGAGGGACACCTTCGCGGCCAACGTGGAACTCGGCGACGTGCTCCTGACGAGGGGCCCCGCCGGCGTGATGCGGCCCTCCAGGGTCGTCGAGACGCGGTACGTGACCAAGCGCGGAGTGCACGCGCCTCTCACGGCCGCGGGGACTATCCTGGTGGACGACGCGCTCGCGTCCTGCTACGCGATGGTCCGCAGCCACACGCTCGCGCACGCCGCGATGACTCCACTGCGGTGGATGTCCTCGTGGAGCAGCAAACGCGAGAGCGCGCGAGGCGTGCACTGGTACGCGAACGCTCTGTACGCGGTCGGCGACTTCGTCCTGCCCGCCTCCTACAGGTATCGCTGACAGTGCTCGCGCTTAGAACGTTTCGGTAGGCTACACGCGCGCGGGACGCGCATTCTACAATAACAGTGTATATAAAGTGATTGTGTCGAACTATGTAAATACGCTAGAGAACATTGATTTAATATTATTTCGACGAACGCCTCTACACCTACATAAAGTTGTCTATTTATTATTAAGTAGCCTTAGACCATGCAAAGTTTGCATATTATGTACTTAGATTACATGTATTTGTACATTCTGTCGGTATTGTTATTCTGCACAATGCAGAAATACTTAAATAAATGTATGCGCTTATTTCTGTATAAATAATAAATTGTAATTTCTTGAATGTAAATCGTCGGTCGTCTTTTAAGATCACGTTTCCCCGTGAAAGTGTATCGGGAGGTACGAGTACCTATTCGTTTCTCGCGTTTTGGCGATTCTGTAGCTGAAACTAGACATTCCATGACTTTCTTATCTTACTAAAGTTGTGAATCGATGAAATTGTGATCTTGGTACCTAAAACAGTGCCTTAAGATTTTTATTTATTGTTATTTAAGCTAGGGTTATATTTATAAAGTGACATAAAACATATTTAGATGTAACTTATTCTCCACTGTTCTATCCATCTTGTATGTATGCTCTAAACTAAATAATTTCATGCTTTAATATTTATTTCTTTTCGATTACTGTTTTGTTTTATTTAAGTTCTAAAATTGTATAATTTTGTAATGTCTTAATATAAATACGTAGATAAATGTTCCTTAGCCGTGCGTAAAATATGAGCTTATTTAGTTGGATATTGAAGAAAGTTTCATTATTTATAACTGTAGATACTTCTCTTATCAATTACTGAAATTCTGAAACATATGCCTGCATTTTTACCTGTCATTCTATTTTATTGAATGATGTCGATGGATCATGTTTTAGATGTTGAACTGAATATTAGGTTTATATGAAATAAATTTATTGTTTTGTTTACATTTTATGAGCTATAAACAAGTACATACATAACGTAAATTTTCTACTTTTCCATAATTTAAGTATCGTCAGTTTAAATAGTTACTATTGCATTAAACACGACAGTTAAATATAGAATTAAATTACTAATAACTTAATACTTAAATTTTGTGTTGATAATACAGTCATTTATAATATCTATCTATTTTGAGATAAGCTGTGAAGCAGCTACGGTTCAACTGTTTGCTGTTCATATCATCTTTTTAAGTATCGACCAACTACACTAAAGGAAATCTAATAGGCCTGATCAAGTCTATAATTTTCCATGCCGTCATAACTTTTTTCGAACGTCTTCACAAGGAATCTAAAAATCAACCACACTGCCAAACAATTATTAAATATTTTATAGGGGGGGGGGGGGGGGGAAGGGGGCAAAATGCCTTTAATAACAATAAATATTTACATGACTAAAATACAGAACTGACAGACAGCCGGACAAAATAATTTTTTTGGCCAATCTCGAAACTGAGAGGCTTCGCTCGCTCGGTCAATCAATAAAAAGGGCAAAATGCCTTTCATAACAGACAGAATATACAACTACTTACATAACAAAAATACAGAAGAAACAGTTGAATCATCTAAAGACCGTTGCAAACGATCTACAGATAGCTCAACTGCTCCAGATCACTACCAGGCGCAAGTGTTCCCAAGACACTGGCTGCATTGCCGCACTGAATTGCAATGCTTATGCGTTGACTCAGATAAGCGCCAGTTCTCGGATCACACGTCACTTCGACCAGACGCCCAGAAAGAATTTTGAAAACGTGATTACCAAATTAGCCGTACACTATAACAATGAGTATAATTAATATGCTCCAAGTATCACTTTATATTGAAAAATTACTAGATCCTTGATCAATATTTCGACAGGACGATATTCCAAAGCATTCATTTGGTTCTGTTGTTCGTTGGTAGTATTTCGAAACCGTTCGAATCCGACCTATTAGATTTTCACAAGTTGATTGGGTTTATTCCAAAATGTGGAATTAGATATTGAAAATGATAACAAATATTACTAAAACGGACATCCTAATATTAATACACTAACTATCACTTGAACTAAAGAAACAGGTGTCTGGTCAGATCAACCGGAAAAGCTTTAACCAATGTTTTGAATATAATTATGCCATAAGTATTGCCATACTAGTATAAATCAATTTATACGATGTTATTTTGGACGTTAAATTTACAACTTTTTACCGTAAGGTAGAGCACAAATCAGAATAGATCTAACTTATTAATATTACTTTTAAACATCGCGTTTAAAATGTTTTTATAAATTTTTGTGACATACAACTTACTGTCAGTATTTTAGGGTAAACTATATGTATGTATTCTACTAAATTCTTTGAAACTAATGTCTATTTATTAAATTGTAAATGTACAGCCAATCTTTGGAAGCAAAGGGCATAGAGCCGTAGAAAAGTATTCGGTCCTGTATGATAAAATAGCTAAGTATCTATGCGTATATATTATAAGTGCTTCTTCAAAAGAATGAAATGTTAGTAAAATTGTTAAAAGTTTAGTTATACAATTGCCGTGAAATGTATTTCAAACTAAATAAAATGTTGGCTTTGTGGACTTAATTTGTTTCTGATTTAGTTATGATTTTTATGATCTGACGATATCGCAGCGGGTATAGTCGGATACCTGATGACACATTTAGAGCAGGTGTTTTAGGCTACTTGAAATTATTAAAAAAAAACGGTTAAGTGCGAGTCGGACTCGCACACGAAGGGTTCCGTACCATTATATATAAAACGGCAAAAAATAAATATAAATATTGCTGGGCAATTCACACAACGCTATCTAGCCCCAAACTAAGCAGAGCTTGTATTATGGGAACCAGATAGTATACTTATATACTTTTTTTTTGTAAATACATACTTATAGTATATAGAAAAACAACCAGACCCGGAACAAATATCTGTAGATCATGCAAACATTTGTTCCGCGGCGGGAATCGAACCCGCTACCTCCTGCGTCTCAGCCGGGTATTCGCCCACTGCGCCACGGAGGTCGTCTAAATGACGTTTGTTGTGTGGGAGTCTCCCTTAAATATTTGTTTTATTTTAATTTAATTATCTATTTTGAAAGTGAATATATCAATAAATATTCTGTGAATATTTCAAGCGTCTACCTGTTGCCGTTATCAATACCAAGCTAAAACGAGCAAAAAAAATCACGTTTGTTGTATGGGAGCCCCTCTTAAATATTTATTTTATTCTATTTTTAGTATTAATTGTTATAGCAGCAACAGAAATACATCATCTGTGAAAATTTTAACTGTCTAACTATCACGGTTCATGAGATACAGCCTGGTGACAGACGGACAGACAGACAGACAGCGGAGTCTTAGTAATAGGGTCCCATTTTACCCTTTGGGTACGGAACCCTAAAAATATACTACTTAAGGATGTTGTGAATCAGGAATGGAGTGGGACAGGGCGTTTCAGTTAATGCGGTACTACGAATGCGTCAATTCGCAAAATTTGCTCAAAATGAGCTTTAGGTTTAGCATTTATAGAATTCAGAAATAAAAAATCTCTTCATTTGCTCAAGAACTAATGAATTGGGGGTATAGATAGGAGACCTATATATACCCTAACAGTCGGTGCTGAAGGTTATATAGATAGGTAGATAGTTATCGGTATTTTGTAAAATGAAATCAACTCTACACAAAGCTCCAGATTGGATTTGTTTAATTGATCAATATCTAATCGGATTGAGGCCAAGATAGTTACTAATTTGACTCTAATTGGATTCTTAACTACAAAAATAAGGAATCTGATTTCTCAGTAAATACATCAACATAGCAACGAGAATGTGAACGAGCGGTCGGGAACTCAACATCGGGAAATCAGTGTACACAACACAGGCGAAGTCGGAGCTAATATAGGTATTTATTGGCTATAAGCATGTTATTAATTTATAATTACGATATTAATTTTATTTGGGCCAGTTAGCTAGCTTCGGGAACAGGCAAGATAAGGAAATCGATCGCCGTATCGAGAATGCCTGGAAGAGCTACTGGTCCATGAAGGAGCACATGAAGGGTGACCTTCCTATGACACTTAAGCGCCAACTCATCGACATGTGTATCCTGCCCATCCTAACTTACGGTGCGCAGACATGGTCTCTGACTGAAGCCCAGAAGTCAAAGCTCAAGATTTGTCAAAGGGCAATGGAGCGCAGCATTCTCGGCTTTAAACGTGTCGACCGAGTGCGTAACACCATGCCGCGCTCACTTACCGGCATTGCAGATGTAGGGAAGAGATCGGCTGGGCTTAAGTGGGAAAGGGCGGGCCACATTGCTCGAATGCACTCCGAGAAATGGGCCCATATTGCAACACCATGGACGCCTGAAGACGGAAGGCGACGTCGGGGTCGGCCGAGAAAGTGTTGGCGGGACGATTTCAACACCTTCCAAAGAGGATGGTGGGAAATAGTGACAGATAGGGATGCTTGGAGGGACTTGGGGGAGACCTTTAACCTGCAGTGGGACGAGATAGGTTAGGAAAAAAAATTATTATGAATAAGTACCTACTAATATTTTCTGTGCAAAAATCAATGATATCCCTTAAAAACATATATGCGAAATTAAATGCGTATTAAAGGTGGATAGCTAGAGTCCTATTAAAAAACCGCATTCAAATGGGTACATCCGTTTGGTAACTACGATGCCACAGACAGACAGACAGACATAGGCGTCAAACTTATAACACTCCGCTTTATGGGTCAGGGTTGAAAATTAAAATACACAACAATAGAAGCGCTCCCTGTACTCGCTCTGGGAAGGCAACCGCAGCTTATCAAAATTTTAACTTACATCTGAGGCAGCAAAAGAACTAGTTATGTACTTTACTTAAGTCGCCATATAGGTACGTTAGAATTAGAACCGACATGTATCTTTTCACGATCCTCATTATAAATTTTAACAAAAAATGTAGACCGTTTACAAATTTACCCTGTTTATTACTAGTGGTTCGCCCCGAACTGAGATCTCGCGAGTCTCCGATTAAAACAAAAAAATATTATTTGTAATCTTTGACTATCAAAATAGTGTCACGAAATAAATAACCACCTAACTTTTTCATTCAAATTACAGGTAACGGGATTTCATGTTATGTGGTTTTTCTTTTTTGCGATACAAATTGCAGTTATTCTGGATTTCAGACTTTTGCCTATATTTGTGTCATTTAAGCTACACGCATACTAAATTACAGCACTGTGGGAACACTGGTGGACCCTGTGAATTTTGTCAAAGTTTAGTTTTTATTATGGCTAATAACTCAACAACTATAAAGAATTTACGAGGATAAAAACAAAGTCTAAATGTACTAACGAAAACCTTTCATTTGATGTCCCATTTGACCAGTTAGCGTTATTTTAATTTTTTTACCCCTCTTGAACCCCAATATCTCAACAACCTCCAAACATTCTTAGCTCATTTAGTCACCCCAAAATTGTGCCATCACTACCTACCTATGTATTAAATTTCAGGATAATCGGATCAACGCTTCGAAAGTTATCCTCGGTTATACATACATACAACGCAGATTTGCCCAAGTTGATTTAGAGATCTCGCTTCGCTCGATCAAAAATAATATAACTAAAAATGAAGATATGCTCCAATGGAACTAAAACCTAGGGTTTTAGTTCCATTTAATATTATTTTGAAAGTATCTCTGGCCGTCTGCCTGTAGAGCCTCTGTTTGTTAGGCTACATCATTTTATCACGCAATCGCGTAGGTTTTACATGAACCTTTATATACATATATATATATATATATATATATATATATATATAATTCTTCTGTACGTATGTATGTCACTGAACTTATCCTAAACAGCTGGACCGATTTTGATGAAATTTTTGTGTGTGTTTTTGGCTTATTCGAGTTAATTTAGTGGTTTTATTCTACAAATACATCAGGTGTGTACTCCAAAGGTGACAATATAATCCTACTAATATTATAAACGCGAAAGTTAAAATGTATGGATGTTTGTTACTCTTTCACGCCAGAACGGCTGAACCGATTGCGATGAAATTTGGTATGTACGTAGCTCATAACCTAGATTAACACATATGTTGCTTTTTATTGGCAAACCACGCGTGCGAAGCCGCGGATTGGTCAGCTAGTGATTATGGATATATTTGTGGAAGTGTTATCTCTTAAAAAACTATAGTAAACTGCTTAGTTGTTGGTACGCTAATCAAATCGCAAATCAGTTAACATAGTGTTTAAGTTAGCACTCATGTTAAATCAAATTGAGTTTCTCGAAGGTTGATTAGTGAATAATTAGCTAAACCAAAGGATCACCTTTTGAATGTCAAAATAGTGTAATGTTTAAAGGGTCACACCACCTAAAACATTATTTTAGTACAATCATTCATTCCTATACGTCATAAATTTGCTTATGTCAATGTCTACACAATTTGAATGTGTAGAAAAAACGTTTATTTTGGTCGTTTTTCTCTCTACAAACAAAAATGGCCTAAAAATATACAAAAAAATACTATTGTACTCATTGCAATCCCATAGATAGGCATGGAAAACTTCGTTTAAGTACACCAAAACATCTTTCAAATGTGCCTATTTCTTGTACTTATTTGTAATGTAAACAGTTCCCTTACCTTGGAATCTCTTGTAAGCATACGACGTCGTAATGATCGCCAAAACACCTCAACAATTGCAAATATCAATGACCTCATGGAGTGAGCAGAATGAAGACTGAACACATGGAGTGCTGTTTTAGTAAGAATAACTGCACAAAGGGGACTTCAACAGTTTACTATCACGATAAAATATCTGTACCAAAAGTCAATAACATTAAATACCTAGGATCAGTGGGAACATACTACAGAAGTGGAAGTGGAGGCAGACGTTAACCGCAGAAGCATTGCCTGGCAGAAGTGGCGATCCTTGAGCGGTGTACTTTGTGACACCAATGTGTTTGTGTTTGTGCAAAGATGGTCAGGAGGGGTAATCAGGCACGACAGAATCTAGAATGAATATGTTTGAAGAAGCTTTGAGATTGCTCCAATACCATCTGTAAGCTGGTCACATATCTGAAAGCTGACTGAGGTGGTATGGCCACGTCATGAGAAGACCTGAAGAATATGTGGTCAAAACAGCACTGTGTTTTCAAGAACACAAAAGAGGCAGAGGACGTCCCCCATAGGCATGGTGGACCAGCATGACCAGACTCATGAAAAAGGAAGAACTACCTGATCCGACACCCCAAGACTAACTTGGCGCTGAAAAATTAGGAGAGTAGTCCCCACTTTATAAGGGTACATGCAAAGAAGAAGAAGATTTGTGATGTATTAAGTCAATAAAAACACCTGTAAATTATGTCCATGATTTTAATTATGCATCACAGATTGCCTGCACGTGCAGATGAAAACAATCCCATTCTGTTCTGGTATAATAATCATTTTGCTTGTGGTAACCACCACCATCAGCTACAGTAATTTGGGAAGCCCCAGTGGCGTAAAAACTTATTGTCAATAGTATTTGTTGTAGGGCGCTGATACAGCTACTACAGAAATGTAGGTTAATGGGCTTTATCCCCAATCAAGGCATTTTATGTAATCACAGGCTTTAAAACTCTATAGCGCATCTTGAATTTTTCCTCAGTGAATTCCTTAGATGGTTCTACTCTTGTCCTCCTCACTCTTGTCTGTCGTGGTCATCCTCATCATTGTTACTGGTTAAATTCGACAGAAACATCCTAAAAATAAATAATTTAAAGGTTAGGTTATGTAGGCAGTTTACAATAGTTTTTTAAGAGATAACACTTCCACAAATATAGCAGCTGACCAATCCGCGACTTCGCACTCGTGGTTTGCCAATAAAAAGTAACATATGTGTTAATCTAGGTTATGACCTACGTACATACCAAATTTCATCGCAATCGGTACAGCCGTTCTGGCGTGAAAGAGGAACAAACATCCATACATTTAAACTTTCGCGTTTATAATATTAGTAGGATTATATTGTCACCTTTGGAGTACACACCTGATGTATTTGTAGAATAAAACCACTAAATTAACTCGAATTAGCCAAATTATTTCTGCTAATTAGCACTCAAGCACTGATTAAATAAATATCGATTTGACAACAGATTATTGGACGAAACACAGCTAATCAGCGTTCCTGCAACCCATTTTCACGTTTAACAAGAGATTTTGTTGACTGATTTGACAACCTGATTAACAAATCTCTGATTAATATCAAATGAGGTAAAATACTTTCCAGCGACCCAATTTGCACTTGACAAGAGGTTTGACAAATGGTCAACTAATTTTTGGGTTAATTATGCTTCCAGCAACCGGGCGTTAGTCTCCCAGTCTGACAGGCAGGGAGGCCTGCAACCATACACTGTCATCCAAGTCGATATTCAATTATATTGTTTTGACAGGTTAAAAACCAGAACAGTCAGATTTGATTAAAATAGTAGAACAGAAACTATATACAGAAACAAGTATGGCAACGAGCTCACCTACATATTGTGGATGCGTGGAAGTCTCACACGGGGCGTTTCACCGGCTCATTTCTTCCACGCACCTGCGAGATGTGGAATGACCTTCCTCCGCAGGTTTTTCCACTAGGTTTCAAAATGAACGCCTGCAAGAGAGGTAAATAAGGTGTTAAGTGCTAGTCAACGCGACTGCAGTTCCACGAGTAGATACTGCAGGAGTTTATTGGCGGCGGGGAGGTCCGTCAGCTTGAAGTCTAGAAGTTTAATATAAAAAAAAGTATAAATAATACCAAAATACCGCCGACATATAAAAACCCGTAATACATTTCCCTTTTATAACTTAGATCCTTCACCTAAAAGGAAAGTGGTGATAATCTTTGGATAAACATAAAAAAACTTCTCGAAAAAAACCTACTAGTTATATTATCAAATTTTACAGAAAATCGACTAAGTTTAGATGATTAAACATGGAGTCGGAAAATATAACGACAATGGTCTGCGCCTTCTATCGTTGTGTATTGAATTCGACCTCACCAACACACACTTCCGACTTGCTGAGAAATATAAGACCTCGTGGAAGCATCCAAGATCTAAGCACTGGCATATTTTAGATTACGTTATTGTCCGCCAAAAAAACCTGCGTGATATTCTTATAACGAGAGCAATGCGTGGGGCACTGGGCTGGACTGACCACCGTCTCATTAGGTCAAAGATGCGTCTGGAACTTAAAGCACCACGACGAGCACCCCACAAAATACCACCAAAACTAGCCTTCTCCAGACTTATTACCCCACCATATCTGGGTAATACCTTAGATGCAAAATTTGCTGTTAGTGTTCCGCAGACTGAGTTTCCCACATTAGATGATGAATAGAGATCATTAGCAAAACACCTTCATAGCTGTGCTCTGGATACCATAGGCAAACCACAGAAGAAGCACCAGGATTGGTTTGACGCATCGAATGTGAAATCTAGTTGCTAGTTGAAAGGCACAGACATGAATTAAACTCTAAGTCAAACCCTGGACACAGCAAAAATGAAGCTCAACTAAAATTAAGATCGAAAGTCCGCAAACTAAAAGATAAATGGTGGAAGGAAAAAGCGACTGAACTACAGCACTGCGCTGATACCCATCAAACTAGCAAGTTTTTCGAAGGTCTTCAAGCGATATTTGGCCCACGAGTACGAAAAACAGCTCCAAAATACTCAAAAGATAGACAATGCCGATGTTACGCACAAAAGTGACGTATTAAAGTGATGGGCCGAGCATTTTAACGATGTACTGAATCCCAATGCGCTCAGTGTTGACCTGTCTTACATTAACTCGCTAGAAGAACTGCCACCAGTTTGACTTTTGAAGAGTTTGTAAGAGCAGTTAAGCGGCTCAAAAATTCAAAAACTCCTGGTATGGACCAAGTCCCTGCTGAAGTATATAAATATAGTGGAAAAAATATAATTAATAGGTTTTATCATCTTGCCAAAAGAGAGTGGGATACTGAGGAAGTTCCACAGGACTGGAGAGATGCAGTGATTTGTAAACTGTACAAAGGGAAGGGAGATGTATTGCAGCTCTTACCACGATATATCTCTTCTCTCCAGTGCTGGAAAAATCCTTGCTCACATTGGTAACACCCGCCTTAGTGAACTCGCAGAGAAGTAACTCGCTTCCTGAAAGCCAATGTGGTTTCCGTTCCAGTAGAGGTACTATCGATGCAATATCTGTCGTTAGGCAACTTCAAGAGAAGAGCTTAGAGCATCAACTGCCTCTCTGCATGTGCTTTGTTGATTTGGAGAAAGTATTCGATAGAGTTCCGCGTGAGGCCCTCTGGCTGTTTCTCCAAAAATCGGGGTATCCGAAGAAGTTCGTCAACCTCATACGCCAATTCCATATTGGCATGAAAGCGCAGGTTCAGCATGAAAATGAACTATCTGAGGTTATCCAAATCACAAGCGGAGTAAAACAAGGTTGCGTAATGGCTCCCACTCTTTTCGCCATTTACTTCTCAGTTGTTATGAGCGACGCGTTGCGCTGCTGTAGCAATCTTATTCATCTAAATGTCCGCACAGAAAAAGGCGTTTTTGACATTTCAAGATTTAGGGCAAAGTCTAAAATGCAGAAGATCTCTATTTTAGAGATTCTCTACGCAGATGACGTCTGCCGCATGTCAGACAGTATGGTACATCTTCAAAGCTACGTTGACGCACTTCACCAATCCTATCAACGGTTTGGTCTAGTTATCAGTGCTTCCAAGACTCAAATCCTCAAACAACCACCTCGGGGCTACGAAACTGATAAGGCAACATTGAATCTAGACGGGAAACCCTTAGAGGAAGTATCTCACTTTAAGTATCTTGGAAGCAATATCCGACATGATAACACCTTGTCTTCGGAGATACCATCGCGCATTGCAAACGCCGCCGCTAACTTCGGGCGACTCACCGATAGTATCTGGAAATCCCATGATCTGAAGTTAGTGACAAAGATTAGTGTCTACAAGGCCTTAATCATCCCAGTCCTCCTATATGGCGCAGAGACATGGTGTCTCTATAAGCCAGACATAAAAAAAACAGGACATATACCATCTAAGATGTCTAAGATCGATCCTTAAGATTAAGTGGCAGGATCGTGTGCCGAATACTGAGGTCCTGCGTCGGTCCGGTATGTACGGCATGGAAGCTCTCCTTATGTAACGACAGCTCAGGTGGTGCGGACACGTCTACCGCATGGATGACCAGCATCTACCCAAAGCGGTATTTTATTCTGAGATGGCAGAGGGTAAGCGTAAGCACGGTGGTCAGCATCTGCGTTTTAAGGACGTGTTCAAAAGAAATCTAAAAGTCTGCGACATTGACCCTGCAAGTTGGGAGGAGCTCGCTTCACACAAGTCGTCTTGGCGCTCTACCATCTATAATAACATTAAAACTTTCGAAGAAAACCGACTTCATACACTCGATATAAAGCGCCAAATACGTAAAGAAAGACCTAAGCCCTCTTATACTTACACTTATAACGCAGCAGGCCAACTCTATTGTGACACCTGTGATAGGTTTTTTAAAACTAAGTTTGATCTAGCAAGCCATATTAGGGCTCACGCTAGAATTTAAATATAAACGCAGTATAATTAAAATTACTGTATTTTTATGCATTTAATTGCATTTTCTTTAAATTTAAATATAGTTAGGGTCGCCGTCATCGAAATCGATGAGGAGGACTATATATAATTCGATATTAAACTTACTGTCTACTCCTGCAATCGACATCCAAAAATAAAAGCCGATTTGTTACCTCTTTCGGAAATGGCTGCGGGTTTTGGGTTAGAAAGGGACCACAAGAGATATCTCGAGACGTCACCAATACAGTATCTGTGGTTAGATGGCAAGCATTATGCAATAGCTTAATAAATTACAATTACAATTACATAAGCTTAATAAATTGTTTGTTATTACATGCCAAAATAAATTTCATATTTCTATGGTAATCATTTTACAAATTTATTTATTACGCTAATCAAAATAACCCCTTTCATTCTTGTGCGTATATTATCAAACACCCTATATATCTAAGAACTACACCAGTTAAACTAGCTTTCTATTAAACACGATGCACAGACAGACAGACATAGGCATCTAGCTTATAGCCCCTCCCTTTTAGGTTCGGGGGTTGTGTATAAACACATAATTAATTAGTCCTTCGGAGCTATTTTAAAACGTCATAAAGCTGTCGGATTGGTCCGACAGTTTTTGTCGGATTCTATTTTAATACAAAACGCGATTATAAAACTATTTCGGATTAACCATACAGGTCGGATATTTTTCCGACACGGACTCAACAGATTACAAAATAGCGTTCTCAGATTCGAAACCGAATGTGACAAAAACTGTCGGATCAATCCAACAGCATTCCTTTGTTGTCCAGCTGTCCCAATACTGTGATTTCCATAACACGGGACTTCAACACTATGACTGCTATTGTACTATAATATCCAGACCAGTAACAAATACTAGCAATATTTTGACTAAAAATAATTTACGATGTTTCAAAAACAAACATATCATGGTAAGTGTCCCGCTGTAGTAAAATCTTTTGGAAATAATGCAAACTTTTGTCCCGCATCGAGAATTGAACCCATCATCTAATACAATGTAGATGAATAGCTCACCAGACAAGTTGACAAATAATGAAATATCTTTAACAAAAATAAGTAGAGTATAGCAAGGTCACCCGCTCTCTCCCAAACTCTTCACGAGTACTTTAGAAGAAATCTTCAGAAAGCTAGCAGTCTCTTGGAAACAAAAAGGTGTATCTATCGGAGATAAGAAGCTTACAAACCTGCGCTTCGCCGATGATATTGTTCTCTTTGGCCCCACAACACAAGAACTCCAAAATATGCTCCAAGACCTGAGCAATGCAAGCCTTCAGGTTGGACTAATGATGAATCGGTCAAAGACACAATTAATGACTAACACCAACAAACACAAAATCACGGTAGACGGGCAAGAATTATACTACGTTGATACTACATTTACTTGGGCCAGATTGTCTCCTTTGAAAACAAGCAAGATAAAGAGGTTGATCGCCGCGTCGAAAATGCCTGGAAAGCTTTTGGTCCATGAAGACGCTAATGAAGGGAGACCTTCCATTGTCACTTAAGAGTAAACTCATCGACATGTGTATTCTGCCCATTCTTACCTATGGTGCCCAAACTTGGTCATTGACAGAATCTCAAAAGTCCAAACTCAAGGTTTGCCATAGAGCCATGGAACGCAGCGTGTTAGGGGTAAAGAGAAACGACAGGATCCGCAATACCACGCTGCGCGCGAAGACCGGCATCGCAGATGTTGGTAACAAGACTGCCAGGCTGAAGTGGGACTGGGCGGATCACATCAGTTAGGTTTCTTTTTTTTTACACATGATAGAACTTCGTTTGACCACAATCTCACTGATGGTAAGCGATGATGTGGTCTAAGATGTAGCATGAAGATCTAGGAGAAACCTATTCACTCTTACCTTAAAGAGGCCCGGGTCGTATTTATTAGGAAAAACAGACGACGGTAAAGTGTTCCATACCTCAGCTGTACCCATCAAAAACGTAGAACCAAAACGGTGTGTACGAATGGGTGGTATATCAATCAGGTACGGATGGTACTGAGCCGTGCGCCTGCTTGTTCTTTGATGGAAGGGGGATGGTGGGATCAGATCGTATCGTTGCTGGGAACATTCTCCAAAATGTATTCTGTAAAAGATCGATAGGCTTGCAACTTTACGGCGGGTGCCTGCAGATGGGCGTCGAAGCCGGGGCAGGCCGAGGAAGCATTAGCGTGACGACCTCGATGCATTCCAAGATGGCTGATGGGACGTGGCGAGTGATCGTGAGATATGGAGGAACAGGGCGGAGACCTTTACCCAGCAGTGGGAAAATATAGGTTAAATAAAAAAAAATAGCTAAGTAGAGACTACTGAATTCATAATTAGGGACTACTTACCAATCAAGGATAATTACCGAAGCTTCATAGATAAGTAGATCAAACAAATGACGAATACATTTTCTCTGATGCTAATTTCCTCGGGATCTTTCTATTTTATTGGGAGAATCCGGATGAACTAAAATCACAACGAACTCAAACGGATTAAAATAAAACCGGCCAAGTGCGCGTCGGATTTGCGCACGAAGGGTTCTGTACCATTATCTATAAAAACGGCAAAAAAATCACGTTTGTTGTATTTGAGCCCCGCTTAAAAGTTTGTTTTATTTTAATTTAATTATTTATTTTTAAAATAAATACATAACTTAATATTCTGTGAATATTTCAAGGGTTTAACTGTTGCCATTATGAATATCGAGCAAAAACGAGCAAAAAAATCCCGTTTGTTGTATGGGAGCCCCCGTTAAATATATATTTTAATTTGTTTTTAGTGTTTGTTGTGATAGCGGCAACAGAAATACATCATCTGTGAAAATTTTAACTGCCTAACTATCACGGTGCATGAGATACAGCCTGGTGACAGACGGCCAGACAGACAGACAGCGAAGTCTTAGTAATAGGGTCCCGTTTTACCCTTTAGGTACGGAACCCTAAAAATAATAAATAATCCTGCACATATTTACCGTCAAAACATAAAAAGCATTTCCATTCAGACACATAAACACATTTGTATCGTATGACAACCTCGTAAAGAATTTTCTAATAAATAAGCAAGAAGAATAGCAGGGTTTATGAAAAACCACGCTCTTAAGACGTTTAGAAGCTTTATTCTTGTCGCTTTGCCGATGACCGTGGCTAGTTTATGAGAGCTATTGTGCTCTCTTCATTCCAGTCCCAGCAGACAATAAGAAGCTATTTCGAATACAATGCGGTTTTTCTAACTAGATTATCTCTACGATCCTATTGTGCTACGGGAATGGGAAATACGCAATTCGAAGACGCCCTGAAACGGACTGAGCACAATGTAGCGGATTCTATAGGTGTCTATGAAAACGTTCATCAGTGCTATTTGAGGTTCAGACGAGGGCGCACGTCATTTTCCAAAAAGAAATATTTTGACTGGAATGTGTTAAGTAAATAATAATGAAAAATGTATAGCTTCTAGAAAAGTCGAGCATGCTGAACTTTTCTAGTAATTGAGATATGTATCTGTTAGTACTTTAAAAATATCGTAATTTAGTTGAAATTTAAATTGACTCTATAAATTGTAGTGGAAGTTTATTGTTGAAGTGATAAAAACTTGTACAAAATAATACAATTGAATGAAGGCTTCGGAGAAATTTAATGCGGTAAGTTTTTGAATTCATTACCGTACGAGAGTAAGCCTTAGTCGAGCTAATTACCACTTAAAATGGAAATAAAGTAATTGACAATTTCCATTAAATTGAGAAGACAGAACAGACTTGAAATAATTAGATTTTTTATATGAAACTTTCATAAAGTAATTGACAATCTCAAAAGGAAGATTTGTGGAATAATTGGATTTTTTAAGAATAATTTATATGGAATTTTGTAAGCTTTTTTCAGTTTGTCATGGATTCGATTAACATGAATGAATGAATGAATAAAAACACTCTATTGTACACAATATGAACAAAATAAAATACAAAAAAAATAGAAAACACACAGCAAATAGTACAATGGGCGGTCTTATCGCTTATCGTCAGCTGTGGTTACCTTCACAGAGTGACCACAAGGCTTCTATTGTACTTTTATTTAAATGTAAGTTTGTGTATTACTCATTGTAAATCCTTAATAAATAAATAAATAGAAGCGATCTCTTCCAGACAAGCTTTGGATGGAGAGGATTTATGATGTTATATTTTATTTAAAAATTATCCGACACGGACGAAAATTCTATGATTTTGAAAACCATCTCAAAAACTTTCAATGTCTGTCTGTCCCGTCCAGCTTCAAAGTTACTCGTTGTAAAACATGAAAATAACATGATGTTGTTTGATCTCCTGAACAACTGTTTGAATTTACTCGAACCGTCTATATACGAAAAAAAATTCCCTAATACCTGAATAAGTGATTGATAGATGTTTTGATACTCGTAGCACACTATTTTAATACAACCATGTCTCTTCCACGATTATTTTGATAGATAAATACAATTACCTGGTTTATTTATGTTATAGTTTTGAAAGTATACAAGGAATATCTATATTAATCCAAATAACTTTTATGCTCTTTATTTATTTGTTTCTCAATCACGTAACGTAACGTCGATTTCGATGAAATTTGGTATGTACACACGGCTACACATCAAGCTATACATTTCCATTATAAGCTGACCTCGCATTGTGTAGGCTTTACGTAGAATGAGAGGTCAGCTTATACTGGAAATGTATAGCTTGATGTGTAGCCGTGTGTACGTAGATTAAAGCCTGGATTAACACATTTAGCCACTTTTTATTGACAAAGTACGCGTGCGCAGCCGCGGGCGGAAGCTAGTTTTTTTTTATCAGAATAGTCGACTAGCAAGAATACAATATGAAAACCATGTCTTTAAAGCACCGGTTTCCTAAACATGATATCTCCTTAAGCACATCTTACACTTAAAAGATGTTTCATTATCATCATATTATATATAATGAACGTAATAATACAGGAAAATATTTAGGGCGACTTGCGCAACGAGCCCTAAGCGTATTTAGCGGCAAAACATGTTTGAATTTGACGTATTTGTATAACTAAACAACTTTTTAAATCATATTTAGCCACTAAATACGTTTAGTTATCGCTGCACAAGTCGCCCTAACGTACATTAAAAAAAACTGGATAAGTGCCAGTCTGAGTCGCGCGCCGAGGGTTCATAGATCCATAGATTATTTATTTATTCGTTGGGTTCCGTAAAAATGTTAATTACAAATAAACCTTTTTTTCTTTTACTTGTGTTGTAAGACCTTGCTTTTTGCCAAATTTCATGATTCTAAGTCAACGGTACCTTATAGTAGCCTATATTTGAACCTAGGTAATAATCTATCAATAGACCAAATTTCATCTAAATCGGTTTAGGCACTACGACGTGATTGAGTAAGAAGCATCGATAATAGAACTTGTGATAAATAGCCCTATTTTTTGATTGCGTTGAGCTATAAGCTTGATACAGCAGATACTGAGTACAGCTCCAAGATACTCCTAGACCTACGTATTTGATATTAATTTTAACTTGATACCTACCGCAGTCTGCAGCAGAACCAATAACCGTTGGGGTAAACGTGTTCTGGAGTGGAGACCGCGTCTAGGCAAGCGAAGTGTAGGACGCCCTCCGGCTAGATAGAGTGACAATTTGCGCGCTGTGGCTGGCAAGGATTGGATGAGAAATGCTAAGGATTGGACTCAATGGCACACCCTGGAAGATACCTACGTTCAGCAGTGGACTGTTATAGGTTAATAATGATGATGACCTACCTTTACAGACAGACAGACGGACAACGAAGTGATCTTATAAGGGTTTCTTTTTCCTTTGGAGATATGAAACCCTATACAGAAGTAAAATGAAAAGATAATATATCATTGAATATGTTTTCCCTAATCCCTTCAAAGTGCCTAAACCTACAGAAAATGAACGTTTGTAATAGACTTTCATCAAAGTTCTATTAATATAATAATATACTTTCCTTCCTTGGAGTAACATAAGGTATACAGATAAGGTATACAAGGAATGAACACTATTTATACTGGACAATTCACGCAGTGATATCTAGCCCCAAACTAAGCAAAGCTTTTACTGTGGGAACCAGATAACTTATAGAATACTTACATTTGTTCTTTTTTTTGTAAATACATGTAAAGAGAAACAACCAGGACCCGGAACAAATATCTGTAGATCATGCAAACATTTGTTCCGTGGCGGGAATCGACGGACGACAGCGACTGGCTTACATAATAAGACTACCGTTATGTTGTCTAGATTTACTTGAGTAACATTTACTTATTAAAACCTACCACGTTTCCTACACAATACCCAAACAACGACAACCTCCGTGGCGCAGTGGGCGCATAGCCGGCTGAGACACAGGAGTTAGCGGGTTTGATTCCCGCCGCGGAACAAAAGTTTGCATTATCTACAGATATTTGTTCCAGGTATGGGTGTTTGTCTAGATATTATAAGTATGTATTTACAAAAAAAAACATACAAATTCTATCAGTTATCTGGTTCCCATAGTACAATCTCTGCTTAGTTTGGGGCTAGATAGCGTTGTGTGTAATGTACAGCAATATATTTATATTAGTAGATTATTAACCAAGGGGATAAAGCAGTGTCTTCTGTCGCGGGTAACGATTTAAATCGCGAGCGTAACGAAGGACTCGAGGGTTACGAGGGTGTTAAAAACTTAAATCACGAGCGAAGCGAGGGATTTAAGAAGAGTCCTGAGTGTAGCGAGGGATTTAAGTTCACCCAAGACTAAGACAGCTTTATCACCGAGGAAAATACTCCACTTTTCGTACCATTTGCGAAAAAATTAACACAATAATAATATAAGATAAGCATTTATTAAAAATGATGACAATTAAAAGTAAAAGTTAACATTCGAAACATTGGTCCAATTATTGATAGAGAGAGTTACATTTTTGTTTGGTACATTTATTGTTGATGAGTTGATTTGAGTATTTTAGAACATTAACTTATTTATAAAAATAAATTAAAATAAACTTAACGCTTATGTATTTGAAGAAAACAAAAACGCGGCAAATTCCAAGTCTAATATTTTTTTGTCGGAAAAGCAAAGCCATCAAAGCTCATACGGCCTCGTCGGTTTTCGTAATTTTATTTAATAATCATAACTGCATAATAAATGCGTATTCCTTTTTCAAAAAGATGTATAATGCTTTATATACAAACTCAATGGTGTAAACACAGATGTAGTTCAGTATAAATTTCGGTAAGTATTCCAAATTTAAATCACATCCTACAGGATGAATGAAATTCAGTACAATTTTCTTTCCCTGTTTTTAACAGATTAAAAATGACTATTGTTATGTTCGCTTTTTGTGGCATAGAATGTCACTTGTTTGAGCAAGTGGTACGAAAAAGTATGTTACATTCGGTCATGAATAGCGACACAAAACGGAATAACAGCGGTCGGCTGTGATTGGTTTCAACGGAACGCAAGCGCCATCGTGCGGCGCTAGGCGGAGTCTACTACTTAAGAGTTGAATATACCTCAGCCCAAACTCGAATTTCACCGCCGCTTCTCCGGCCCGCTGCACGTCCTATCTCGCCGTGGATCATATGTTTGCCGGTTTTTTATCATTCAGTCCCTTCGTTATCTTGTTGTGTTTATTTCTCATTACTGCGTCTTTACAAAAACCAACTAAATATAAATTCTACCTAAGAATTAAGTGTTCGTTTGGAGCGACAAGCGTCACGGGTACCCCATCTGAAAGCCGAGGCCAGACTCAATCGCGGAACGGGCGTCCGGAGCGAATGGTTTAATTAGTGCATAACTTAGATATTATCATTTTATGGTAAAATCAAAAGGTATTATGAAAATTTAAAACACAGGTGCCCTTATTTATGTTGTGTAGAATTACTGTATAAAGTTTCAAGATCTAAATTGAAGTTTTCATCGCATAAGAACGAGTTAAAGATAAATTTGGAGTTATCTTTGGTTTTTTTATCTATCGAGGAAATTTTATTGAATCGTGTTTTCACAACACTGGCGCTCTAGCACGTATCCTTAACTATAACATATATGAATTACAAATTGAAATCACAAAATTTGTTGAACAAAACATTGTTTCAAAATAAGCGTTTTATCGTCTCCCCAGGTATAGTGCGCCCTTAATCTATTGTCTCATTAACGTAATTTAAAACTCAAATAAAAAGATAAATATTTTTAAAAACTTCTGATTAAATACGGTTTTTTTACTAAGTTCCGCTTTCGACGAAAGAATCCTGCTTTTTTTACACAAAAAGTTTCAAAATCCCGTCTTGACAAAAAAATCTGGCAACGCTGACAGATACATACATAAATATGCAGGTTATAGTAAAACATTAGATCATACTCGTATCATTCGGCACACTCTATAGCTAACTCACAGGTGTTACTCCTATACCATATACATAGGCTACTTTATCCTTATACATATACGACCTAAGTTGGGATGGTTGGGTTAGGTAGATTATTGGCGGGTTCCTATACCCGTCGGTAACCAGCTACGACTCGTTTCTCCTTGAAAACCTGTCAAAAGTTTGACACTAGTTTGACACATTTTCAAGGAGATACGAGGCGTAGTCGGTTACCGACGGATATAGGAACCCGCCATATGTCGTGCTTCAATTTGAGAACTATTGATGTTTCTATATTACATATTGATATAATATACTAGTTGAACCGCCTGCAGATTCGCGCGCGTGGTTTGTCATTAAAAACATTAACCTCCTTCTGCGCAGTCGGGTAAAAAGTAGTCTATGTCTCAATCAAGATCATAATCTATCTATATACCAAACTTCATAGAAATCTGCCCCGCCATTCTTGAGTTATAAATGGTGTAACTAACCCGACTTTGTTTTATTAGGTTGCTATAGTATATTAGCAGAGTACTAAATTTGGGCGCCGCTTCACCCCGTCTACTTGAAGACATTTTAAAATGATCCTTATGATTATAAAAAATAATAAAACAAATGCTAAACATTTCACACAGCGCTATCTAGCCCCAAACTAAGCAAAGCTTGTACTATGGGGAATAATTATAAAACGTCTTTTTGAACGAGAGTAAAATCTTGATTATGAGGTTAAGTTACATAACAAATATTTAAGTATTATATACACATTATATGCCGGCTGAACAAGTGTTTGCGTTATCTACAAATATTTGTTTCGGGTATGGATGTTTTTCTATATATTATAAGTATGTATTTACGAAAAAATAGTATATAAGTACATGCTCTGCTTAGTTTCGGGCTAGATAGCACTGTGTGAAATGTCGAACAATATTTATATTTATTTATAAGTAATTATTTTAATATGTATGTTAGTCACTAAGGTATATATGTATATGGGTACTGCCCATATACATTAAGTTTTAACATCATGTACTTTTGTATAGTTGCTTGAAATAAATATTTATAATTATTACACTAATATTATAAATGCAATATTAAAATATTATATATGGAACCGAGACGTGGTCCTTCACTATTGCCCTTATGAATAAGCTCAGAGTCGCTCAACGAGATATGGAGAGGGCTATGCTCGGGCTTTCTCTACGGGATCAAATCAGAAATGAGGAGATACGTACGAGAACTCAAGTCACCGACATAGCCCGACGGATTAGCACGTTGAAGTGGCAATGGTCAGGCCATATAGCGCGCAGAACAGATGGCCGATGGGGCTGGAAGGTTCTCGAGTGGAGGCCACATTTGTTTCCCGGCGGATATCATACCCGCAACTTCCTGCTTCTCAGTCTTTTACAGATATCATTTTGGGGAATGTGCCCAGGAACTATACGATCTTAGGCGCTCGACTCGCACGGCTCAGTACCATCCGTACCTAGTTGATATACCACCCATTACCACATAAGGTATGAAACACTTTACCGTCGTCTGTTTTTCCTAAGGAATCCAATCCGGGCCTCTTTACGGTACGAGTAAATAGGTTTCTTCTAGACTTTCGTGCTTCATCTTAGACCACATCATCTCTTACTATCAGGTGAGATTGTGATCAAACGAATATCTATCCAGTTAAATAAAATAATAAAATAAATAACTTTTGTAAGCGGCAGTCATTCGTGTTCTGAAATGAATATTCACAGCCTCATTTCTCGAGGAAAAATAGAGTAAACGTCTATCAAGCGGAAG
Organism: Philereme vetulata; assembly: GCA_918857605.2. Lineage (NCBI taxonomy): Eukaryota > Metazoa > Arthropoda > Insecta > Lepidoptera > Geometridae > Philereme > Philereme vetulata. The sequence continues at coordinate 616,301 of OU975440.1, read as the reverse complement.
TATAATATGGCAGTGTTTTCAGCGAAAACTAGGCCGGAAGCAATTTTGCTGACCCAACTGGGAGCTATCGTTATCGGTGCGCCGACTACTCCCTAAAACGGAGGGTGGAAATACATACAAATGTTGAACTCAAGCAGTTATGCTCCCATTACTGTTTGTTTGAGGGTATGGGTGTGAAATTACTCATCCATCCCACTAGTTCTATCTTCGCAACTTCCACGATTGGACTACTACACAAAACAGACACATGAAACGTTGTATGTATGTCTCATGGTGACGGGAGTGGAAACATGGAGATGGAAAAAGCAAATGGCCCACCTGATGTTAAGTGGTAACCATCACTACATGATACAAGATATTTATTTGCATAAATAAGTGTACAATAAGGAAGAGAACACTTTGAATATCTCCATCTATCTAATCCTCGTGCGTTGCGCTCTTCTAAGTCCTTGAAACTTAAAACTCCTATCCAATCTTCTAACTTCTATGGCAACTCCTTTACTGTACAAGCTACCCGTTTATAGAACTTTCTTCCTTCTTTCATTAGATCTACCAAATCCCTTCCTATCTTTAAAAAACGGCACTATTTGTTTGCATCAGAGAGCTGAGTATTCTTATTTTGTTAATATATCTGTCGTTGTTATTATAGTCCACCTAACCGTTTTCGGCTACGGTGACTGAGCTTATGCTTTAAATAGAGCTTGGGTGTTTTGCCTTTATGTGGCTTATGTATCCAATTTTTGCTCTAAATGTTTTAGCGCAAACAGCGCACGTCAGAATGCTATTATTGAAGTTGTAAGATATAGGTATATTGGCAGATGGTCTATTCTTGAGTCGATCACGTTTGGTATCTAGTTCGCGCCTTCTTTCATCTTCAAAAGCATATACCTTATCTTGGACGAGTCGCCTCCATTCAGGCCGCATTTCAGCGGCAGATTCCCATGAGGAAGGTTCAATACAGCATCTTTTCATGTGTCTCTTCTGAACATCTTTAAAACGAAGGAACTGGCCACCGATTTTTCGTTTACCATGTTCAAGTTCTGAGAAGAAGATGCGTTTCGCCTTCCTCTCTTCAGACATCCGAGACAGATGCCCGCACCAACGTAGCTGACGCCGCATCAGATATGACTCTATCCCGCTGACATTAGCTCGTCTCAGAACATCGGTGTTACGAATCCGATCCGACCATTTTATGTTCATAATATCGCGGAGGCATTTCAGATGGAATCTGTCAAGCGTGCGTATGTGTCTGCGATACAGGCACCATGTCTCTGATGAATACAGAATATTAGGAAGAACAATCGCCATATATACCTGTATTTTGGTACCGAGTTTAATATTGTGGGAGTGAAACACCCTGGCTCGGAGTTTTCCAAAAGCAGCCATGGCAGAGCTAAGTCTGCTGTTGATCTCAGAGTCAATGTCGCTCTTGGCTGTTATGTAGCTGCTCATATATATCTGTCGTTGTTATTGTTTGTATTACAGCTGTATCATAATTGTATTTTATTTATTATTAGTATTTTAATATCTTAGAATGTTTATGTATTACATTTATATTAATATTGCTTACCCTGGTATCTATTTATTTTGTTATGCTTATATAAGTACACAGTTAAATAAAAAGATTAAGTTATAAAGCTTCTCGTAACGTCCAGGCCATCCAAAGGTTGTCTGGAAGAGATCGCTTTTAGCCAATCGCCAATTGTACTATCACGTGTCTAGTTTTAAGTGTTTTAAATATGATTTATTAATATAAGTGTGGTATACACAATAAAGCGTTTTCTATTCTATCCTAAGGTCTTAAAAGATAGGTAATGGCACTTTAGACTTATTTGCCCTGTACGAGCATCGCAAATTACAAGCAACAAAACATTGCCTCGTAGGTAATGCATTTGTTATAGGCACCCTGAGTGAGTACATGTAAAAAGTCTTATATTTAGGTATTTCTGTGTGCTCATTTCATTAGTAATATGTATTTTCATCCTCTAGAGTAGTCAGAGTTAACTGAAATACATATAAATAAATATTATAAAGTATTTTCTATAACTTTAGTCTGTGTTGCAAATCTACGATTGGTTTGATTCAGTATTCAAAAGTAATCTGTTCAAAAAACTCAAAAGCCTATTGTTTTATTGAACGAAAATGCTTTCAATACTCAATACATTTGTTGCTTTTAGTATGCAAATAGTTTCACATATTATGAACCCTGGCATTTTATTTTTTGGTGTCATCCAGACCGCTTATCATCGTTTTGGTATAAGTATAGGACAATACTGACGCTGCTTCAACCAATATGAACGACTAATAGCGGATTCCTATATCCGTCGGTAACCAGCTACGACTCGTTTCTCCTTAAAAACGTATCAAAATTTTAACACTAGTTTGACACTTTTTTAAGGAGATACAAGTCGTAGTCGGTTACCGACGGATATAGGAACCCGCCATAAGTCGTTCAAGTCGAGACAAGTGGTTCGTCAAAATTTTCAGAAAATAATCATGATTTGTCCTCAAAACAGCTGTTTTTATGACCCGGTTGACTTTAGGCACACCACCAGGAAACAGCTCGCATGAATTCAATAAGGGCTTTAAATTTTCGATTGAAAAAAAATTTGTTGCCACTAGCGTAATAGATGACGCTGCCTGGAGATAAGTCGCCAAAAATATGGTTTATTTGCCAATAGCTCAAAGACACCATATCAAAATTTATCTAAGACATGCTCACTTCGTCGTAAGCAAACACGAATTATTTTTTTTATTTTAAGTTCCTTTGAAAATAAAGTTGACATTATATAGCAAATGACATTGTAAATTCACTTTCTTTTGATAATCAGCGACAGCAATGCCATTAATTATAAAAAAAACCGTGAAAATCACTCATTTAATTCAAATCATTTTTTTTGCTGGTAGTATATTAAAAAAAGATACTAGCATTCCTAGCTGACCACTATGGTGTCTTCAAGTCCAGTGTGAACAGATTTTTCGAGGCATGCTCCTTCTTTGACTTCACCATAACTTATCAAATGGTGAGGTAGTGGTCAAGCGCTTGAATATGGCAAAAAGAACGGCGTCGGAAGGGCGTTGAAATTGTTTTAAGTAGGAGCAACTGTCATATGTATAAACCGGGGCTTTAATACAATGAAGTACCATAAGTCATCACTGATACCAATAATTACCCACTCGCCCACGTGATACCCGGCAGTGTATGACAATCTGCCGATACTAGTCTGCCAAAATTAATTTTCTTATCGATGATATTAAATACTATGTTTGCGAAACATGTTATCGGATATTGTCTGTTGTTTTCAATCTCTGGGATGAGATACAGGGCGTTGTTTCATAATATACCTAATAAATGATAGATAGATAAGTTTTTTGTTGAAAAATTAGTGTTTCAAAACCAGCTTTTATAAAATTCGTAATCGGAATCGCAAGCGGATTTAAATGAACCCAAACACTAGTAGCCTACTATAATCCATTCAGAAGTTCCGTTCTCTAGCATGAGACTACCTCCATGGTATCATATTATTGCGTTGTCACCATGTTCCAAATTTCAGCTCAATCGGTTGAGGGGGAACGGGTTTAAAATTCAGTTGCAAGATTCCACCTGGACAAACATACATACATTGCAAGTTAATAAAAAGCTTGTTATATACAAAATGGTTGTTTGTGACAACCACTAATTGGCTTAAGTACACAAAAATACATAACAGAAATAGGTAAAATAGAAGTTTAATTAGATGAAACCGCCACACAAAGATTCCAAATCGGCATTTGCTGTGTCACAGCAAGGTAAAACAGCGCTGGTCGTCCGTTGGAAACAATGTGGGTAATATTGAATAGATAGATATAGAACACTCAACAGTCAAATATGTAAGGTACATAGAGATTAAAATACTTTTTTATTGTACACCAAAAGAGATAATATAAATAGCAAAACACACGTACAACGGGTCGTGTCATAGGTTAGAAGCATTTTTTTCCAGATAACCTTTGTATGGAAATAATTTTGTAATAATGGTCGGAGATGCACATTAAAAACTATATCAAAGAGGATGATGGGACTACTTGGTTTACCAGTTACCTACCTAATGTGATAACGTATATTTTAATTGTATACAGTTAATTGTACAATTGTAAATACCTAGTCAGGTCATAAATTCTGTCACATGTTTAATATAAAATAATTGAAACAAGTTTATTCATTATGTAACCATTTATATACCAAAATGAACTTAACAAAACATAGATTCTTATGACACTAAAGTTTATTCAAAATGACCTCCGTGATTTTGAATACAGGCTTTCAATCTGCGCGGCCAGTCGTCTATCGCAGCACGAACGAGGTCCATGTCAATATCGGCGGCTGCCTTAATCAAGGATGTCTTGAGTGAGATGATCTCCAAATTGGGATGTGGCTTTGAGCACGCCTTTTCCTGCAAGTATTGCCATATCTTGTAATCTAACGGATTCAAATCTGGACTTGAGGAGGGCCAGTCTTTGTGCCGGATGAAGTCGATTTCACGCGCCGCCAGCCAGTCTTGTGTGCTCTTCGCTCTATGAGCTGGCGCCGAATCTTGTTGGAATACCCAGTGCCTGTATTGAACATGGTATGAGAAACAGGTTCCACAAGGTTCGTCAGGACTGTATTTTGATACACTACTGCATTCGTTTTTACACTTTTCTCACAAAAATGTACCTCTGTTAAGCCCCAATAAGAAAATCCCAACCATACCATGAGCGAGGATGGAAAATGACCTCGTTGGACACGCGGAAAACGGTTGCTCGCTTCTTCACTACTGTGTGCGTACACCTTATCATTTTGTTTGTTGTAGCTCTCTTCTACGGTAAAAATTTTTTCATCCGAAAAAAGAATTTCCCGATATTTTTTTCCCGCGTACCGCTTCAACAAAGCGCGGCATCTCTTCAGTCTCAGGTCCATTAGACGAGCATTCAAACGATGTCCTGTTTTTCTTCGATATGCCCGAAGCCCTAAGTTTTCGTTTAACACCCTTTTCACCGTGGTTCTGCTTAACCCCATCTTAAGGGCCAACAGTTTCTGCTTACATTTGGGATTTCTTTGAATTCGCGCCTTCACGGCTTTTATCACTGCTGGAGTCCTAACAGACCGAGGGCAACCACTTCTTGACCTGTCATCTACACTAGAGTCTTCATTGTATCGTTTGATGGTGCGATTAACGAATCTTTTGGTTATATTCAAATTTTTCAGTATGTCAAAAATTTGAATTGGCGCGTAACCGCAACGATGCAACGCAATAACTGCAACACGGTCTTCTTTAAGCGTCCACTCCATATTTAAAAATGAGTAAAATTCTAAAAAGTACCTATACATTTTTATTTTCATGAACAATTCGAAATTCGAATTCTATAAACTTTTTTGTAGCCAGCATTCTAAAAGAAAAGTTTTTACTGTGTGACAATACTTATGACCTGACTTGGTACAATGACGATCTACCTTTTTTCCCTAGATTTGTCCTAGATCTGTAAAATGCTTTCTATTAAGCTTTTGACCATAGCACCACAAAACCCCGACCCGTAACTAACAGCAGGCCTTGTAAAAGTTCCACGGCGAGAATCAAATCATCACAGGCGGTTATTCGCCCACCGTCTTCTTGCGGCCTCAAAAACAATTAAGACATCGAACGGGAGCGGAGGGCGCTGTCCGTACATGCGAGTATGATTGCTCGCAGGTTTGCGCGTAGTTCAGAGGGGGTTAAGCTGACTTTATTTCGGGCGTATTGTACCTCTCTGTACTCGTGCAGCCTGTGGGCGAAGTATACGCAGGCGGCGTACAGCGCACTCCGCGTCCAGTATAACAATGCACTCAGGGCGATGCTGGGGCTGCCCCGCTACTGCAGTGCATTAGGGATGTGCGCGGCGGCGCGGGTCGACTGCTTCCATACCGTCATGCGCAAGCGAGCCGCGTCCCTGGTGCGCAGGCTGCGGGCCAGCGCCAATACCGTCTTGGCAATGCTAGCCGGCAGAGTAGACTGCCCGTACACCAGACATTGCTGTCACGGGCATGCTCTCAAAAACCCTGTATAAACCTTAGCTTACCTATTGTGTTGTGTGCTTTCCTATATGAGCTACATAATTGCTTGAAATAAATGTATTTTTTTATCATCGGACTGCTGCGAATGTTTATGTTGTGTCTCTGTCTTTCAAGTGACAAATGATACAGAAAGCTAGATATATACATATAACACGAACCTTCGCCGTAGTCCTATTTAGTGGCCGCAGTATAAGGATGTCAAATACGGATTTTCGCAATTTAACGTTATAAGTATAGATAATTAAAAACCATCGTCAACCTAACCCCGTTCTAATCCAGAAAATGTAATTTATGATAACACGGAAACGATGCGATAAAGTATTTATATTACTTCTTAGGAATTTTCCCCAAGTTGCGGAGCAAGCAGGAAAGCGTTGGAAAATATTAAGTTAAAATACATTTTAATTCTGTAGGTATTTAAAAGGATTTACCTTCCTTATTTAATGAGCGTTTATTATTCGGGAGTTTTATCTAAGTTCAGGTTGAAAAATTCATGAAATTTTACTGTATTTAATTTTATTTATTACAAGCTTTTTATTAAATTGCAATGTATGTATGTTTGTCCGGGTGGAATCTTGCAACTGAATTTTAAACCCGTTCCCCTCAACCGATTGAGCTGAAATTTGGAATACTTAAGTAACTTCGATGACAATGCAATAATATGGTAAGGTGGAGGTGGTCTCATGATGAAGACGAATGCAAGACAACGGCACTTCTGAATGGAGTATAGTAGGCTACTAGTGTTTGGGCTCATTTGAATTTGCTTGCGGTTCCGATTACGAATTTAATTATAGCTTGCTTTTTGAAAAAGATATTTTTCGACAAAAAACTTATTATAACATTAAATCAATGATTTTAATGGATAAAATCTTGTGTTCAAGATTACTTACATATCTTTTTCAACATCGTATTAGCCCCTTAGCCACAGGATGTCCACTGCTGAACATAGGCTTCCCCATAGATTCGCAGAGCAACAATTCTTGTGCGGCCTGCACCCAATGGCTCCCAGCAACCTTTAACAGGTCGTCTTTCCACCTAGCGGGAGGAGAGGGGGGGGGAGGCGTGCTACGCTGCGCTATCTAGTGCGTGGTCTTTTCTGCCCCAACGGCCGTCAGTTCTTCGAGCTATATGCCCCATATATCTTTAATTTGACGTCATCTCCAGCACAATTTTTTACTATTGAAAATGAGTTTTTGTTTTTTACTCCAATGTTTCTTTTCTGTGCACGTAAGCTTTTTTATCAGTGATCTATTTGTGTACCATAAAAAACAAAGAAAACTGAGCTATAACTAAACTCAATTTCAGCTATGATGCGAGAAATTTTCAGAAAAATATAAATTTAATATTTAATAAGCATAAGCCTTGAATATTCTAATATGCACTTAAATGATGTTGCAAAAGGATAGGATGTTGTTAAGACAATGAAAATAAGTCCACTTTGAAAACCGTAAAGTTCTATCAGCGAAAAGCTTTTACAAATTGTGTTACTCCGGCTGCAAGTATTGTAAAACCTACTGATTCATCGCAATCACCTACCTAAATCTATTTGGGATCCGAATAATCTTAGCTTATATGAGTCATAAAAACACAAAGCAATCTTTGCATATATAATCGTCCGATATTGAACTATTCTTGTAAATGATTTTTTTTCATCTTAGTCTCTCATCTGACGACGTCCGTGGTGCAGCGGGCGAATAGCCGGCTGAGACGCAGGAGGTAGCGAGTTCGATTCCCGCAGCGGAAAAAATGTTTGTATAATCTACATATATTTGTTTCGGATCTGGTTGTTTGTCTATATCTATTATAAGTATGTATGTATTTACAAAATTAAATGTATATAAGTATTATATCGGTTGTCTGGTTCCCATAGCACATCTCTGCTTAGTTTGGGGCTAGATAGCGCTGTGTGAAATGTCCAGCAATATTTATTATTTATTTTATCTTAGTGGGTTAAATTATATGAAAGAAAGAAAGGAGTTTACTTCAATCTTATTTCAATAAAGGGATTGTGAACGTACGACTGATAGAGGCAAATAAATTTTCCCTTCTACTCCATTCCTTATAAGGCGCAGCGTACCGCGTAAATCAAATAGTCAGGTGTCTTGCCCTTCACAGTGTCAATAAATCTTCAGAAGGGTTATTTGAATAACCGACGAGATTTAAGATCACTTAATATACCTTCAAGCTACAACAAAACGATCTAGACAATCCAATAAGACCATTGTTTTACCGTTCAATCCCTTACTAATAATGAGGGAAATAAACCACGTAAGTTTGCTTAGTAAAATCGAATAAGATTCCTATTATTTTAAACTTCTTAGTTCTCGTTAGAGTTGATTTGCTAGTTCTAAAATTAATCTTCATACAAAGTTCTATTTCCAAGTCGTCATATATCATTTCGCTACGTCAATACAGTTTTATCGTAAACACTAACTGACATGTTTCCTTCGTACATTCAATAACATAAATCAGTCAGTGTGAACAGTAAGCATGTCCAAGCACTTTGTTTAAAACATTATGTCGAAATAAGCATACATTAGAGTAGTTGTACCGGAAAGAGGGCTGTGATAACACAGACACGCACACAACCACACAAAGTCGGTACTAGTTGTAGCTATGGGGAGGAAAACATAATCCCCCGTCGTTTGGCTGATACTTTTCCTAAGCTAGATAGAGCATAGCTTAGTGATAAATTCTTTAAAGCTGCGGTTTTCGTTGAGCTTATGCAATATGTAAATATAATCTGTAATCTTAACTTATTATACTATTTCCATTTCTTTATTTTCTCAATGACAGCTCCTGTGAAAACTTGAACGAGCGTCTTGTTTACATTATTTTATAAAAACATGACGCTTACGCAAGTACAAGGTTATACCAGAGTCGGAGAAACTGATAGGGATGTAGCTATCGATAAACGTAACACGATATTTTTTACAAAATGTAAGAAACTACATAAACTACTGCCGGATACTTTTGTACAAATTTATTAACTAATATTATATTTCATTACAAGATGTTACACGTATTAATTCTTGATTGACAATGCCAACTTCTTTTTTAAAAATTTCGAAGCTGTTGTAAAATAAGTAGGTATAGGTACGTGACAATGAGACGAAATAATTATAACGACAGGTAATCTTTATTTATTTATTTTAATCAAAATCTGATGAATCGTCACTGTCACTATCGATATCATTACTTATTTGGTCACAACACTACAACTATCAAATGTGAACTGTCATCGATAAAATAAAGAAATGGAAATACTATAGTGGTTCGCCCCGAACTGAGATCTCGCGAGTCTACCATAAAAACAAAAAAGTATTATTCGTAATCTTTGCCTACCAAAATAGTGCCACGAAATAATAATCAACTAACTTGACCTACAGTTTCATTCAATTACAGGTAAGGGGAGTTCATGAATGAATGAATAATAATTCTTTATTATACCTTACAAGCTAGACACAACAGATATTAAAATAACAACAAAATAAATAAATGTAAGCATAATGGGCGGTCTTATCATTTGTTTAACAAAGCGATCTCTTCCAGACAACCTTTGGATGGAAAGGATCATTGCTTAATGGAAGATTAGCAGAGTTCAATACTCAATACTCAATCGTTTATTGTATTACACAATGTAATAATAGGTGGTAAATAATAGGTACATGTTCATTATGTACCCTGTTGGGCGCAACAATACCATGGAGAGAGGAGGACGTCATTGTTCTTGTTAGGTTATATTTATTTTAAAAACGAAAACACGCAAATCTCTAGTGTCAAAGTAGATAGTAGGTAAGTATCTAAGATGTCATTTTTCATTAAATTTATCATTAAAATATTCGTCAATTGTATAGTAAGTTTTTTTAGTTAGTAAGTATTTTAATTGTTTCATAAATTTTATATTATTAGTCTCATTTTTCAACGCGTCAGGTAGTTTGTTAAATATTTTGATCGACATTACGTAAGGGCTTGAAGAGTGCAGTTCGAGTCGGGAAGCAGGTATCATAAGCTTGTTTTTGTACCGCAATGAGTGTGTCGTATGCATTTCTGCTCGTGTTGTGTAGAAATGCTTGTATTTCCTAGCAAATTTACATACTTCCATAATATAAATGCATGGTAGGGTAAGAATTTTGTGTTGTTGAAAATGGGGTTTGCAACTATCTGTAGTTCTTTTGTAGTGTAAATAGCGTCGATGCATTTGTACTGTTCCCCCATAAGATAACAGAATATGATAGGTAATTATAGGCATACGCATAATAAATTGCAAGCGAACTTGTTAAATCAGTAGTTTTCTTAATCTCGCGTAGGGCATACGTGAATCTGGAAAGATTCGATTAATTTTTTTGGGTATGCAAGTTCCAATTTAAGTTAGTGTCCATTACTAATCCTAGCAGTGTGAGTTCATTAACGGTTTCTAATTTTTATCTTTGAAGGTTAATAGTAAGTTAATATTAGTTCATGTTAATTGGTTACTCTTTTTTTGTGTACTAATGTAAATGTACTAATGAAGACCTTTCATTTGACGTCTCATTTGACCTAATAGTCTCATTTTTATTTTGTTTACCCCTCTTGAACCCCAATATCTCAACAACCCCCCAACATTTTTAGCTCATTTAGTCACACCAAAATTGTTCCATCACTACCTATGTATGTATTACATGTATTTAACGATGATCGGATCAACGCTGCGAAAGTTATCCTCCGACAAACAAACATACATACATACATACAACGCCGATTTGCCCAAGTTGATTTAGAGATCTCGCTTCGCTCTATCGATAAGCAGCAGGATATAATTATAAAAGTGGTTTCATACTTAATAATAAAATAATTTTGATTAAGAGTAGTACAATTTCTTGTGAAAGGGCTCGCCCGGGGAAGTACTATTTCTGCCGCCAAGCAGCATTGCTGTGTTTCAGTTTGAAGAGTATGGTTGCCGGTGAATTTACAGTAACATGAGGCTTTACACCTATATGCCTCAAGTTGATGGACGCAGCGTAGTGCATCGCAGGGCAGGTTTCTAAGGTGCGTGACCTACGAGGCGATACTTTGTTATATATATATATATATATATATAGATTTATTTATTAGGTCCACCAACAGTTGTTACATGATATAATGCTAAAGTTCCTATGTCTATATCTTATAGCTACACGCACAACCAATTACAGGTGAACATAACATGTACTAAAACTATGTATGTTGACAAGCGGATATAGCTATATAACAAAAAAAAATTACAAATTATGAGAAGAATATATAATTTTAGATATAGGCGATGGTTACCACTTAACATAATATGGTGGGCCATAAGCTTGTTCCATCTCCAGGTGGTATAAAAAAATGTATACTTCTGAAAATTATTTCACTTACAGAAAGCTACACTATCCCAGAGAGAAATATATTATTTTGATAAAAATCCATGCGTATATTACAGTGAAAAGGTCGAAGGCTCAGCCTCGCTGTTTTTCAGCCTCGCCAATGTATGATAAAAACTTATTCCAATGTAAGATATAAAACTAGATAAAGTACTAAAACGTACAGCAGTACATTCTGTAATAAACAGCCTGTAAACAAGTCCTTCAACTTCGCGCCAGAAATAATCCCAAACCTTTTGTTGATCTGAAACTCATTCCACAAAAGTTTTCTTGTTAATGTTTTAGTAACTTTTATTGGACCTTACGGATACAATTATTTGGATTCTTGGGCTTAGGATAGAAGTCACTTCATTCTTTCTCGACAATTACGAGAACAACAAATGTATCACGACTTTTGTGAATTCAATGATTTTCATTGAATAATCACTTGGTAAAAAAAAAATATTGCTGGACATTTCACACAGCGCTATCTAGCCCCAAACTAAGCAGAGCTTGTACTGAACCAGATAACTGATATAATACTTATATTTTTTTTTTATCACATCATCCTTATAATATATAGAAAAACAACCATACCCAGAACAAATATCTGTAGATCATGTAAACATTGTTGAACCCACTATCTCCTGGGTCTCAGCCAGCTGTTCGCCCACTGCGCCACAGAGGTCGTCTAAATCCCGTAACAGATCCCGTAAATATTTACTGATATGTCAAAAGTTACAGATCTCGTCAATTTAGAAATAAAACATCCTAACGACCTCCAGAGTGCCAATAGGTATTTTTTTGTTTAAAAATTATAAGAAACCCTGACACAACCCGAAGACATCGCGGCAGACCAAGGAAAAGATGGAGGGACGAGCTCACTAACTTTCGAGCAGATTGGACCATCTTGACGCTGGAAAGAAGTGACTGGAAAGAATGTGGGGAGGCCTTTGCCCAGAAGTGGGATACAGAGGGCTAATAATAATAACAATATGATTATAATAAATAATAATAAGGGTGTCCCGGGACTTTCATGTTAAGTCTGAGCGGGCTGATTCCGACCATGCAGATTATCAACTTTTTCTACAAAAGAAATATATTAGGTCCTTACATATGAAATTAGCGTTTTGTCGTACTGACTACTTTGGTCTGAAATATCTCCTCTTTGGTTAAGAATTCCAAATTCAAATTTATAAATTCATTTAGCTGGTACATTTGAATTTTAAAAACAGTCCTTCATTTGTTTTTTCCTCATTATTTTTTTCTTTGGCGTCGCTTATTACCGCACAATGGAAAACATGAAATATCGGTATATTTACGAGTACGAGTTCTACCGTGGCACCAGTGCTACAGACACAGCTCGAAGGATTAATGATGTGTACGACGCTGGTGTCACAAAAGAAAGCACGGTACGTTTTTGGTTACAACGTTTTCGTTCTGGAAATTTCGACCTTCAGAACCAACCCCGTGGACGGCCGGAGACCAAAGTAGAAAATGAAGAATTAAATGCTATTGTGGAAGCGGATCCATCACAAAGCACTTCAGAGATAGCTGCAGGCTTCGGGGTAAATGATAAATCCATATTAATCCACTTGAAGCAAATCGGAAAAGTAAAAAAACTAGAACGATGGGTACCTCATGAGTTGAGTGAATCGAACTTGCAAACACGCGTCGACTGCTGTGTTACTTTGCTCAACTGATACAATAATGAAGGAATTTTCAATCGAATCATTACTTGTGTTGAAAAGTGGATACTGTACGATAATCGGAAGCGCTCGTCGCAATCGCAAACTCTGGAGACCCAGCCAAATCCTACCCTAAACAAAAATTGACTCAGAAAAAGTTACTTGTGAGTGTTTGGTGGACTAGCGCCGGTGTCGTTCACTAGAGCTTTCTAAAATCTAGCCAATTGATTACGGCAGATATCTATTGTCAGAAACTGCAAACCATGAAGGAAGAACTAGCTGCTAAACCACCGAGATTGGTCAATCGCTCTAGGCCACTGCTGCTTCACGACAACGCAAGACCACACACTGCACGACAAACAACCACTAAGTTAGATGAGCTACAATTGGAATGTCTGCGACATCCACCGTACTCCTCGGATCTTGCTCCAACAGATTACCATTTTTTCCGGAATTTGGACAACTTCTTACAAGGAAAAAAATTCAACTCCGATGCAGCATTCCAAACCGCCTTTAAAGAGTTTATTGATTCTCGCTCCCATGGTTTTTAGTAAAGGGATCAATGAACTACCTATGAGATAGCAAAAGTTGTTTCATATGTAAGGACCTAATAATTTATGGAGATTATTTCAGGATTAATTTCTTGAACTTACTAGTTTGACTTTAAACCCGATGTTTTTTAGACTTTATGCTTTTCCTAGAACTTACCATAAACAAATATGTTTGATTTAAGGAAACAGAATTGTTTGATAAGCCGAATTTCAGCCTATATTAAATAAAAACAGCTGTTTATCAGCTGTTTTAGGTCAAAGACTCTACTTATTTTTGACATTTCAGTAAAAAATTACGGGATCAGTTACTTTTAACATTGGATGAAGTTTTTACCAGAATTTGGCCAGTAGTACTATGGAGAATAACATTTGTCTCATGTTACAACTGAAGCAAGCACTTAGTTGTAATAATTAAAAATAATAATTATTAAAATATATAAAAACAAAAAAAAATGTTTTTTTTTTTTTAAATAAAAACTAACTAACTAAAAAGTAACGGGAGTTCAAGTAAATTAGTTCCCTTTTTTTGGAGTAAAAATTGCAGTTATTCTTAATTTCAGACTTTTCCCTATCGTATGAAAGTTCAGCACTATGGGGTCACTGGTGTACCCTGTGAATTTTGTCAAAGTTCATTTTTTATTATAACTTCATTTTTTATCTAATAACTTAATAAAACCAGCCAAGTGCGAGTCGGACTCGCGCACGAAGGGTTCCATTCCATTATCTATAGAAACGGCAAAAAAATCACGTTTTTTTGTATGGGAGCCCCCCTTAAAAATTTATTTTATTTTGTTTTTAGTATTTGTTGTTATAGCGGCTACAGAAACACATCATCTGTGAAAATTTCAAATGTCTAACTATCACGGTTCATGACATACAGCCTGGTGACAGACGGACAGACAGACAGCGGAGCCTCAGTAATAGGGTGCCGTTTTACCCTTTGGGTACGGAACCCTAAAAACTACAATGTTTATACTTAAAATAAAAACGGGGTCGAAATGTACTCATAAAGACGTTTTATTAAACGTACTACTTGACCAGATAGTCTCATTTTGTTTTTTTACCCCTCTTGAACCCCAATATCTCAACAACCCCCCGACATTTTTAGCTCATTTAGTCACAACAAATTTGTGCCATCACTACCTACCTATATACCAAATTTCATGATGATCGGATAAACGCTTTGAAAGTTATCGTCGGACTAACAAACATACATACATACAACGCCGATTTTCCCAAGTTGATTGAGACCTCGCTTCGCTCGATCAATTACAGAAGTATTTAAAGACTTATTCGCAAGTGAACTTCTGTCCTTTTAGAACCTGGCCTTTTATAAACAAACGGTATTTCCAAAAAAATGTATTATAGCATATAACTGGTATTATATAAGATACAAGCTTTGCTTAGTTTGGTGCCAAACAGCGCTGTGTGAAATGTTCAGCATTTTTTATTTATTTTAATTATGAAAACTTTGATTACTAGGACAATAGAGAATAGATTTATCTTCTATCAGAATTAAACCGTTACAATTATATGAAACACTCTACAAACAAAATTGTAGCCTAGAAAATAGGCACACGTTTTATTTATAGTAGGCAGACACGGGTGGAAAAAGCACAAAACATCAACGAAATAGGGTCACGTGATTACAGGCGGGTTCCTATATCCGTCGGTAACCAGCTACGACTCGTTTCTCCTTGAAAACGTGTTAAAAGTTTGACATTAGTTTGACACTTTTTCAAAGAGATAGAGAGTCGTAGTCGGTTACCGACAGATATAGGACATAATGACAGAGACGTATAGGCTTGTATAGTGAACTACGCTACGGAGTAGCAGTACTATTTCTACTACAAGAGCTGAAAATCATATTGTTACGAGCTGAGGGTTCGGGATAAAATAATTAAAATGAATCTAACCAAAATAACACTTTTATTCAACACTGAAATGATAAATGCACGATCTTAATCACAAGGATTCACAACACACTAAATCACACCACTGTTACACAATAAACCACTAAAAGTCACTGAAATGTTCGCACGTATCGCCAAATCAAGACTGACTCCCTCGAGAGTCTCTACGCACTATTTATCCGCGCATTATTTCCAGAACCTTCTCAATGTTTCTACTAGGTAGTTACTAGAAAAGTATAGGTATTTCGAATTGTTTCGAATTTCTTAATCTGTGCAACTGTAGGTAAAAACGTGGTATGTAGGTATATTCCATACCAAGTATTACCTATTCTGTGACACAGTAGGTATAACTTCGAGAAAAACCAACTATTACTTATTCTGTAACAGCCTCGGCGTAACAATATTATGAACGTTATAGCCTCGAATGTAATTGCAAATCGCATTATCGGAGCAGTTTTAGAGTTAAGAATTACCAACTTTGAAAGAATGAGTGATTAAAAATAGATTTCTTATGTTCCGATTCTATCCGAGAAATTCTGTGAGATTGACAACATTGCGGTGCCTGCGGCGAAGCTCCTAGCCGCGAAATACAATTACCGCAGCACTTTGTCTTACGCGTCTGTAAGTGTATTTTACAGACCAAATGAATGAAATGGAATGTGATTATTACTCGCTTCATTCAACATTGAATTTCATGCTTTTGAATCTTAGGGCCCGCA